>CM034312.1:46829404-47429404 GCA_019925795.1 Dendrobium chrysotoxum
GAGCATGGCCACCTACATAAGATTGAATTAGTATAAATCATCCCTAACCTAGGGGTAATCTAATGTATGATCAAATCAATATAGAGTGCAGTAAATAAATAAACAATCAATCAAATATTTAATTCTAACAACTAGCACGCAATAAAAATTACAAAAAAACCCGGCACACACAAGTAGCAGAAAACTAACATCAGCCGAGCCTAAGACTAGAGTTGGTTGTCCTAGAAAACCATCTAAAGTGTGTGTAGGAGGCTGTGTGGCTTTGATATGTCCAAAATAGGTCAATTAGTTAAAGTTATTTAATATTCTGGTTGGTTGAAAGGTTTGAGGGAGATTTTAATTTGAGTTTAAGTATTAATGGCTTAAGATTGATTTTAAATTATATTTTTAAAACATAATTAATCACCACTTTTGTTTCACATCGAGGCCGTGAAGTTTATTTCACCTTCTTTGGGGCTACGTTAATAGCCTCGTAGGCTTCGGTTACCTATTATAATTATATAGTTAAGTATTTTAATTAATTAACGGTTTGAGAGTTGATAATTTTTATTCAAATAGATTGGTTACTAGTTTCAATCCCTAAATTAAGATTTCTAGAATTTTAGAAGATTTATCAAATTTTGGAATTTTTTGGATTAATTTAATCATTTAATTAAGGGGTCAAAATTTACTTTTTGATTAAAAGTGATTTTGGAAAGATAATATTTCATTAAAATACTAGACCTTAAAATAATCAGTTAGACTATAAGTACGCTGGAATTAGATTTTTCTACATTTTTATTAGGAAGGTTCGAAGATTTTGCTTAAAATTGAACTAGGTTTAAGCAATAGTTAACTTTTTTAATTGGATTGATTTCTAGAAATTTGTTCTTTTTGATAAATATTAGACCTTAAGATGAGTTAAATACCTTTGAGTTTGCTTAATTTGGAGTTCATTTGAATTAGTAATGAATTTTCAAAGTTTGAGAATTTATTTGAATTATTTAATTTATTTAATTAGAAGGCTTTGATGATTTGAATCCACCTAACCTCCAAACTCATTGAAATCACTTCAAAGATCAGGAATGATCTAAGGAGTGATTATCAAGTGTTTGAGAGATTTTGGAATTTTTAAATATTTTTAATTAATTAATTTAATTAAATATTCAATTTCACTTAAAATTAAATTATTCTTAAAATTGTTGTCAAATTGAAATGGTTTTAATTACATTGATTAAGGGTTGAATTATGGTCAGTTTAAGGTATTATTTGTAATTTTTGGATTTAAACTTGATTTATTACATTTTCTGGAATGTTTTAAAACTTAATTAAGGTTTAATTTTAATTAAGTTAATTAAGGGGCTTAATAATTTCAAAATCCAGTGTGAAATTTTCCTAGGGCTGAGAGTATCACTAAGTTCAAATGGTTTGAGTTTTAAGTCAATAAGATGTGTCACCTAATTTTTATAATTTTCTTAAGTTTTCTAGACTTAGGTCCTTAATTATTGTTCCTAATAATGTCACTAAGTTAAATGGGTTCAAATCAAGGTTTTACTAAACCTTGGGCATTAATAAAAATAACCTCAGACACAGCTATCATGCTTTAAAATGATGTCATAAAATTCTATGAATGGTTTTATAATAAATAATTAAAATTATAGGTCACGTAGTGACCTATGATCTCAATGATTGATTATAAAGAAATAAACACATCCAAAATGAATTGAAGGTATTTGAGGATGTGGAAAACATCCTAAAATCAAGCTCAATTCAATTTGAAGTCATGATCATGCACAACTTGATTATTAAGGGCATAAGTCAAAATACTAATGAAGGTAAATGTAAATTAAACTAACCATAATCATGACATAAGTTTATTACTCAGTTGACCAATTGATTCCATAGAACTCTAGCATACATAAGTTGGATTTAGATTGAATTAATTATGAATTTCAAAAATCAAGATAAAATAATGACCAAGATTTTCGTAAATTCATAACCCAATTCAGATTGCATCAAATGAGCTTGAGAAATTAAGGGAGATCATGAATAGACCCTAGAATACCTCTGCCAAAATTCAATATAAAAGAAATTATATATTTTTATTTTAAAATAAAATAATATTTTCTAAATATTTGAAATAATTAATAGAAAATTATTCAAAATATTTTTATTTTATTTTTAAAATAAACTAGATGTGAATACGAACAAAATGAGCCCAAGAACTCTAAAAATCGTTGAGAAATGAATTTTCTATCATTTTTTGAAGTTCTAGGCATTTCTGGATTTAATTTAAAGTTTTATTTGTATAGTCAGCTATCAGCGCTGATTGAACTGGGCCTTTCCACGCGGCAGTAGTGGGTTTGATTGTGCGAATGGCAGCTGTCAGGTCGGCCCTATCTACTTATCCAGCATGGCATAAACAAGAACCCTCGGATCTAACAAAGCACTGATCCGACGATTAAGATCATACCCACGGGTGATCTCAGTTCAGAAGGATCGGACGACTTGGACTCAGCCCGTGGTTTGGACTAACGGCCTAGATCCGGCCGGACAAAGGTTTAATCATTCTGCGGTTTAGAAAGATCAAACCGAACTGCGAATTGAGCTTAATCACAATTGTTGATCTAAAATAACCTGATCCAACGGTTGTGGGATCATCATCTTCCTCTGCTCACCCGTAAGCCGTAGACTCAAATTTTGATTTTGTTCTCTTAATATAGTGAAAGGAAATGCTTCAAAACTTAGACAGAGGTATAATAGGGCTTAAGAAAGGGTGGAGAAATATTTTATAAGCTTTTGATGCAATACTCAGAAAATTATTTAGGAACCTAAGAAAAATCCTAGGGTTTAAGATATACCTTGATATACTCGATGGTTTTCGATGATTTAAATTTTTTTGAGCTTGTAGATTGTCCGCGCTTATTCCTTTAAAAGACTTTGAGCTTGGAGGAATCTTCTACGAGGAGTTGGAATAACTAGGACGGACCTAGCTTCAGTTCTTCGCTCTCCCCACTACAGGTGGCCACCAAACACTCGGGAATGATCAAACAAGGGTAGAGGTAGCTTTGGGATTCAAAATGAAAACCAAAAGTAGTTGGAGATCGACTGGCATAGGAGGGTGATCCCAATGAATGATCTTCGTTCCTATTACCCCTATTCAGCTGTTGGAGCCAAAAGCGATGGCTGGAATCATTCAGGGAGGTGGCTGGGATATTTGACACCTGGAGCAGGTTATTAGGGAGTAGAGAAGCATAGTGCCTTAGGTGAAAATAACCCTAGGCCATCTTCACATGAAGGGGACCACTAGAGCTATTATAGCTATTTTAAGATTAAATGGACAGGTGTGACGAATTAAAAAAGGTCTTTGGAATGTTCTGGAGTTGATCAAACAGTTAGGAAGAGCCTGGTTTTGAGAGAAGAATGGGTTTAAACGGGTTTGACCATTTAAATTTCCTCAAACCTTTTGAAGACTTTATTGATAGGTCAACAAATCAACTAAGCTGCTGAGGTGGAGGGGGAGGGTGCTTAAATGCTAAAGTGCTGGGTTTTGAGCTAAGGATTAGAATTTGAATATTATAGGATTGAATCTTTGGATATTGAATGGTCTTTTAACCATTAGTTGACTGGTTCAACCAGTCAAAGGATCAAACCAGGTGAGGTGGCATGGATAGACCCTAATGAGCTGGTTTTGAGAGATTAGAGAGGTTCAAAAGAATATTAAAATGGATATATGATTGAATCCATACAGGGTTTAACCAAAAGGGATAAGTTGACTAAGTCAACTTGATCATGACTTGGATCATGATATGCTTAAGTGTGTTTGAATCATATATTAAAATCAAATTGAGGGTTCAAAGATAATGATTTGATCACATGGATTGATTTGACCCAAATGGGTCAGATTTGACTGAACTTAAGTCTTAGTTAACTTGGTCAACTATTGACTGGGTCAAGGGTCTGGTCAAGTTTAAATCATTAAGGGATGTATTCAAAATAAGATTTTGTGGGATTTGAATGTGTATGGAGTTTGATTGAATATAGGAAATGCTTAAGCGTTGATGTGGCCAACCTGGGTTGACTTGGTCAGCCAGGTTAACCCAGGGTCAGGGGATGGGTTCAAGAAGTTTGGTTTGATGTTTGGAGCTTACTGGAAGTGGTTCCAAGCAATTTGGAGACCATTTGATTTGAAATGTGCATTTGACCCCCTAAGGGGTATTTTGGTCATTTTGACCCCGGGTCAACAGGTGGTCAAAGTAAGTCCATTAAAATGAAGTTTAATATTCAAGAGGTTTGGACTAAGGGTCTGGATGTGATTAGAGGCTTTGGGTAAGTCTCTAAGGTCAAAATCCATTGGGTGGCAGGTCCAGTGGCATCGGTTGTAAATATTTGAAGTTTTTATAGCTCTTAGAAATCATTCTAATTTTGGGGTTAGAGACCTCAGAATGAGCTCAAATTTGTAGGGTTGGTTTTAGAAATATTTCACATCGGTATGCAACTGACAGACCCTGAATCAGAGGCCTTAGATTTTGATTTGAAAACCTGGATTTAAGATGGATTTTGGATTTGAATGATTGGATTTGAATTATCCATATCATTTATGATCATTTAGAATGATAACGAGTGATAGGATAGGATTGAAGTTTGATAGAAGTTTAGATCAAGTATTCAAGTCTGGATTAAGCTATAGGTTGAAATGCCTAGGAGTCTGGGCAGGTTTAAAGCTTGAGTGGGTTTGAAGTCTGGATTGAATTAAGGTTTGAATTAATCTAAAATCTAGATTAGTCCTAGGATCTAGATAGATCTAGGGTCAAGGTAGATCTTGGGGTTTGGATTGCTCTAAAGTCTGAAGTCTAGGAGTGTCCTAAGGTTTAAAGTTTAGGAGTATCCTAGGGCCTGGATAATTTTTATGATCTAGACTTGATCTAGGGTTTAAATTGATCCTAGAATCTAGAGTCTGGTAGAATCCTAGAATTTAAAGTAGATCCTAGGGTCTGGAGTCTAGGAGGATCCTAGAGTCTAGAATCTAGAAGAATTCTAAAGTCTAGAAGTCTATAGTTTAGATTGACCTAGAGGAATCCTAGGGTCTAAAACCTAGAAGAATTCTAAAGTCTAGAAGTCCTATAGTCTAGATTAACCTAGAGGAATCCTATGGTCTAGATTAATTTGAGGGAATCCTAGGGTCTAGAGTAGATCCTGGGGACTAGAAGAATTTAATGGAATCCTAGGGTCTAGAGCAGATCCTAGGGACTAGATGAATTTAAAGGAATCCTACGGTCTAAAGTAGATCCTAAGGACTAAAATCTAGGAAGATCCTAGAGTCTAAATTGGTCTTAAGCTGTACTGATCTAGGGTCAGGATTGATCTAGGGTTTGGATTTATCTGGGGTTTGGATGCATCCCAAATGACCTCATACAAAAATGAGGTCAACAAATGGACCCCCAAGATGTGTAATGGAATAAAGTTCTATTGCACATATTGGCTTTGACCGAATAAAATGGTCAAGTCTGGAGTTTTGATCCTAAGGAAATAAAAAGTTTTATCCATAGGGAATCGGGGTTTGAATTGATACTAACGTAGTGCCATGGAAGACGTACTATACCACTAGTGGGTCTGGTCCTAAGGGAAGGGAAAAAACCTAAACCCTAAGGGAAGAAGGCCTGGGTGATCTTATAGGAGGAAGAAACTCCTAACTGCAGAGGATCAAGTCTAGATTTTGATTTGAAGGGAAATTAAAAAAAATTTAGTCCTGGGAATCAAGTTTGAATTGATACTAGGGTAGTGCTAGGAAAAGCATACTCTACCAATAGTGGGTCGGGTCCTAAGGGAAAAGAAGAGTCTATCCCTAAAGGAGAAGAAAGTCTGGGTATCATGTAGGAAGGAAAAACTCCTAACTATAGAGGGTTGAATCTAGATTGGATTCTAAGGGGAAGGAAATCCTAACCCTAGAAGATTGAGTTTGAAATTTAAACTAAGGTAGTGCCACGAGGGGCATACTCTACCACTAGTAGATCTAATCCTAAGGAAGGGAAGAAAACATATCCTTACAGGAAGAGAAGACTTTATTAATCCTATAGGAAGAAGGAACTCATAACTATAAAGGATCGAATTTGGATTTTGATACTAGGGTAGTGCCACGAAGGGCGTACTCTACCACTAGTAGATCTAATCCTATGGGAAGGAAAAAAAAAAGAAGCCTAACCTCAAGGAGAAGAAAGCTTAATTTTATAACTTGAAATTGAATCCAGGACAGTACCACAGAGAACGTACTCCATCATTGGGAAGTCTAATCCGAAGGGAAGGATGAGGAGCCTAACCTTAAGGAGAAGAAAGTTTGATTTTGAAATTGAGATTGAATCCAGGATGGTGCCATAGAGGACTTATTCCATCACTGGGGAGTCTAAACCTAAGGGAATGAAAAGTTTACCCTAAGGATAAGAGAATATGGATGATCTAATAGGAAGAAGAAACTTCTAACTGTAGAGGATCTAGTTTTAATTTGATACTAGGGTAGTACCGTAAAGGGCGTACTCTGCCACTAGTAAATCTAATCTTAGGGAAGGAAGAAGAACCTAGCCCTAAAGAAAAGAAAATTTGATTTTGGAATTTAAAATTGAATCCAGGACGGTGCCATAGAGGACTTGTTCCATCACTAGGAAGTCTAATCCCAAGGGAAGGACGAGGAGCCTAACCTTAAGGAGAAGAAAGTTTGATTTTGAAATTGAGATTGAATCCAGGATGATGCCATAGAGGACTTATTCCATCAATGGAGAGTCTAAACCTAAGGGAATAAAAAGTTTACCCTAAGGAAAAGAGAACATGGATGATCTTATAGGAAGAAGGAACTTCTAACTATAGAGGATCTAGTTTGAATTTGATACTAGGGTAGTGCCGCGAAGGGTGTACTCTGCCACTAGTAAATCTAATCCTAGGGAAGGAAAAAGAACCTAGCCCTAAAGAAAAGAAAGTTTTATTTTGGAATTTCAAATTGAATCCAGGACGGTGCCATAGAGGACTTATTCTATCACTGGAAAGTCTAATCCCAAGGGAAGAGAGAAGAGACTAACCTTAAAGAAGAGAATGCTTAATTTTGGAATTTGAAATTGAATCCAGGACTGTGCCACAGAGGACTTACTCCATCACTGGGGAGTCTAATTCTAAGAGAAGGAGAATACTTACTCCAAGGAAAAGACAACTGGATGATCTTGTGGGAAGGGAGTATTACTTCCTATATGAGATCCGGCTTAAAGTTTTTGAATTTTGAAACTATGATGGTGCCGTAAAGGGAATTATCCATCACTAGGAAATCTAATCCTAAGGAATGAAAGTATAATAACTCACATCTATCCTTAAGGAAAAAATAATTGGAGGAAGCTAGGATGGTGCCCCGAAGGGCGTGCTCTGTTATTATTTGGGTAAATCTGTTTATTCATGTGAATTCTAATCCAAGTTTATGTTTTTGATGATTACAAAAGCTTATTGTTTATTTTATTCATCTCTTAACAAATATTTGAGTTTTTGTTATGTGTACTAAAGTATTTTTCAGGAAATTCACACTCCAGATTGTTGAAGACTTCGAGTTCATTTATTCACTATAAATGAAGTCTGTATTTTTATTTTTCTTGAGTCTAAAAGAGTGTGATTGTAAGTTGGATAACTGTGCACACACACACACTGGGGGAGTAAAAAATCTTAATTTTTTAAACTAATCATACAGTACGATTGAATATCGTACAGGATGATCTGTAGCATATGTCCTCCCTATCGAACCCGTATACCAAGAAAATTTTTCCAAGTTACGTTCGTACAGTATGAAATACTATTCATACTTGATTTTTTGTTGTACGAACCGCTCTGAATTGGGTTCGTATTGATTCGTACGGGATGAATCATTCATTTTTTGAACTATTCGTACAGTATGAAATACTATTCGTACATGAGATTTTGCTATACGAACCGCTCTGAATTGGGTTCGTCTTGATTCGTACTGGATGAATCGTTCATTTTTTGAACTATTCGCACAGTACAAAATTTATTTCGTACACTATATTTTATTGTATGAATGGCACTGAATTGGGTTCGTATTGATTCGTACGGGATGAATCGTTCATTTTTTAAACTATTCGTACAGTACGAAATTTTTTTCGACACTATATTTTGTTGTACGAAGGGCACTGAGCTGGGTTCGTACTTGTTCATACGGGATGAATTGATAAATAATTTGAACTATTCATACAGTACAAAGATAGTTCGTACGGGATGATCGGGACACGTAAAACTTGAAAAATTCAGTTTTTGGACTGTTTTTATTTCCTTTAGTATATAAGGATCTTTAAATTGACTTGTGGTGTAATCCTTCTGCAAAAATTCTTTTGAGAAGTCTAAGGAGAGTGATTGGGAGAGTGTTTGGGAGTGAGTATTGAGAGATCTTTCAAGAGAGAAGTGTGAGGGAATTCAAATTCTTTTTTTTGTCATAGAAAATCTTTATATTTTATTTACTTTCATCGGCTTATAGGTCCTATAGCCCGATATGTGATATGAAATATAGATCTCATTATGATTCTCAAAAAAATTTTAACTTCAAGAAATATCTAATTCTGATCCTTTTTGCTTCAATTCCAGAAACTCAAACTCCACAACAATAGTTGGCAAGTTGATATTTTCCTTCGAAAAAGACCTTATCTGTGAGTAGATTGAATTAGGAAGAAACATACTTTTTGGGATAGGATTCAACACCCTTGAGCTATCGATGGATGGACATAAGATAATTAATTTGGACTCTACTAAGGAAAATCCTCCTACAATAGAGTTGATTGCAGGGACAGGACTTGGTCCCCTTATCTTTAGTAACGAGGAGAAAGATTCTAAGCTGACTGTTGAATCTCCTACCCCTGTTAGGTCTACTTTTAAGGAGGGATGGAGTTCAGGGATCCCATTTATCAGTAAGAGTCAGAAAAAGAATTAACTGAGACAGGTAAGAAAGAAAATAGCCAAGTCAAGGAAGGCTGTGGGGGTCCAAACTTATAGCCAAGTAGAACCTGAGGCTGTCGAGGACCTACCTATTCCTGCTTCCTCTCCACCCCTTAAAGGGAGTCATTTTCACCCCCTTTCTGCTGTAGAAGGGGAGGAGAGGGCAGCCAGGATAGCTAGCTCCCCGCAATGCCTGGTTGACTACTCAACTAAGAGAACCCCTAAGGAAAAGCATATGCAAAGAATGAGGACATTGAGAAATATAATCCACACTTGTTCTGCTCAATCAGGGCAAAAAAAAGAGGAGTAAATGAAACAATTGAAAGGAGTTATCTCCCACCGTTTCCAGAAAGAAATCTTAAAAGAAGAGGCATCTGAGGCTAAGAATTTGACTCCTCAACCCGTTAGGAGGAATAAGAAGTTTGTCCGACAGCCTGCTACATCAATGTTAGTTGATGGTTATCATTGGGTGCCATGCCCTCCATCCTATAAAATGGAGGGTATTATACTTACCGGGTCCGAGAAAGGTAGCCATCCTACTGGTAGGCTGCCGGTCCCTTCTCCAAAATTTAAGAAGTTAGCCTCAGTGATAGTCAAGACCAAAGAAGATCCTAAAATTAACAGAATAATTCATATCAAAGGCAAGAGGCCTTAGTCTCCAGAAAAGAGATACACTCCTAAGAAGATCAGTAGAGTTGATGTTCCTCCACCGTCAGTTAAACTACTCCAGTCCCTAGTAGAGTTACCATAATTTCCAACCAGTGTTGTCCAGACCCTAGTTGGCTTAATTGTCAGTTCAAATTTCCCAGGGGTGGATCCATTTGTTCCCTCAGTTAGCATTTCCAAGCCTCCACCTACTGCCCCTGAGCTCCCTACCCGGAGGTCTGAGGACTCTACCCTAGCTGATGTCAGAACTTTCACCCTCCAAACTCCTACACCATCTATTGAGGTAGATGTCCTTCACCTGGTAGAGGATGCCACCCTTCTGACTACCAACTCTAGTACCGTCGAATGGGAAGAAATAATTCAAGATGAAGATCATGCGATGATCGAGCGGTTAATAGCTGAGCCTCCATTGGCAAATGAGCTGAAGTTACAAGCCATTATCTCTAGCCTACAGCAAGATGAACTTAATGATATGGTGGAATACAAAGGTTACCTACCCATCGGCCTTGAGGAGATAGGGAACCGGCCAGTCGATGAGGTAGTACAAGAGATTAAGGATATTTTGAAAAGGAAGGAAGCTGAAGAAACATTTGATCCGGAGTTGGATGACATGTTAGTAGATGAAGATCTGCCTGTTAGTGATGTTTACATGGTTGAGACTAGAGGATCCATTAAGGAAACTGAACTAAGTAAGTGCCGATCTGGCAAAGAAGAGGGTTCAGCTGTCGTTGATTTAGATTCAGATGAGTCAGTGAGAGCTAGGGAGGAGTAGCATATCAAGAACCTCGAAGCACAAGTGGCAGAAATGTTACTATAAGTTAAAGAAATGCAGCAACGATTAGACAAGTCGCATGAGACTTCCCTTGAGTTACAAAAATCTGCTCGGGAAGTCACCGACATAGCAAAAAGGGCAGAATCCAGTTATAAAATCCCAAAGTCTGTTTCAGTGCTTCCACCTATCCAGCAGCTAGTGTGATCGGATCCCCCAGTTCAGCCGATAGCCTCTTTAGTCCCTCCAGTCATTCCCCCGGACCAGCTCAAAAAGATATCAAACAACTAATTGAGGATCAGGTAAGGGAGGCCTCAGCCCAATCATAAGGAGCTGCATCTATTCCAAAGGGTAGACCCTACCCTGAGGAATATAATTTGGTTCCTTACCCTAAGGGCTTCGTGCCACCATCTTTTAAAATCTTTATTGGAATTGAAAACATGAGACAGCATCTGGCCCACTTTCATGCAAGCTATTGCAATGCCGGGGGGTCGGATGCTCTATATTTTTGCGAATTTGTTAGTAGTCTTTCTGGCATTACCTTTGAATGGTATGCAGTTCTGCCCAATGGTTCAGTGGACCTTTAACGAACTAGAAAATATATTCCTAAAGAGATTTTCTGGAGCGCAGCAACGTACTACGGTGGGCGATCTGGTTGTTGAAAGGAAAAAGTCGGGGGAGTCTCTAGCTGAATACAACTTAAGGTGCTGAATCCGTTCGATGAAGTGTGAACCCCAGCTACAGGAGCAACATGCAGTGGAAATTCTTCTGAAGAAATTTCCATGGGCCTGTTGCTTTCCTCCTGAAAGGGTTTCATAATAAAAACTTTTGAGAAACTTCTAAACAAAATAAGTAACCTACAGGAAGAGGCTCCTAGGATGCCATTTTTAAAGGATCTTTCTAGTCAAAAGAAGGTTGATAAACCCATCAAATCATTTGAAAAGAGAGCTACAGTGTCAGCAGCTGATAAGGGGAAACAACCAGTTATTAGTCAGCCTAATGCCCTGCCACCACAATTGACTCAAAAGCAACCATTTCAAGTGACCTCGTAGCTTACAAGAGATCCTTCTTTCATCCCTTTTAAAGAGAGGTTGGCAAAACCTTACCTATTTAAGAGGGAAGTGATAGGAAAAAATTTTAAGAGTCTTTTAAAGAAATCCGATTTTCAGTTGCCAGAAGCAAGGCGGCCGGATGATATAAAGAAAAAGGATGATCCAAACTACTGTCCTTACCACCATATGATTAGCCATCCAATAGAGGATTACATTGTTTTCAAAGACTGGCTTGAGAGGAATATCAAATAAGGTAACATTGTGATCCCAAAGGAATATTTAGTCAATCCAGAACAAGGGTCCATCAACATAATCTCAGGTAACACTTCTAACACCTCTCTTTCAATTAAAGATGGTTGGGATATCGCATTATCCCAGGCACTTAAAAAGTCGATTAACAAGTCTTTTCATCTTTCTTAACAGATGCCCACGATAGCCCAAGGCCCGATTTGGGAGGTTGACCTGGATGCTTCGCAGGAGGATGTTGAGCTGCTTCCCTCTCCTGTAGTTATAGGAACTACTATATTAAAAGAAAAAAAAGAGAGAAAATTTTGTAGAGAGGAAGTATGTTGATGAGAGATGTATCTGAGCGGCCGATGGTGGCATTAAAGCCCCATCACTGCTCCTGTTATCTGACTTTTACTTTGCCCCTTCAAATGCAAAGGGTCGCAAATTTAATAAAAAATATCCTTCTGCTTCAATTTTGATGATTACCCATGAGAATGGAATGTAAATTGATAACTCTTCAAAAGAAATTCAAAATCCTATTGAGATTGATCCAAACCTTCAAAAACTTGATCTTTTGGATTTGACTTCTAAAGGGGATGTCAAACTTGAGATCTTATCAGATAGCGATCTCCCTAAAATTAATTTCACCGGGAAACCTACCATGATATAACTTTTAGATTCTGACTCCTCTTTAGATAGCGATGATGTGCAGCCTATGGAGAGTGTAGACTCCCCCATAGTTTGTCCTCCTAATTTAGTCATAGAGGTACAACTTCGTGGTGGCAAAGTCTTACCCCCTAGGCTTCAGGAAAAGGGCAAGCGAGTTATCTCTAGCGATCAAATTCTAAACTCTCCTCAACATCCTGATTTTCCTTTGATTCCACCGAGTTTTGAATCTATCATTCCTAAAGTTGACTACAATATTCTTGCTCATCTTAGGAAGATTCCTGCCAACTTGAGCATTTACGACGCTCTCATTCTCTCCAAGGAAATGAGAGAGACTTTAATCAAAGCACTTCTTGACCCTGAAATTTGCCTTGCTCAATTGGCTTCAACCTCAAAAGATGAAGCTCTCTACTTTAAAGAAGTCCCAGGGGTGACATTTTCAAATGAAGACCTACTATTGGGAACTACCGATCATAATCTCCCCCTCTATATCACTGTCAGTGTAGGGAACTTTAAGTTATCAAGAGTCCTTGTTGATCCGGGTGCATCGGTCAACATGATGAACATAAAAACCATCGCCTAACTTCGAGTTGATACCAGTAAGCTCGCCACTGATAGGTTGGTGCTACGTGGGTTCAACGAGAAAGGTGAGAGGGCTTTAGGTTCGATTACCCTTTTGTTAAAAATAGGGGAATTAAAAACTGAAGTGAAATTTCATATTATTGATTAGGCAACATCCTTTAATACACTTCTAGGTAGGCCTTAGATTCATAAATATAGAATGGTCCCATCCACCCTACATCAATGCGTCAAGTACCAATGAGATGGCATTGAATTTGTAATTAGGGGTGATCTGCAACCATTCTCAATTTAAGAAATAGGGATCTATGAAGATGCTGCATATTTCATACCAAAAGGGTCCTCCCTTTATTCTAAAGTTGAGATCAAAATCAAGGAGCAAGAAAGTGAGCAAAGCTCCAATCATAATCAAGAATCAAAAGGAAAAGAAAAAGAAGAAGAAAAGGAAAAGGATCAAAAGATATAACAATCTGATAGTGAAAGCGAGCTCGACATCGTTGTCCTTAGGCCTCCAAACATGTTACCTCAAAGAGGTTGGAGGATGGCCAAAAGGGCACGGGGTCAAGGCCGTGCTTCATTTGAAAGAAGAATAACCTCAGTGCATATTAATCCGGAGTCAAGCTCCGATGAAGAGCTAGAAAAATGCGGGGTTGAAATTTCTTTTGATTACCAAAATACAAATGCTTCTCCAAAGTTTGATCTCACTTTAGATCAGGATAGTGACCCTGAGGTTGATGTCCCAAAGATTGAAAGTGATGAGCCTGAATTGACAATATATGAAAAGCTTAGTAGAAGAATTGAGGCCCTATCCTTGACCCCACTATCAGCTGGCAGAGTTGCAGGGTTAGAGATTAAAGAGGCCCCTAACCTAAGTGGTGAGATAAGGAAAGTCCAGAAGTTCTTCCCTAGCTCCTCCTCCTCAAGGGGTAAAAGTAATGTAACCCTTGAGGTGGAAAATTTCAATGAATTAATGGAATTACCTTTTGGCTACTTTCCTGTTTGTGTAAAAAATTCTTTTTCCAAAGGTCCCGTATCATATCAATTGACTAAGGGTCAAGCTAGATACCATTAAAATATTTAGAAAACAAAGATCAATAAAAATTCTATATGTGGTATTGGCTTTGGAACTGTTAGTTCGTTTGATGATGACGAATATTTCTTAATGATAACTTACCATCTTGAATCTCCAAATGTCCCTACTAAAGATGTTCGAACCCTCGACGGACTTTGTTTGGAGACTTTAAATAATCCAGAAGAGCTTCAAGTTCGGGGTGCACCCCCTGAATTTGAGGAAGAGATTAAATCGATAATCGATGAGCTGAGGGAGATCAATCTAGGAACTGATGATGACCCTCGCCCTACTTTCATATGTACCCTATTGAGTGAGAATGAGTCGCAGGATCTAATACAACTTCTTTCCGAGTTTAGGGACTGCTTCGCCTGGACATACGATGAAATGTCGGGTCTATCTGCTAATGTAGTAGTTCATAAACTTGGAATCCAGCATGATGCCATTCCTGTTAAACAAGCTCCTTGACGCATGTGTTTAGAGATCGAGCAACAAGTCATTTCTAAAATTAAGAAACTAGTCGAGGCTGGGTTTATCCGAGAAGAATAATATCCTTCTTGGGTAGCTAGCGTCGTGCCGGTTTGAAAGAAAATTGTTCAAATTTGGATTTGTGCCGACTATAGGGATCTGAATAAGGCATGCCCCAAGGATGAACTTCCTTTAACCATACCCGAGCTTATGGTGGACATTGCCTCCTCGCATGTTATTTTCTCCTTTTTGGATGGCTCGTCCGGTTATAATCAAATTAGGATGGCCCCAGAAGATGAGATAAATACTGCATTCAGGACCCCTATAGGGATCTTTTGTAATAAAGTGATGCCCTTTATCCTTAAGAATGCTAGTACAACTTATCACTGGGCCATAACCCATTTCTTTGATGACTTAATTCACAATCAAGTTGAGTGCTACATCAATGACCTAGTTGTCAAGAGCAAAGTCAAAGAGGCTCATCTTTATGACTTAAGAGTTATTTTCAAGCGATTGTGCCGCTATGATCTCAAAATGAATCCCTTAAAGTGTGCTTTCGGTGTCACTTCAGGGAAATTCTTAGGATTCGTAGTGAGGCACCGTGGGATCGAGATTGATCCCTCCAAAATTGAAGCAATCTTAAATATGCCGCCTCCTAAGAGCCTTACCAAGTTAAGGCATATCCAAGGTAGGTTGGCATATTTAAGAAGATTTATATTTAACCTTTCCGAAAGATGTAAACCTTTCTCAGCCCTTGTTAAGAAAGACGCTAATTTGTTTAGAACGAGAAGTGTCAAAGTGCTTTTGACAATATCAAAGAATACCTTACAAATCCACCGGTGTTAGCGGCCCCAATTCCGAGGAAACTTTTTATTCTTTTTACTGCGGCCCTAGATGAGTCGTTAGGTGCCCTGTTAGCTCAAATCAATGATGAAGGGAAAGAGAATGCTCTCTATTACCTTAGTCGAAGGCTTCTTCCTACAGAAATCTGATATCCTTCAAGGGAAAAGCATTGCCTTGCTTTAGTTTTTGCAGATCAAAAACTAAGACATTACATGATATCTTGTTCAATTAGTTTTATTTCTAAAGTCAATCCTCTGCAATATCTTATTACCCGGCCTACACTGTCAGGGTGTTTGGCTCATTGGTCTGTGATATTACTCCAATTTGAAATCACATTTATTCCCCTACATGCAGTAAAAGGACTGGCCGTTGCCGACTTCCTTGCAGCACACCCGCTGCCGGCGGATTCTCCTTTAAATGATGATTTACCTGATGAATAAATCATGAGTTTAAGAGAATCAAATAACCCCATCTGGGAGTTATACTTTGATAGTGCAGTGTCCTCTCAACGGGTCAAAACCTAAAAATCTACGATCCCTGGAAAAGCCAGAATTGGCCTGATTTTCATAACACCAGGGAAGGGGATTATGCATTATTCCTACCATTTATCAGAGCCTTACATAAATAATGAGGTTGAATATGAAGCTCTGATAACCGGTTTGGAACTTACAATTTTGATGGAGATTAAAGAGATTATAATCTTTGGTGATTCTCAACTGGTGATCAACCAGGTCGAACGAACCTGTAAGGTTTTGAATCCTAATCTCCTCAAGTATCACTAATACACTAGTCACCTGCTCGAGCAGATCCCTGTGGTAACTTTGTATAAGGTTCCCTGTGGAAGTAACTCCACGGCAGATGCCTTAGCAAAACTTATAAAAGAATTTACATGCCCAGAAGAAGACTCCATTCCTATAGAGATTCAGGGTCACTAGGTCCTATCTCCCATAGATTTCGTTCACATTAACAAGCACTCTTCCCAGGTCCTTTTTTCCTCTTCAGCAATCAAGGAAGCGGGTGATTGGAAACAATCGTTAATTGATTACCTCCAAGAAGGCAAACTCCCTTAGGATAAATCCCTTGCCAATCAGATCAAGAAATGTGCCCTATCATACACACTAGCCAACAATATGCTATATCGCCGCTCATTTGATCAGATGTGACTATGTTGTTTAAACAAATAGGATGCCCTGAAAATCATTAATGAAGTCCATTACAGACTATGCGGTGCTCGTCAATCGGGTCCAAAAATGAAATTAAAAATTAAAAGACTTGGATACTACTGGCCTACGATGGTTGACGATTGCATGAATATTATGAAATGTTTTCATCAATGCCAGGTCCATAGTGTTGTCTTATATCAGCTGCCTAATGTATTGCATCTCATGATAGCTTCATGGCCCTTCGAAAGTTGGGGCACGGACGTTATCAGGCCGATTGACCCTCCTTCTTCGAAGGGTCATCGTTTCATATTAGCTGCGACTGATTATTTCTCAAAGTAGGCGGAAGCAATTCCCTTACGCAATGTAACATCATACCATATTTTAAACTTCTTTCATGACCATATCGTATATCGATTCGGTGTCCCTCATAGAATTATATCTGATAATGGGCCCGTATTCAAGTCGACAAAAATTAACAATTTTGTTAGACGCCATAACATTGATTGGAGATACTCAACAATCAATTACCCTCAGGCTAACGGGTTGGCTGAGGCCTTCAACAAGACTTTGGTGCAGATTATGAAAAAGACCCTTGATGATAACAAGTGTCAATGGGATGAGAGGTTGGTGGAAGCTTTGTGGGCCTATTGGATCACCTATAGAACCCCGACCCAATCCACCCCGTTTGTACTAGTGTATAGATCTGAAGCTGTACTCCCCCTCGAAGTGCAAATTCCCTCGCTCAGAGTTACAATCCAAAATCAAGTCACGACTGAATAGAATGCGAAACTCCGGCTAGAAGAACTTAAAGGCCTTGAAGAGCGATCTCTCCAAGCTCAACAAAATTTAGAATTATATAAGGCTCGAATGGTTCAAGCCCACGATAAGCTAGTGCAACCTACAACCTTCCAAGTAGGAGACTTGGTCTTGGTTCTTCGGAGGCCGATCTTAGCCCACCAAAAGATTGGTGGGAAGTTTGAACCAACCTAGGAAGGACCCTTCATTATAGAGATTATCTACGAAGGAGGCTCGTATCAGCTAGTGGATTGTAAAGGAGATCACCCAATGTTACCTATCAATGGGCATTTTTTTAAGAAATACTATGCTTGATGTAACTCGAGTTTTCAATCAATAAAATGTTTTGACATTCTGCTTTAATTCTGATCAATCCTATTTTCACTGTTTAATAAATTTTTAAAAAGAATATTCAAATTGATTGATCTATCGCCTTCTACTTTTCTCTTTCCCTTAGGATAGATGCTGCCCTTTCTTGGGATCAGAATCGCTAGTGGTGGATAACGCCCTTCGTGGCACCATCCTAGTTTCAATCCAATTTTGATCCTCTGTGTGGAGCAAGCTTCCTCCCCACATGATCATCCCAGTTAATCTGTCTATTAGGTGTAAGTCTTCTATCAGCATACTATAGACCTAACGTTGGGTGATGCCCTCCTTAGACCTGAGGTTAGGTGATGTCTACCTCAGTTTCCAACTTAATCTGTCTATTAGGTGTAAGTCTTCTATCAGCATCCTATAGACCTAAGGTTGGGTGATGCCCTCCTTAGACGCGAGGTTAGGTGATGACTGCCTTGGTTTTCCAGTTAATCTGTCTATCAGGTGTAAGTCTTCTATCAGTATCCTAAAGACCTAAGGTTGGGTGATGCCCTCCTTAGACTCGAGGTTGGGTGATGCTTGCATTAGTTTTCCAGTTAATCTGTCTATCAAGTGTAAGTCTTCTATCAGCATCCTATAGACCTAAGGTTTGGTGATGCCCTCCTTAGACCCGAGGTTTGGTGATTCCTGCCTTAAATTCCCAGTTAATCTATCTATCAGGTGTAAGTCTTCTATCAGCATCCTATAGACTTAAGGTTGGGTGATGCCCTCCTTTGACCCAAGGTAAGGTGATGCCTGCCTTGGTTTCCCAGATAATCTATCTATTAGGTGTAAGTCTTCTATCAGCATCCTATAGGCCTAAGTTTGGGTGCCATAAACTTCTAAAAATCCACTTCAACCTTCCATTCGATCAACGGCAATATGTGCACTAGAACTTCATTCTACTATACATATTGGGGTTCCATTTGTTGACCTCATTTTTGTATGAGGTCACTAAGACTCACTTGAGTTTCTTTTTAGTGACCTAATGATAGGGAAATGTCCACCCCTCAGTCATAAAGGTCCTAATAAAGACCCAATTTAATCCCAATCAAACTCAGCTCTACCTTTCAACTAAATCTTTAATCCAGCCTTCAATCAACAATCAATCAAATTTCAAAATCATACCCAATTAATTTCAATCTTTCATTTGATTTCCATTGATATGAATGGGTCAAGTTCAATCATTTAACTCTTAAATCCAACCCAAATCCAACATTCGAAATCAAACCTTCAAGGTCAAGGACCTTGGTCCTGAAACCCTTTCTAGGTGAACTTTATGTCACCTAGAAACCCATTCAAATGGATCTTGATTCATGATCTATCAATTGCATATTTATAAAACATGTCTCTAGGGTCAACCCTCTAAATTTGAGCTCAATCCAACACTCCTAGCCCCTGAAACTGAATCTTTTCCCAAAGGCTGCAAAACCTTCAGATATTTATAGCCTATGCCACTATACTTGCAATCCGGTGGAATTTGACCTTGGGAAGCCTTCTAAACCTTTTGACCACATCCATGACTTTTGTTATGACTTTTGACCAATAAACTACACTTTGTTGGACCTAGTTTGACCCAGTGTTGACTAGGGGTCAAAATAACCAAAATGCCCTTTATAGGAATTTATGGTCTTTTCCTCAAAGTTTAACATGGCCTTCCCATATCAACCTTCAAAACATGTCCCAATGGATCCTAAATATCATTAGGAACACATTGGACCTAAACTCAAGTCTTGGTTTGACCTGGTTGACCAAGTCAACCAACGTTGACCAAAAATGCCCTTTAAGATTTCAAATGTCAATTTCAATCCAAATTACCTTACCAATGCATGGCACCACCTCCATTGATCTCAAAATAATCATTTGAACTTGTTTGACCTAAATATATTCAAATCTACTTTGAGTCAAATCATATAGGTTTGACTTGGTCAAACTTTAACAAGTTGGTCAAACTATGTATTTAATCTATTCATTCAATCAAACTCTATCCCCATGACCTTGAGAATCCTTGAACTCATTTCATGTATCATCTTGAACACTTCATAGCACAACCTAAGTCACATCATGGTCTATTTGACCAAGTCAAGTCTTTGAAAATCTTGGTCAAATGTGCGTGAGTATGGTTTGACCACTCAAACTTCTAGTGGGTTGCCTTTAGTTCCTTTAATCAGCATTTGAGACTCCCGTCACTGCCATCTCAGCCTCCATTGACTCTTGACTAGTCAAAATAGTCAACAAGAGGACCAAATGAGCTCTCATTGTCAAGGTCAGATGCAAATCCCTTTTCCTTGATCTTAGCTGCTGGTTTAGTCCCAAAATCAACCAAAAGCTTTTTTTTAGCTCTCCAAACTGAGCTCAAGGCTTGGTTTAGCCTTGAATGGCAATGGTCCCCCCCACCTCTTTCCCAAAGCACCCAATGGAAGAATGGTTTAGTCTAGGCTTTCCCCCTGCCATCTAACCACCTTAGGGACATGTGGTAGTCATCAAGGAGGGTCCCCAGTCAATCCCAGCCGTCCCTTTAGCTCCAGCACACAAGAATAAGGCAAATACCTCACTTTGACCACTCATTATCCATCTCACACTCTCTCTCTATTCAAGCTCTCCCAGACCTAACCCTCACTTCATTTGAGCTCCCAAATAACCCCTCAACATTTTTCCAAGTCCAATCCAGCCAGTCAAATCCGCCAGCGATGAGGTTCCGGCTACCTCTTTCTTGAAGCCCGTCCAACCCCTCTAGTTCGTGATCCAAATGTTGGAAGCCCTCGGTTCCTTCTAGAAGATTATTCATGGACAATCTACAAGCTCAACAAGCTATTGAACATCAAAAAACATTCACCCAATAGTGGTAAATCCTTAATCCTAGCTCCTAGATCTAGGGTTTAATGTGTTTGAAGTGTGACAAATTTTAAAATATAAAAATAACTTTATTTATCTTCTTTAATTGCATTTTATAATTTTCCAAATTTTCATTCCATTTAATCTACCGTAAGTTAAGTTTAGAAAGCTTTCTAAGTTTATTTTTCGGTTATTCATGGGTAGAAGATGAAATCACGGCTATCCATTCCCTTTATTTTGATCAAACAGATGTGATTTTGCTCCAGATCACGTGCAAACATACTGTACGATCTCACGATCATACAGTACGATCACATATATGATTCCCACTCAGAACGTGTGTTAAAAATTAAGCTGTATGATTTTTGTTCTCACGATCATACAGTACGAACTTATATCATCCAGTACGATCGTTAATACAAAGAAACGACTGAAACTTTGGAAAATCGCCAAAAAGTCATATCTTGTCCAAATTTGATGTTCTTGGGCTCGTTGGAATCGTCTCGAGCCTAAATTTATTGTAAAATTTATTTCATTAAAATTGGATCATTGTGTTTTGAGATATTATTTTTTTAATCAAAATTGAATTTCCTTGATAACTCATAATCCAGTGATCCAATTTAACTAAAATTTGTTCAGGGCATACCTGAGGATGTTCCTCACATCTCAAATTTTTCTTGGCCCTTATTCATGACTGTATTTTGGCAAATTAAATTTTTAAAAGCTCTAAAATTCATTTTGACCTAAAACTTTAAAAATTCATTTCTTTCAAAACACATAGAAATAGGCTTTAAAATTTTTATGGTATATGTGTTTTGTTGTAGTGGTTAGATACACCAAATTTTGGACCTATTCAAATATTAATATCACTTAAGGACAAAAAATTATGAGTCAAGGTTTAGGAAATTAGAAAAATCATAAGAATTTAAACATGCACCCAATAGGGGTGAAAATTGAACACAAAATACTTAGTGACATGTTGAACCTTAGGTTCAAATCTCATTGAATTTGGAGGTCATTAGGTTAGAAAATTAATTATCCAAAGTTTCAGCCCTTTTTAGGACCTAGAAATTTCAAAAACAATTAATAAATCCATATTAAATCCAGAAAATTACAAATAATATCTCCAATTGACTAGAACTTAGCCCTCGACCTAGGAAAAATAAAAGCCCCTTGACTGGACTCCTAATTCAACTTTAATTTAACTTTTAATGAAAATCAATAATTAATTAAATTAATTAATTAAAAATCATTAAAAATCCAAAATATTTTCCAAACACTTGGAGACACTCCCATGGGTCATTCCTGGCCTTTGAGATTGATTCTATGCAGTTTGGGATGAGTTTGGATCAAAATGATCAAAACCTTCATAATTGGGCAATTTTAAAAATTCAATAATTAGTGAAATTTTAAAAATGTATAACTAATTACAAAAAAATCCAAATTGAACAAACTTAGTGTCAATCAACTCCAATTAAGGTCTAGTATTTTTTAAAAATGTTAAACCTCTAAAATCTGGTCAAAGTCAAAAAGTCAATCTTTTGGTCAACCGTAGTTCAAATCTAGGCCCGAAGTTCAAAAAATCATAAATTTTTATAGAAAACTCTAAATTGAGTGTTCTAATAATCTAACAACTCATCATAAGGTCTAATATTTATTAAAAATCTAAAACTTGTAAAACTAACTTTAATTTAAAAAGTCAACTTTTGACCCTTAATTAACATAATTAAATAATTCTAATAAATCCTAAAAATCCAATAATTCATCAAAATTCCAGAAAACTTTGGTTTGATTAATAAAACATTCAACTAACACTCAAATGCATTACAACCACTCCAAAGATGAAGTTTATTAGATGGACTACTCCGGGTTGCGGGGCTAAGAGTCCTAAGGAGGCCTAGTTCCTCGAGCCGGTGGCACAACACCACGAATGAATTCAATGGAGTGTTAAATATCAAAATTAAGTTACTTTTGATTACTTAACCAAGTTAAAACCCTTAATTCAACTATATCAGCAAGGTTTTTAGGATGGACTACTCCGGGCTGCAGGGCTAAGTGTCCTAAGGAGGTCTGATTCCTCGAGCCTGGTGGCACAATGCCACGAACCTATTGATGGAAAATATAAAATAATTTAACTTTTAAAATTAGTAATTAATATTAATTGATCCATAATTTTCAACAAACTGAATCAATAAATCAACCCTGATTGCTACTAGGTAACCTAGGCCTACGAGGCTATTAATTTAGCCCCAAGGAAGGTGAAATAAACTTCACGGCCTCGGTGAGCAACGAAGGTATCAATCATTTAACTATTAAAATAGGTTTTTTTAAACTTTAATTAAACCTCTCTTTGAGCCTTCCATAAATTCAAATTTTAAATAATTTGAACAAATTACCCATCCTAGGATCTACCCCAGCCACATGACCTACTACACACACTTTAGATGGTTTGCTAGGACAACCGACTCTAGATCTAGGCTAGGCTGGTGTTTACTTTTCTTTTGTGTGCCAATTTTTCTGAGTTTTCATTACATGTTATGATAGAAATTGATTAATATGTTTGTTTACTTTCTTTATTGCACCCTGTGAATTGATGTGATGGGCGATTAGATTACCCTTAGATTAGGAATGATCTGGATGCTCACTAAATCTTCTACAGGTGGTCACGCTCATGCAAGGCAATAAAGGGGGATAAATAAATAATAAATATAAATTCTACAGGTGCTTTAGCTGCTTAGCCCCCAAAGAAAAAGAGCGTGGCAAAGCGGTGCAAAGTCACTTGCATCTGTATTAGGATTAGAATCTAGGTTGTTGTTAGTGGTGCCCGGCCACTTTTAATTTATGTAAATCTGGGTTATAATAAGTAAGGCAATTTGCCTTTGGATATTTATTTAATTAATTTGATTATTTAATATGTTTGATTTAATTTGATTGTGTATAGGATTGCCTACTTTTCCTAATTTTTTTTTGTGTTTGCATGCCACTTTTATTTTAGCATGGATACGTAGAGGGTCGTGATGATACAAAAAATTCTTCTACTTAAGCTTTAATAAAAAGTTTAGGATAACATAGAAACTCTAACGCTTTTAAGAAGTAAGCCCGGGTCCCCCAGGAGTTCTCATTTCATAATTACTGGATTATTCTTTTTCTTTGTTAGGCACCTCCCTGCCTGCGGGTTCTGGCAGACCACCTGGCTTATGAGGGTGTAGTTCTGTCCAAGGGGATCTGTGCATGTTTAGGACAAAATTTATTTTTAGGCCTTTTTACAATTGCTTCATACCATTTTATGCATTTTAATCGAGTCTATCAGCATCCAATACATTAGAAACCAATTTAAAGTGAGTCTAAATCTTAATTGCATTGTTATTTAGCATTTTCACCCAACATAAGTCAAAGGGCCACTTAGGACAATCTCTAGATGTCGGCCCCAACTCTCAAAAACTTTAATAAAAATCTCCTACCACTCTTGCATCAAAAGACCAGATTCATGGATTTTAATCGCCTATGTGGTTAGCTGACTCCCCAATCTAGGCAGGGTAAGTCCAGGTTTTGCACTACATTAGTTAGGTTCAGACTACTGTGTTGCAGTATCCATATTTAGATTTAGGATCCGGGGCAGATTTCTTTTTGAGTCATAAGACCCCAACCTCTGGGAATATAATCCCAAATTTCTAATTAAGTGGTCAACTCAAATTAAATTTCTCTCAATCCAAAATTTAAAGCTCAACACTTAGCCTAGGATGGGACACTTCTGAATTATTTTCAGAATCCTAAAGTGTCTCCTATTCTTCTTCCTTTGATTCCAAAATAAGTGTTCAATCTTGCTCCAACCCCATTTGAAATTCCAATTTCATCTCTTTGATATCATTCCTAGAAAATCTCTAAATAAAATTTCTGCCATTATTTTAATTGAAAGTTTTCGTAGGGGACCCCGGTCTCCCACGATGTAATTAACTACGAGGGCTTATGCTCGTAGGAGATTTAGAACCCACACTTGATTTTTAAAATTGATTTTCAAAATTCAATTAGTCTTCATTGGGAAAATTAAATTATTGATGATCATTAACGTTATGTTCGAACGATTGTTAACGAAAGATATTTTCTCCCTTTGGGGAAATATATCTTTTGTTAAGATGAATTCGAACATGAAATTAATAATCACTTCCCTTGATTATCGTAGCTTGATATTTGACTGAACTTCATTTTGACCCTTCGGGGCCATACAAAGTTTTTCTCTCAAATCTGGTTATGATATTCAAGATAGAATTTAGAATTCTAAATATAAACCCCATCCTAAAATTTTATTTCCACCTCCCGAGATGGTATACTTTTTTTAATGGGATGTTCGATTTTAGAATTAAAAATTTTAACATCAATTTAAATTTTCCAAAGAAAACTAAACTTTTCAAAACCCGCTTTCAAACACCAAACACACATCTAATCCTAAGGAATGGAAGAATCCTATCCTAAAGGAAAAGAAAACTGGAAGAAGCTAGGATGATGCCACGAAGGGCGTACTCCACCACTAACACGTCTAATTCTAAGGAAAGGAAGAATCCTATCCTAAAGGAAAAGAAAACTGAAAGAAGCTAGGATGGTGCCACGAAGGGCATACTCCACCACTAGCATGTCTAATCCTAATGAAAGGAAGAATCCTATCCTAAAGGAAAAAAGAAAATTGGAAGAAGCTAGGATGGTGCCACGAAGGGCGTACTCCATCACTAGCACGTCTAATCCTAAGGAAAGGAAGAATCCTATCCTAAAGGAAAAAGAAAACTGGAAGAAGCTAGGATGGTGCCACGAAGGGCGTGCTCCACTACTAGCACGTCTAATCCTAAAAAAAGGGAGAATCATATCCTAAAGGAAAAGAAAACTGGAAGGAGGTAGGATGGTGTCACGAAGGGCGTACTCCACCACTAGCACATCTAATCCTAAGGAAAGGAAGAATCCTATCCTAAAGGAAAAGGAAACTAAAAGAGGCTAGGATGGTGCCACGAAGGGCGTACTCCACCACTAGCATGTCTAATCCTAAGGAAAGGAAGAATCCTATTCTAAAGGAAAAGAAAACTAGAAGAAGCTAGGTTGGGGCCACGAAGGGCGTGCTCCACCACTAGCACGTCTAATCCTAAGGAGAGAAAGCACGATGACTAACATCTATCCTTAAGAAGAAGAAAACTGGAAGGAGCTAGGGTGGTGCCACGAAGGGCGTACTCCACCACTAGCGAGTGATCTTATGGAGAGGAAATTTGCTCTACATAAAAGATTGGGTCTGGATGATCATGTGGGAAGGAAACTTGCTTCACATAGAGGATCAGGTCTGGATTCTTGAATTTGAGATTTGAATGATTTTGAATTTGATTTGATTTGGTTTTAAATTTGAAGGTGTTTGAATTTGAAACTTGATTTGACAAATTTGAATTTGAATGGTTTTGAATATGTGATATATTTTAAATTTGATTTGAATTGATTTTGAATTGGATGGGTGTTGGTCATCTAGCATGGTACTTCCTGAAGAACCTCCCCAATGTTTAAAAAACAATTTGAGTGGCATTCTTTAGGGTTGATCAATTAAGGGAAACTTCCTTAAAGATCGTCGTTAAAAATGAATGATCTAGTCAACATTGATTCAATCTTTCCATTGATCTTATAATGGATTAGAAGTGGTCTCCAAAAGACTACGACCAAGTTTCCTACTTGGGGAGTTCTAAAGTGACACAACTTATGAAGATTTTGAATCAAACGTGACTTATAAACTTTTAAACTTTATTGAGCATGTATTTAATTTTTATTTGAGGTCCTTGAGCTCCTCGAATTAGAGTCGGACACTCTGCTCAATTAGAGTTTGATTTTTAAACAGCAAATCCCAGCAAAGGAAACTACACCAAAGATCAGAATAATTTAGGACCCAGTACAGGGTGCGGTTAAATGTCTGAATAGGTTATTAGATCTATTGCTTACGTCCCTAAGCTAAGCAAGAGGGGGGTGAATTGGTCCTTTTAAAAATTTCTCTTAGAATTTTGGAAAACTTATATTTAAAAACTTATGCAGATCATACAGTACCATTTACCTTCGTACAGTACAAACATAGTGAATTTTTAAAGCTTTTTAAATCTCAAAAATTCAACCACAGAAAAATAAAATGCATAAAAATAATAGTGCAGAAAAATAAAAAGTAAGAATAGAAAACACCAAAATTTATAGTGGTTCGGTCAAACACAAGCAACATCTACTCCCTAGAGACTCCTTCTCTAGGTATTGCACTAAAGTCATGTGAATCTCCTTTTTCCCCCACAGTAAGGTGAAGAAGCCGTTACAAACTCTCTTCCACCCACCCGGTGTGGCAGAGAACTGTCATCCTTTTTCACTCTCCAAATGACGGCAGAGAACCAATCATCCTTTTTCACCTTCCTGGTGATGGCAGAGAACCAGTCATCCTTTCTCACCCTCCTGGTGACGGTAGAGAATCGGTCGTCCTTTCTCACCCTCCAGGTGACGGCAGAGAACTGGACCTTCTTTAAAGATCTTCTCTCAAGAGTCTTCAAGGAGATAGAGAAGTGACTTGAAGTACACAATAATGAAATCCTCACTCTTGGATAATCTTGTGAATCCCCTCACAATTTTTATTCCAAGGATCTCACTCAACTCACACCCAAATACTCTCCCTTCCTCTCTCAAGAAAAAATTCATAGAAGCATCTCCACACAAGTCAGTTTAAAGGTCCTTAAAGACTAAGGACAAGAAAAACCATCCAAAAACTGAATTTTTCAAGTTTCATGTGTCCCGATCATCCCGTACGATCGATCTTCGTATTGTACGAATAGCTCAAATCATTGAACAATTCGTCCCATATGATCCCATACGAATCAAAGTTAGGGCCATTCGTACCTCAAATCCTCCTGTACAAATTATATTTTGTGCTGTATAAATAGTTCAAAAACTGAACAATTCATCCCGTATGAACCTGTACGAACCCAATTCAGAGCCCTTCGTACAACAAAATATCATGTACGAAATTAATTTTGTATTGTATGAATAGTTCAAAAACTAAATAATTCATCCCGTACAAACTAGTACGAACCAAAAATAGAGTCGTTCGTACCATAAAATTTTCTTTACGAACCATATGTCGTACTGTACGAACTGAACTTATAAAAAATTTTCAAGCTAGATAGGTTCGCTGTGGAGGACATATATACAAATCGTTCGGTATAATTATATATCATACTATACGATCAGTTTAAAAAATTAAGTTTTTCACTCCTCCATCGTGTGTGTGTGTGTGTGTGCACAGTTATCCAACTTACAATACACTCTCTCAGACTCAAGAAAATAAAAAATACAGACTTCACTTATAATAAATATTAGCACATGAACTTGAAGTCTTTGAAAATCTGGAGTGTGAATATCCTGAAAGAACATGTTAGTGCACATAAAATGAAACACCAATATATGTTAGGAGAATAATAAAATAAATAAAAGGTTTTTGTAATCATCAAAAATAATTTATATCAGAATTTTCTTGAACGAATGAATTTACACAAATTATAATAATCTCCCCCTTTTTTATGATGGAAAAATAATTGTTTGTTTGATTTAAGTTCACATGTCTCCTAAACTTCCACTAAATGTACACGCCCACTAAGTAAATGATCTCCTACACTCCCCCTAAAGCCTAAGCTCCCCCTAAAGAAATGACCTATCCTAAATAAGAGATAAAAAGAGATTAGATGATCTAACATACTGAATAAGCGAAGGGAAGGATAAGACAACAACAACAACAACAATAACAAGCCTTTGTCCCACTACGTGGGGTCGGCACGCAACACAAGCACTACATACAAGCACATACAATACAAACACAAACACAAGCAACTAAAAAAATTAAATCAAACGTAACAAGTCAAACAAAGTCAAACAATAAAACTCTCCCCCTTTTGACAACAATAAAAAGGGACACTCAAATTAGTTGAGAAGGGGAATAATGTTAAATGTAATTTAACTATAATATTCAAATCAAATGCAAAAAGTAAAGACTCAAAAAGCTTTAGATTGCATATTATAATAAGGAGAAGAAAAGTTGATCTAAAGTAATAATATGTATTAGGCAGATTAGTAGCCTCAACTTTTGCACAAAAGATGAAATAGCATTACTAAATTTCTAAGTCAAAAGTGACAATCATTGATTAGTGAACTTGGAGAAAATGTTGAAGGAAAGAACAATTGGCGACATTGCGCATCTTTTTAAAGTGTGGGATAATTTTGTACCTCTTTCTAGGTTTGGCGACATTGTGCATCTTTTATTGTATGGCACACTTTGTGCCTTTTTCTAGATTTGGCGATATTGCGCATCTTTTCAAGTAGGGCACATTTTGTGCATCTTTTCAAGCTTTGCTTATTTTATTTTCATTTAAAAGGATTATATCCAACAACACTATCTCTGGGTCACAACTATAATAATCAACACTTTGATATAGAATATGAGAATAATATTAAGACATCAAATATACAACAATCTTAGCTAAGTAATACATGTCTAAAATAAGATAAAGTAAGATCTTCTAATCTATACCAAATCATAATGAAATCTAAATATTTTGAGAATTTAAAGTTATGCACAGAATTTTCTTTTGTAATTTAAACTCAATTAACATTTTAGAAATTTAATCAACTATAATTTAGTGTTTTAGAATTAGTAAATTCAATCATACTCATTATCACAGAATAATAAGCACATAAACATTAAACTTTTTGATTCATGATATCAATTAAAACATCTAATCATAGCAAGCTTTCACATTAAATCCACAATCACAAGAGATTTTACTTGCTACTTCCTATACGATAATAAAAAAAAATACAAACAACCACAAGCACAAATAACTAACAGGCCAACAACTCAGAAGAACAACAAAAATAATCACATCCAAAGTCAAGCCAAGCCAACACATATCCTGCTAGTAATCTGATGGACCCTGATCTAGAGGAGGTGGTGGAGCGCTGAATAGAGTAAAATAGCTATTAAGCTTTGCAATATTCATATTAACAGACTCAAATTGGTCCCTTATCCACCCCCTATCTTCTTTGTACTAATCATCATGCTACTTCAGGTGCGCCTCCATATGATCAAATCTTTGATCCATCCTATTAAATCGCTGGACCATATCCTGGTAGATGTCTTGGTTGGGTCCAGGTGTAGGTGTAGGAGTAGGTTCATCATCAGAACTAATTACATTTTCATCTCTCCCAAAAAGTGCTCTAAAAGAGGCATCAGTGAAATAGAGTGGGAGTTCTGAGGGTCCGTCAGGATGGATTATATTGTACTTCTTCTCAAGGATAAAATAGATTACATGACCAAGAGCAATATTCTTCTTCCTCTTTACACTAGGATTGGCCAATATCAGTAAGGTAAAAGATGTAGTCCAAAAGCAGTTGGGCTTCATCAATAGGTTGACCAGACATGATCAGGTAAGTAACACAAGAGAGAAAAGGGATCATGTTTTCTCTATCTCCGGCCTTAGGAATTATGGAGCTTCTAAAAACATGTTGAATTATTCGGGCATTTTAGTTTAAGGTGTCGACTTGAGGAACATCAGTTGGTTATCTTCAGACCAGTCATAGTCAGATCGACTTCAGACCAGTCATAGTCAGATCGAGCAGTTAAAGTATTTGCTCATATTCCCATAGTTCTTAGATGAAAATATGCTCCTAAATCCTCCTTGGTATTGTGGGAAGGAGGGATTTTTGATGCGGCATACCTATAGTATGCCTCTTCATTTTGAACACTAAAAAAATTATCATCCCAGTCCCTTCTAGAAGAAGTCCCTTTGGATTGATGCACTCTTTTTCCACTTCCTGACATCTATATACTATGCTCTAAAGGGTTTGAAGTGAAAGTGAAATGAAATAAAATGACCCTTATTTTTATAGAAAATAAATTCAATCGTACTGTACGAAACCATTTCGTACAAAACAAAATATTTTTCATTCGGGATGAATCAAATTTCATCCGGGACAAACGAAAGCAGTCAAAATGAAATGATTTTTCATAAACTACTTGTCCCGAGGCGTCCTTTTATACAGGCTTTTTGACTTCCTGATCGTACAGACGATGACGTGTTGGTCCGGGATGATCAGGATATTAAAGGATTGTTCAACGACGGTTAAGTTCTTCCTTATCCAAATTGACACATGGATCATACAAACAAAAAAGTATTCGTTCGGGATGATCAACACTAATAACTGACACTAACCGTGAAACCTCCCCATTCGTACAAACGAAAGCTCTGACAATCGTACATTATGATGTTGCCATCGTACGATATGAAAAGATATTGAAAGGTTATGTTTCGTCACTTCAATTCTATAGGTTTTCAGCACTCAATTAAAGACAAACATAAGACAAGGTGCATATACATTATTATTATTATTATTATTATTTTAAATTTTAAAGAAGATATACAAAATAATACACAAAAATATAATAGACTAGAAACAAACTAATGAACACTTACAAAACAAAAATTTGCAGAAATTTTAATCAAGCGTTAAGATCAATTACACCTAGCCTTGTCCTTAAAATGCTAAAAGTGTCAAAAGCTAAGGGTTTTGTGAAAATATCTACAAGTTGATCTTTAGTAGCGACATGATGTAGTTCAATTTCCCCTTTCGCTACATGATCTCGTATGAAATGATGCCTTATATCAATGTGCTTTATTCTAGAATATTGAATAGGATTTTTAGAAATGCAAATAGCACTAGTGTTATCACAAAAAATTGGAATGGTACCAATAGAAAATCCTAAGTCAACCAATTGCTGTTTCAACCAAAGCACCTGTACAATACAACTCCCTAAGGCAATATATTTTGCTTCAGCTGTAGAAAGTGCTACTGATTTTTATTTTCTACTGGACCAAGATACTAAAGAATTTCTAATGAATTGACAAGTCCCAGAAGTACTCTTCCTATCGACCCTACAGCCTGTAAAATTCGAATCTGAGTATCCAATGATTTTAAAAGAAGAACTATTCTTAGGATACCAAATCCCTAAATTTTGAGTTCCCAGAAGATATCTTAAAATTCTTTTCAGTGCTGTCAAATGTGATTTCTTTGGATCAGCTTGAAATCTAGCACATAAGTAAACACTAAATATGAAGTCAGGTCTGCTAGCAGTAAAGTAAAGTAATGATCCAATTATTCCTCTAAATTCTTTTGATCAACAGATTTTCCCGTAGGATCCTTATCTAATAATATTGAGGAACTCATGGGTGTAGTTACTGGTTAAGTATTATCCATTTCATACTTTTTGAGGATATCCTTAGCATACTTAGATTGATAAAGAAAAGTTCCTTCATCATTTTGCTTTATGTTAAAACCAAGAAAATAACTCAAGTTACCCATTAAACTCATCTCAAATTCACTACTCATTATTTTTAAAAATTCATCACAAAAACTTTTATCAGTTGATCCAAAAATGATGTCATCAATATATATTTGTATAATGAGTATTTCATTTCCAACTCTTTTCAAAAATAGAGTGGTGTCCACACTTCCTTTGACAAATGATCCTTTTAATAGGAAAGTGCTTAACCTCTCATACCATGCTTGAGGTGTCTGTTTTAGTCCATACAATGCCTTTTTCAATTTAAGAACATTATTAGGGAATTTAGAATTTTCAAAACCTAGAGATTGCTCAATATAAACATCCTCTTCTATCACCCCATTTAGAAAGGCACTTTTAACATCCATTTGGTATAATTTAAAATCTTTAAAATAGGTAAAAGCTAACAAAACTCTAATTACTTTAAGTCTTGCTACAGGGGAAAATGTCTCTTCAAAATCAATTCATTCTATTTGATTATACCACTTAGCTACCAATCTAGCCTTATTCCTTATCACAACTCCTGAATCATTCATTTTATTTTTGAACACACACTTAGTCCCAACTGTACTTTGATCTTTTGGCCTTTCAATTAACTCTCAAACATCATTTCTTTTAAATTGATTTAATTCTTCTTGCATGGCCAAAATCCAAAATTCATCCATAAGTGCTTGATCAATAATGGTGGGTTCAATCATTGAAATAAATGCTGAATGATTTACTTCTTTTCTCAAACCATGCCTAGTCCTAACTCCTTCACTTGGATCTCCTAAAATCAACTCTTTAGGATGACTCTTGAGATAATTCAAATCTCTAGGCAAAGGGTTCACTTCTTCCTTTCCAACCCTTTCTTCAACTTTTTGATTTTTAAGATTTTAGGTTGCTTCAACAATTTCATCTTCCTCTAACCTAGACCCCTCACTATTATCAGATTCATCAAAAACAACATGAGTGGTCTCGTCAACTACCAAAGTCCTTCTATTGAAAACTCTATAGGATTTTTCAACACTTGAATATCCTAGAAAAAATCCTTCATCAGATTTTGGATCAAATTTTCCTAAGATAGTTTTTCCATTATTGTGTATGAACACCTTACATCCAAAAACATGTAGGTCTGATAGCTTAGGAATCCTACCTTTAAGAAGTTCATAGGGTGTCTTGTTTAATTTTGATCTAATGTTCACCCTATTCAACACATAACATACGGTACTAACTGCTTCAGCCCAAAAGTATCTTGGAAGTGAATATTCTGCCAACATGGCTCTAGCAGTTTCAACCAATATCATGTTCATTCTATCAACTACTCCATTCTATTGAGGTGTCCTAGAAGCTGAGAAGTTATGGTCTATCCCATGAGATTTGCAAAAATCATCAAACAACTCATTTTCAAATTCTCCCCCATGATCACTTTGGATTGTTATAATTTCTAGACCTAGTTTTATCTGAATCCAAGTAGCAAAATCTCTAAACTCCTCGAATGATTCACTTTTATGATATAAAAATCTAATCTATGTGAATCTTAAATAATCATCCACTATTACATACCCATATCTCTTTCCTCCTAGACTTAAGGTACTAATAGGTCCAAATAGATCCATGTGTAGGATTTATAAGGGCTTGTTAGTTCTAACCTTCTTGATTGAATTAAAAGAGGATCTGACATATTTTCCTAATTGACATTCATCACATAGTGGTCTTTTATAAAGTCAAGTTAGGGTACACCTCGCACTAACTCTTTTAGGATAATTTTCCTAAGATTTCTCATACTAGAGTGACAAAGCCTTCTATTACATAACCAAGATTCATCTGATACAGTTTTCAAACATAAAGCAGTAGAAGGTTTTACAGCATTCAAATCTAGCATGTAAATATTATTTATTTTATCACCATTCAATACAACAAGTCCATTCTGACTGATAACACAACTAGTAGGCAAAAATTTGATATGATAACCTTTGTCACACAATTTATTTATGCTCAATAGATTGTATTTTAAACCATCAACAAACAGAACATTTTCAATCATAAATTTCTTTGAATTTCTAATAATATATGTACCTACCACTCGCTTGGTAGTATTATCTCCAAGTGTAACCTTGCCTCCATTCCTGACTTCAAGCGTTATAAATTATTTCACATCTCCAGTCATATGCTTAGGGAAGCTGCTGTCCAGGTACCAAATACTCTTACGAGGTCTTATGTGAGAGTGATCCTACAAAATGATCAAACATTATTCTTGGGAACCCAAATAAGTTTGGATTCTCCTCTTGATAATTTTAAACTAGATGCATGTGTGATATGCTGTGTTTTATGCACCTTAGGTCTCCACACTAAGTGTGTTCTATATTTAAGTGTACAAGTGTGGGAAATATGTCATAAACTACCACAACAAAAACACTTTATTCCAGGACAAAGATTCACCAATCTATTCATCCAGAAATTTTTCTTCTTAGACTTTGAATCAGTGATCTTATAGTAGGATTTGTGAAAATCTTCAAGTTTGGGTGGATTTCTATTTTCTTTAGGTGCTTTTAACTGAACCTCAAGATAAGCATTAGCACTTTCTAGAATCGAATTATCAATCTTCAAATTATGCTCTCTAGTATCTAATTCATCCATATAAGTTTTAAAATCATTTTCAAGTTTAGTGTGAGATGATTTTAAAAGATTATGCTATTTTTTTAAATCATCAAACTCATCTAACAAGGTTATGTGGTTACTATCAATTAATGCATGATCTTTCCTAAGGATCTCATATTCTTTCTACAGCTCTCAATAATCCAAATTCAACTTAGCATGCAGTTTTTTCAGTTTTCTATATGTTGTATGTATGCATTCAGAAACTTTAAATAATTCTTCATAACTTAAGTCACATACCTCTTCTTGATCTAATTGATTAAGATTATCAGCCATCAAGTATAAATTTATGACTTATTCTTCTAATACAGTTTCTGAGAAATCTAAAGCTGAGTCCGCCCAAAATACTCGTTGAAGTCTATTTTTACCCCTTCTTTCCTTTGGTTTCTCCTCGGCCATCTCCTTGTTAGGATTTCCCTTGAGCCTGGGGCAATCAGTCTTTATATTACCTAGATTCCTGCATTCATAGCAAATAACATTATTAGAAGCCTTTGTATTTCTATGGAACTTACCCTTATTCCATTGTTGGTGTCTTCTCTGCTTCCTCTTTAGGAAACTCCTAAATTGCCTTGTCATCAAGGCAATGTCCTCTTCATCCTTAGGTGGCGACTGATCACTATCTGAATCATCTGCCTTCAAAGCTATGTTCTTCTCCTTCCACTTGTCTCCTGCATCAATCTGTCTTTGAGTCATAGATTACTCGTAAGAAATTAGTGATCCAAGAAGATTGTCAATAGAATATACATTTAAATCTTTTGATTCAGTTATAGTAGTTATCTTTGCATCATAAGCAGTAGGTAAACAACAAAGTATCTTATTTACTTTTTATGCATTCGTTAATTCCCTACCTAAGCATGCAATGAAGTAGCAATATGTGTAAAACATGTATACATGTCAGAGATTGATTCATTCACTTTCATGCAAAATAGTTCATAGTCGTGTAAAAGAATGCTCAACCTAGTCTACTTCACTTCATTTGTACCTTCATAAGTAATGCAAAGTCTATCCCAAATTTCTTTTCTTGATTTATAAGTAGAAACATGCATGTAGTCTTCTGATTTCAAAGCACAAAAGAAGCTATTCAAACACTTTGCATTTAATTGAGCTAGCTCATATTCTTCTACAATCCATTCGGCAAAAGGTGTTTGAACTCTAATTCCTTCTATAATTCTAGTGGGTTCAGTATAACCTTCATGTACTAACATCCACATGCGATAATCTAGAGATTCTAAAAATGTAGACATGCGAGTTTTCCAAAAATCAAATGGGATATTATCAAACAAAGGTGGTCTAGTGATCTAGTAACCTTCTAAAGTGTTTAGGTTTCCAAAATTAGCCATGATCGAATTTCAAAAAGTAGTTTAAACAGTAATTTTTGAAATAGGCTCGGATACCATTTGAAATTCTGAATAAGTTATTAGACCAATTGCTTACGTCCCTAGTCTAACTAAGAGGGGGGGGGGGGTGAATTGGTCCTTTTAAAAATTTCTCTTGGAATTTTAGAAAACTTATTTTTAAAAACTTATGCAGATCGTACAGTACAATTTACCTTCATACAGTATGAACAGAGTGAATTTTTAAAGATTTTTCAATCTCAGAACTTTATACACAGAAAAATAAAATGCATAAATATAACAGTACAAAAAAATAAAAAATAAGAACAGAAAACACCAGAATTTATAGTGGTTCGGTCAAACACGACCTACATCCACTTCGTAGAGACTCCTTCTCTAGGTATTGCACTAAACTCAAGTGACTCTCCTTTTGCCCCCATAGTAAGGCGGAGAAGCCTTTACAAACTCTCTTCCACCAACCCGGTGCGGCAGAGAACCGTCGTCCTTTTTCACTCTCTAAGAGACAGCAGAGAACCGATCGTCCATTTTCACTTTCCTGGTGACAGTAGAGAATCAGTCATCCTTTCTCACCCTCCTGGTGATGGCAGAGAATCGGTCGTCCTTTCTCACCCTCCTGGTGACGGCAGAGAACCGGACCTTCTTCAAAGATCTTCTCTCAAGAGTCTTCAAGGAGATAGAGAAGTGACTTGAAGTACAAAATAATGAAATCCTCACTCTTGGATAACCTTGTGAATCCCCTGACAATTTTTATTCCAAGGATCTCACTCAACTCACACCCAAATACTCTCCCTTCATCTCTCAGGAAGAAATTCATAGAAGTATCTCCATACAAGTCAGTTTAAAGGTCCTTAAATACTAAGGTCTAGAAAAACCATCCAAAAATTTGAATTTTTCAAGTTTCACGCGACCCAATCATCTCGTACGATCGATCTTCATACGGTACGAATAGTTCAAATCATTGAACGATTCATCCCGTACAAACCCATACGAATCAAAGTCAAGGCCGTTTGTACCTTAAATCCTCCTGTACGAATTATATTTTGTACTGTACGAATACTTTAAAAATTGAATAATTCATCCCGTACGAACTTATACGAACCAAATTCAGAGCCCTTTGTATTACAAAATATCATGTACAAAATCAATTTTGTATTGTATGAATAGTTCAAAAACTGAACAATTTGTCCCGTATGAACCAGTATGAACTAAAAATAGAGTTGTTCGTACCATAAAATCTTCTATATGAACCATATGCCGTACTGTATGAACTGAACTTAGAAAAAATTTTCAAGCCAGATAGGTTCTTTATGGAGGACATATATATAGATCATCCCGTACGATTGTGTATCGTACTATACGATCAGTTTAAAAAATTAAGTTTTTTACTCCCCCATCATATGTGTGTGTGCACAGTTATCCAACTTACAATCACACTCTCTCAGACTCAAGAAAATAAAAAATACAGACTTCACTTACAATAAACATTAACACATGAACTTAAAGTCTTCAGAAATCTGGAGTGCGAATATCCTGAAAGAACATGTTAGTGTACACAAAAAGAAACTCCAATATATGTTAGGAGAAGAATAAAATAAATAAAAGGTTTTTGTAATAATCAAAAATAATTTATATCAGAATTTTCTTGAACGAACAAATTTATACAAATCATAATAATCTCCCCCTTTTTGATGATGGCAAAATATTTATTTATTTGATTTAAGTTCACATGTCTCCTGAACTTCACTAAATGTACACGCCCCTTAAGTAAATGATCTCCTACACTCCCCATAAATCCTAAGCTCCCCCTAAAGAAATGACTTATCCTAAACAAGGGATAAAAGGAGATTAGATGATCTAACATACTAAATAAGCGAAGGGAAGGATAAGATACCAAAAAAAAAAACAAATAAGACATGCAACACAAGCACTACACACAAGCACATATAAGACAAACATATACACAAGCAACTAAAAAAAATTAAATCAAATGCAACAAGTCAAACAAAGTCAAACAATAAAACTCTCCCCCTTTTGATAATAACAAAAAGGGACACTCAAATTAGTTGAGAAGTGGAATAATATTAAATGTAGTTTAACTACAATATTCAAATCAAATGTAAAAAGTAAAGACTCAAAAAGGTCAATATTGAATATTATAATAAAGGGAAAAAAGTTGATCTAAAGTCGTAATATATTAGACAGATTAGTAGCCTCAACTTTTGCACAAAAGATGAAATAACATTACCAAATTTCTAAGTCAAAAGTGATAATCATTGATTAGTGAACTTGAAGAAAATGCTAAAGGAAAGAATAATTGGCGACATTGCGCATCTTTTCAAAGTGTGGGCTAATTTTATGCCTCTTTTTAGGTTTGGCAACATTGCACATCTTTTATTGTATGGCACACTTTGTCCATTTTTCTAGATTTGGTGACATTGCGCATCTTTTTAAGTAGGGCACATTTTGTGCATCTTTTCAGGCTTTGCTTTTTTTATTTTCATTTAAAAGGATTCTTTCTAATAACACTATCTCTGGGTCATAACTATAATAATCAACACTTTGATATAGAATATAAGAGTAATATTAAGACATCAAATATACAACAATCTTAGCTAAGTAATACATGTCTAAAATAAGATAAAGTAAGATCTTCTAATCTACACCAAATCATAATGAAATCTAAATATTTTGAGAATTTAAAGTTATGCACAGAATTTTTTATTATAATATAAACTCAATTAACATTTTAGAAATTTAATCAACTATAATTGAGTGTTTTAGAATTAGTAAATTCAGTCATACTCATTATCACAGAATAATATGCACATAAATATTAAACTTTTTCATTCATGATATCAATTAAAACATCTAATCATAGCAAGCTTTCACATTAAATCCGCAATCACAAAAGATTTCACTTGCTACTTCCAAAATGATAATCAAAGAAAATATAAACAACCACAAGCACAAATAACTAATAGGCCAACAACTCAAAAGTTCAATAAAAATAATCACATCCAAAGCCAAGCCAAGCCAACACACATCCTGCTAGTAATCTTATGGACCCTGATCTGGAGGAGGTAGTGGAGCACCGAATAGAGCAAAATAGCTATTAAGCATTATAATATTCGTATTAACATACTCAAATTGGTCCCTTATCCACCCCCTATCTTCTTTGAACTGATCATCCTACTGCTTCATGTGCGCCTCCATATGATCAAATCTTTGATCCATCCTATTAAATCGCTGGACCATATCCTGGTAGAAGTCTTGGTTGGGTCCAGGTGCAGGTGCAGGAGCAAGAGCAGGTTCATCATCAGAACTAAGTACATTTTCATCTCTCCCAAAAAGTGCTCTAAAAGAGGCATTAGTGAAATAGAGTGGGAGTTCTGAGGGTCTGTCAAGATGGATTATGTTGTACTTCTTCTCAAGGATAAAATAGATTACATAACCAAGAGTAATATTCTTCTTCCTCTTTACACTAGGATGGCCAATATCAGTAAGGTAAAAGATGTAGTCCAAAAGTAGTTGGGCTTCATCAATAGGTTAACCAGACACGAGCAGGTAAGTGACACAAGAGAGAAGAGGGGTCATGTTTACTTTATCTCCGGCCTTAGGAATGATGGAGCTTCTAAGAACATGTTGAATTATTCAGGAATTTTGGTTTAAGGTGTCGACTCGAGGAATATGAGTTGGTTCTCTTATACCTCTAATGACCTGATTGACATCAGACCAGTCATAGTCAGATCGAGCAGTTAAAGTATTATGCCCATAGTTCTTAGGTGAAAATATACTCTTAAATCCTCCTTGGTAATTTCTACTCTTTATTTCAAGACATAATATGAGACCCTAGTGTGATCCCGACTAAAAGTCATGTTGGCTAGAAATACATAAAAAAGGTCTTTATTGTATGAGTAAATCAGGGTGAGAAGGAAAGAAAACAGAGTAGCATCGACTAGAGGCATTACTATAAAGTGGAGGTTTTCCTGCAGTAGAATGCGGGAAGGAGTGATTTTTGATGCGGCATACCTATAGTATGCCTCTTCATTTTGTCCACTCAAAAAATTATCATCCCAGCATGGATTGACGCACTCTTTTTCCACTTCCTGACAACTCTATACTATGCTCTAAAGGGTTTGAAGTGAAGGTGAAATGAAAGAAAATGACCCTCCTTTTTATAGAAAATCAATTAAATTATACTGTACGAAACCATTTCATATAAGACAAAATTTATTTTGTTCAGGACGAATCAAATTTTGTCATGGATGAATGAAAGAAGTCAAAATGAAGTGGTTTTTCATAAACTGCTCATCCTGAGGCATCCTTTTATACAGGCTTTTTGACTTCCTGATCGTACAGACGATGACATGTTCGTCCGAGACGATCAGGATATTAAAGGATCGCTCAGCGACGGTTAAGTTCATCCTTATCCAAATTAACACGTGAATCATACAAATAAAAATGTATTCATCCGGGATGATCAACACTAATAATTAACACTAACCGTGAAACCTCCCCATTCGTACAGACGAAAACTCCTACAATCGTACAGTACAATGACGTCATCGTACGGTATGAAAAGACATTAAAAAGTTATGTTTCATCACTTCACTTCTATAGGTTTTCAGTACTCAATTAAAGACAAACATAAGACAAGGTGCATAAATATTATTATTAATATTATTATTATTTTTAAATTTTAAAGAAGACATACAAAATAACACACAAAAACATAATAGAATAGAAACAAACTAATGAACACTTACAAAACAAAAATTTACAAAAATTTTTATCAAGCATTAAGATCAATTACACCTAGCTTATCCTTAAAATGCTAAAAGTATCAAAAGCTAAGGGTTTTGCGAAAATATCTGCAAGATGATCTTTTGTAGCGACATGATGTAGTTCAATTTCCCCTTTCGCTACATGATCTAGTATAAAATGATGCCTTATATCAATGTGCTTTGTTCTTAAATGTTGAATAGGATTTTTAGAAATGCAAATAGCACTGGTGTTATCAAAAAAAATTGGAATGGTACCAATAGAAAATCCTATGTCAACCATTTGCTATTTCAACCAAAGCACATGTGCAACACAACTCCCTAAGGCAATATATTCTACTTCAGGTGTAGAAAGTGCTACTGAATTTTGTTTCCTACTGGACCAAGATACTAAAAAATTTCTAATTAATTGATAAGTCCCAGAAGTACTCTTCCTATCAACCATATAACCTACAAAATCATAATCTGAGTATCCAATGATTTCAAAAGAAGAACAATTCTTAGGATACCAAATCCCTAAATTTTGAGTTCCTAGAAGATATCTTAAAATTCATTTCAGTGCTGTCAAATATTATTCCTTTGGATCAGCTTGAAATCTAGCACATAAGCAAACACTAAACACGATGTCAGGTCTGCTAGCAGTCAAGTAAAGCAATGATCCAATTATTCCTCTAAACTTCTTTTGATCAACAGAATTTCCCTTAGGATAGTTATCTAATAATACTGAGGAACTCATGGGTGTAGTTGCTAGTTTAGTATTATGAATTTCATACTTTTTGAGGATATCCTTAACATACTTAGATTGACATAGAAAAGTTCCTTTCTCATTTTGGTTTATGCTAAAACTAAGAAAATAACTCAAGTCACCCATTAAACTCATCTCAAATTTACTACTCATTATTTTTGAAAATTCATCACAAAGACATTTATCAGTTGATCCAAAAATGATATCATCAACATATATTTGTGCAATGAGTATTTCATTTCTAACTCTTTTCAAAAATAGAGTGGTGTCCACACTTTCTTTGATAAATGATCCTTTTAATAGGAAAGTGTTTAACCTCTTATACCATGCTCGAGGTGCCTGTTTTAGTCCATACAATACCTTTTTCAATTTAAAAACATGATTAGGGAATTTAGAATTTTCAAAACCTAGAGGTTGCTCAACATAAACATCCTCTTCTAATACCCCATTTAGAAAGGCACTTTTAACATCCATTTGGTACAATTTAAAATTTTTAAAATAGGCAAAAGCTAACAAAACTCTAATTGCTTTGAGTCTTGCTACAAGGGTAAATGTCTCCTCAAAATCAATTCCTTCTATTTGATTATACCCCTTAGCTACCAATCTAGCCTTATTCCTTATCACAACTCCTCAATCATTCATTTTATTTTTGAACACCCACTTAGTCCCAACTATACTTTAATCTTTTGGCCTTTCAATTAACTCCCAAACATCATTTCTTTTAAATTGATTTAATTCTTCTTGCATGGCCAAAATCTAAAATTCATCCATAAGTGCTAGATCAATATTGGTGGGTTCAATCATTGAAATAAACACTGAATGATTTACTTCTTTTCTCAAACCATGCCTAGTCCTAACTCCTTTACTTGGATCTCCTAAAATCAACTCTTTAGGATGACTCTTGAGATAATTCAAATCTTCAGGCGAAGGGTTCACTTCTTCCTTTTCAACCCTTTCTTCAACTTTTTTATTTTCAAGTTTTTGGGTTATTTCAACAATTTCATCTTCCTCCAACCTAGACCCCTCACTATTATCAAATTCATCAAAAATAATATGAGTGATCTCATTAACTACCAAAGTCCTTCTATTGAAAACTCTATAGGATTTTCCAACACATGAATATCCTAGAAAAAATTCTTCATCAAATTTTGGATCAAATTTTCCTAAGATAGTTTTTCCATTATTGTGTATGAATACCTTACATCCAAAAACATGTAGGTGTGAGAGGTTAGGAATCCTACCTTTAAGAAGTTCATAGGGTGTCTTATTTAATTTTGATCTAATGTTCACCCTATTCAACACATAACATGCGGTGCTAACTGCTTCAGCCCAAAAGTATCTTAGAAGTGAATATTCTGCCAACATGGCTCTAGCAGTTTCAACCAATGTCCTGCTCTTTCTCTCAACTACTCCATTTTGTTGAGGTGTCCTAGAAGTTGAGAAGTTATGGTCTATCCCATGAGATTTGCAAAAATCATCAAATAATTCATTTTCAAATACCCCCCTTGATCACTTTGGATTGTTATAATTTCTAGACCTAGTTTTCTCTGAATCCAAGTAGCAAAATCTCTAAACTCCTCGAATGATTCACTTTTATGATATGAAAATTTAATCCATATTAATCTTGAATAATCATCCACTATTACATACCCATATCTCTTTCCTCCTAGACTTAAGGTACTAACAGGTCCAAATAGATCCATGTGTAGGATTTCTAAGGGCTTGCTAGTTCTAACCTTCTTGATTGAATTAAAAGAGGATCTGACTTATTTTCCTAATTGACATGCATCACATAAGTGGTCTTTTGTAAAGTCAAGTTCGGGTACACCTCAGACTAACACTTTTAGGGTGATTTTCCTAAGATTTCTCATGCTAGAGTAACAAAGCCTTCTATGCCATAACCAAGATTCATCTGATACAGTTTTCAAACACAAAGCAGTAAAATGTTTTACAGCATTCAAATTTAGCATGTAAATATTATTTGTGATATCACCATTTAATACAACAAGTCCATTTTGACTGATAACACAACTAGTAGGCAAAAATTTGATATGATAACCTTTATCATATAATTAACTTATGCTCAATAGATTATGTTTTAAACCATTAACTAACAGAACATTTTTAATCACAAAGTTTTTTGAGTTTCTAATAATATATGTACCTACCACTCGCTTGGTAGTATTATCTCCAAGTGTAACCTTGCCTCCATTCCTAGCTTCTAACATTATAAATTATTTCACATCTCCAATCATATGCTAAGAGCAGCCGCTATCCAGGTACCAAATGCTCTCACAAGGTCTTGTGTGAGAGTGATCCTGCAAAATGATCAAACTTTAGTCTTGGGAACCCAAACAAGTTTTGGTTCTCCTCTTGAAAATTTTAAACCAGATGTATATGTGATATGCTATTTGTTATGCATCTTAGGTATCCACACTAAATGTGTTCTATATCTAAGTGTACAAGTGTGGGAAATATGTCCTAAACTACCATAAGAAAAACACTTTATTCCAGGAAAAAGATTCACCAATCTATTCATCCTAAAAATTTTCTTCTTAGACTTTGAATCAGTGATCATGTAGTAGGATTTATGAAAATCTTCAAGTTTGGGTGGATTTCTATTTTCTTTAAGTGCTTTTAACTGAACTTTAAGATAAGCATTAGCACTTTCTAGAATCGACTTATCAATCTTCAAATTATGCTTTCTAATATCTAATTCATCCATATAAGTTTTAAAATTATTTTTAAGTTCAGTGTGAGATAATTTTAAAAGATTATGTTATTTTTTTTAAATCATCAAACTCATCCAACAAGGTCATGTGGTTGCTATCAATTAATACATGATCTTTTTTAAGGATCTCATATTCTTTCTGCAACTTTAAATAATCCAAATTCAACTTAGCATGCAATTTTTTCAGTTTCCTATATATTGTATGTATGTGTTCAGAAACTTCAAACAATTCTTCATAACTTAAGTCACATACCTCTTCTTGATCTGATTGATCAAGATTGTCAGCTATCAAGCATAAATTTATGACTTCCTCTTCTGGTACAGTTTCTAAGGAATCTAAAGCTGAGTCCGCCCAAAATACTCGTTGAAGTCTCTTTTTACCCCTTTTTTCCTTTGGTTTCTCCTCGGCCTTCTCCTTGCTAGAATTTCCCTTGAGATTAGGGCAATCAGTCTTTATATGACCTGGATTCTTATATTCATAGCAAATAATAATATTAGAAGCCTTTGCATTTCTATGGAACTTACCCTTGTTCTATTGTTGGCGTCTTCTCTGCTTCCTCTTTAGGAAACTCCTAAATTGTCTTATCATCAAGGCAATGTCCTATTCATCCTTAGGTGGTGACTGATCACTATCTGAATCATCTGCCTTCAAAGTTATGTTCTTCTCCTTCTGCTTGTCTCCTGCATCAATCTATCTTTGAGTCACAGATTGCTCGTAAGCAATTAGTGATCCAAGAAGATTATCAAAAGAATTTACATTTAAATCTTTTGATTCAGTTATAGCTGTTATCTTTGCATCATATGTAGTAAGTAAATAACGAAGTATCTTATTTACTTTTTCTGCATTTGTTAATTCCCTACCTAAGGCATACAGTGAAGTAGCAATATGTGTAAAATATGTATACATGTCAGAGATTGATTGATTCGATTTCATGCGAAATACTCCATAGTCGTGCAAAAGAATGTTCAACCTAGTTTGCTTCACTTCATTTGTACCTTCATAAGTAATGCAAAGCCTATCCCAAATTTCTTTTCCTGATTTACAAGTAGAAACACTAATGTAGTCTTCTAATTTCAAAGCACAAAAGAAGCTATTCAAACACTTTGCATTTAATTGAGCAAGCTCACGTTCTTCTACTGTTCATTCGGCAAAAGGTGTTTGAACTCTAATTCCTTCTATAATTCTAGTCAGTTCAGTATAACCTTCATGTACTAACATCCATATGCTATAATCAAGAGATTATAGAAATGTATACATGCGAGTTTTCCAAAAATCAAATGGGATATTGTCAAATAAAGGTGGTCTAGTGATCGAGTAACCTTCGAAAGTGTTTCGATTTCTAAAATTAGCCATGATCGAATTTCAAAAAGTAGTTTAAATAGTAATTTTTGAAATAGGCTCTGATACCACTTGAAAGTCTGAATAGGTTATTAGACCTATTGCTTACATCCTTAGGCTAACCAAGAGAGGGGGGGTGAATTGGTCCTTTTAAAAATTTCTCTTGGAATTTTGGAAAACTTATATTTAAAAACTTATGTAGATTGTACAGTACGATTTACCTTCGTACAGTATGAACATAGTAAATTTTTAAAGCTTTTTCAATCTCAAAAATTCAATCACAAAAAAATAAAATGCATAAAAATAACAGTGCAAAAAAATAAACAGTAAGAATAAAAAATACCAGAATTTATAGTGGTTTGGTCAAACACGACCTACATCCACTCCCTTGAGACTCCTTCTCTAGGTATTGCACTAAACTCAAGTGACTCTCCTTTTGGCCCCACAGCAAGGTGGAGAAGCCTTTACAATCTCTCTTCCACCAACCCGGTGCAGCAGAGAACTGTCATCCTTCTTCACTTTCCAAGTGACGACAGAGAACCGATCATCCTTTTTCACCTTCCTGGTGACGACAGAGAACTAGTCGTCCTTTCTCACCCTCCTGGTGATGGCAGAGAACTGGTTATCCTTTCTCACCCTCCTAGTGATGGCAGAGAACTAAACCTTCTTCAAAGATCTTCTCTCAAGAGTCTTCAAGGAGATAGAGAAGTGACTTGAAGTACAAAACAATGAAATCCTCACTCTTGGATAACCTTGTGAATCCCCTCACAATTTTTCTTCCAAGGATCTCACTCAACTCACACCCAAACACCCTCCCTTATCACTCTCCCTTCCTCTCTCAAGAAGAAATTTGTAGAAGCATCTCCATACAAGTTAGTTTAAAGGTCCTTAAATACTAAGGACAAAAAAAACCATCCAAAAACTGAATTTGTAGAAGCATCTCCATACATTTTTGAAGTTTCACGCGGACCGATCATCCCGTACGATTGATCTTCCTACTGTACAAATAGTTCAAATCATTGAACAATTTGTCCCGTATGATCCCATATGAATAAAAGTCCGGGCTATTCGTACCTCAAATCCTCCTGTACAAATTATATTTTGTACTGTACCAATAGTTCAAAAATTGAATAATTTGTCCCGTACGAACCTGTACGAACCCAATTCAGAGCCCTTCGTACCTCAAAATATCATGTATGAAATTAATTTTGTAATGTAGGAATAGTTCAAAAATTGAACAATTCATCCCGTACGAACCCGTTCAAACAAAAATTAGAGCCGTTCGTACCACAAAATCTTCTATACGAACTATATGTCATACTGTATGAACTGAACTTAGAAAAAATTTTCAGGCCAGATAGGTTCATTGTGGAGGACATATATACAGATCATCCCATACTATTATATATCGTATTATACGATCAGTTTAAAAAATTAAGTTTTTCACTCCTCCATCGTGTGTGTGTGTGCACAGTTATCCAACTTACAATCACACTTTCTCAGACTCAAGAAAATAAAAAATACAGACTTCACTTACAATAAACATTAACACATGAACTTGAAGTCTTCAAAAATTTGGAGTGCAAATATCCTGAAAGAACATGTTAGTGCACATAAAAAGAAACTCCAATATATGTTAGGAGAAGAATAAAACAAATAAATGGTTTTTGTAATCATCAAAAATAATTTGTATTAGAATTTTCTTGAACGAACGGATTTACACAAATCATAACAGCAGTTTGATTGTGAACGATAATTTCCAGCATTATAAAATACTCCTCTAATGGGCTTGATCTTGGACCCAGCATAGAGAGTAATTTTATATAAAAGGCCTTAAAGGGAAGATGCCAATGTGGAAGGACTTACACATATTTCTCAAAGACTAGATTTAAATTTTTATCAAGAGTAGAAGATTCACCCTTCTTATTAAAAATTTACCTCTAGTATTTGGACCCTGTCGGAATGACAAGTGGGAACAAATTTAGAAGTAGAGTGAAAAGTTTGAGTGACTCTAACTAACTTGAAAAGGTTTAAGGATATAGGTTTTATTGACCCAGACCAGGTTTCATAGAAACTAAACTAGGGTCTCCCTTAAATATTTTGAATTAAAATCAATTCCAAAGGGGTTTAAGTTGAATAAAGGAATTTGATCTTTTCAATTCTCTTGCACGAGAGATTTTTGTATCTTGATAGGTTATCGATGCATGATGAAAATTCTGGATTCAAGATTTTCAAAAGCTAGCAATTTAAAGTTGACTGGGTCTTCTTAAATTTAAAGATTAAAAGGAAGGGAGGCCTCTAACTCTTTCTTTTTTTTGGTGGCGCATATTACACATCTTTTGATTTATAGTTCATTTTGCACTGTTTCCCTTTTTTTTTGAATTTTGGCTCATTCTCGTATCTTTTAACTTCTGGTGCACTTCGTATATTTCTTGATTGTTGGCGTGCTTTGTGCATCTTTTGATTCATTTGATTTTGAGAAGAGGCTGCACCTTTTTTATTTCAATGTCGGGACTATATCTCAAGTATAAGAGAAAAAAACTCACTCTCTTATGCAAGGAAGAATAATCCTCAAGGCGGACCCAGTCTTTTAAAATGAACATTAGCTTGACTTTTGAAAATCATTGAACAAATTTTAAGTACTTAAGAAACATCTATCTAAGATAAAAAATTGTGAGAAGATTGAGAAGATTTTTATTTTAAAGATCAACTTAAATTTGACATTAATTTTAGTTCAACCGTTAAATTAATCCCATAAAAGAGATGGGAGGGAGGGGTATTCAAACATTTGATGGAGTCAACAATAATTTTCTCCTACTTAAGACTTAAGGTAGAGGTCAATTTTCATTAAAAAGATGATTCAACTATCATGAAAATTTAAACTCAGTACACTTGAGAAATTGGAAGTTTTTCTTAAAAGGTTATATGTTTAGGTGGCAAAATCCCAACAGTATGGAATTAGATTCTTACAATCTTCTTCAAAGGGAGAAACTGTTATAGAATCTTCACTATCCTAGTGGCATCATTTCAATTAAAAGATTTATCGTGATAGGACCCCATTGAAAAGTTAAATTTTGACAGTATCACTATCTGATATAATCTTAGATTATTTCCCCTCTCTCTCTACTAGTGGCCTAGTAGTTAGCAGAGTGGCACCCCGAGTGGTTTCTACACCTCCTCCTCTCTAGTTGATGTAGTAGGGCACGTATAGAAATGGGACCTAACATCTTCTAGTAGAGTGGATGGGTCATAACCTTCAATTGGGGGACTAGGGCCTAGTGCTGGTGTTTGTTCAATTCTAGCTTGATTGATTCTCGCCATGTAATAGTCGAGAAGGTGTATTGAAGATCGTGCTCTCATTTCTACAACCTCCCTTCTTTGAGCAATAGGAGAAGGGTGGAAATTATTTCCACCAGGGAAGGGGTATGTAGAAGGAGCAACAAACTTTTGATTAGCCCCAAATTTAACGTGCTTTAAGGCTTTCGACTCAACAGTCTTTCTAGTCTTAATAGCCTTCTTTCAGACTTCGAAGGTAGTTCTTTGTTCTTGCTAGCGACAGGGATGCTAGAACTTGACCCAATCTCGGATTGAGATAGTAGCTCTCCCATCGTTATTGACTTCTGGTTGTTATCCTCCTCAGTAGAGGATACAGTGGGTAAAGGGGTGACAGTGACCTCCATCTCGTAGATGGGGGAGGCAACTCTTGACCTTAAAGTAATTCAACCAAGGGAACATCCCTTTATATTCTGGCAGATAGATCAATCACTTCTTCTCTGTTGATTGATAACTTGAAGTTTTGGAACCCCATTCCAAACTGGATTAAATTGCCAGAGGTGATTCCACATACTGTCATGTTTCTATCCATAGAGAAGATGAGTTTCCCAGCCATTTGAGTGCTCGAATTTTTTGAAATTAAAGAAAGTAATTTGAATCAGTTACTTTTGAAATTGAATTTAAATTTTTTAGCTTGATTAGTTTTATTCAAAATTTTATAACTCAATTATGTTGAATTCACACTCAATATAGTGGTTCATAAAATTGATAAAAATAACTTAAGAGTTGGACTCGACTCTTTTACCTCACCGATCGACTCAGGGGTAAAATTCCAATGTTTAAATTTAAATTTGAAATCAAATTTAAAGTTGAATTTAACGTTGGAAATGAACTTGAATTCAATTTTAAGATTGAATTTAAACTTTGAGGTTAGAAATCAAATTTGAATTTAAGATTGAAATTGTATTTAGTCTCAAAGTTGGATTTGAATTTGAACTTAAGGTTGAAGTCGAATGGATCTTTCTTCAAATTTTGTGACTCAATAGGTTGAGTTTTACTCAATTATGTAGGTTCAAAAAATAGATATGAAAAATCCAGGGATCGAGCTCGACTCTTTTTCGTTTCACCAATTGACTTGGGTCAAAATGTCAAAGCCCGAATTTAAGTTTGAAATCAAAACTGAAGTTGAATTTAAGGTTGAAATCAAACTTGAGTTTAATTTTAAAATTGAATTTGGACTTAAGATTGAATTTGGTTTTGAGATTGGAATTGAACAAATCTTCTTCAAACTTTGAAACTCAACACATTGATTTATATTCAGATGTGTAGGTTTACAAAAGTAACCTGAAGATCTTAAGAATTAGGCTTGACTCTTTTCACCCCACCAAGTGATTTGGGGGTGAAATGTCAAAGCCTAGATTTGACATGAATTTTGAATTTGCATTGCATACGTTCAACTACAACATAATGTTATAGAAAACATATGGCAATGATGATTGAAGTTGATTTGAAAGATTTTCCTTCACTTTTCAAACTCAAAATGTTGATTTTTATTTTCAACATAATGGTTAACAAAAATTGAGAGAAAATCTAGAGACCTCGAATTGACTCTTTCACTACACTGAGTAGCTTGGAGTGAAATGTCAAAATCAGGATTTGATTAAGAGTTTAAATCTGAGGTTTGAGATTGAGGAATTTTTTTGTAAATTATGAAACTTAGCATGCAGAGATTTATTCGCATGCGAGTTTACAACATATAAAGAAAGATTTTGAAAAGCTTGGCTCGACTCTTTCGCTCTACCAATAAACTTGGAGGTAAAATATCAAAGCCAGACTTAGAGGGAGGTTTCCTACACTCACCTCTCTTTTCACATGTCTTAATTGAGTTGGCCACACTCACCCAAGGAAAAAATGGGAGAGGGACCAACGGAAGAAAGGTAGTTAGAACTACTAATTCAATAAAATTTGTATCGCTATTAAAGATGGAGAGAGAGATAGTCCCCAGCGAAGTTGCCATTTTTTTGTTTGATTGAAAAAATTATAGTTTTGAAAATCTTAATTATCTTTGGGAAAATTGAAATTTTTTGAATTTTTAATATTAAAAATTGAACACTTATTATGAATGATATATCACCTCAAAAGGTGAACATATCATTCCCTAATAGGTTCAAATTATAAATCTTTGAACTTAACCTAATTATTGTAATCAAACTCAAGGAGAAACAGCATATGAACCCAAAGGATCAAAGTGATGTTTAATCCAATGTTCGACTATAATAATCTAGCAAAGAGATCATTAATTTCATTATCAAAATCATAATAATAGAATGACATATCTATCCGGAGAAAAAAAATATTGCTTATTATTAATTATTTGAAAATGATGATAATGATCGTTACATTTAATTTTCACAAAGATAATTAATTAAAGTTTTAAAAAGCTTAATTTTAAAATTTGGTCTGGGTTTCTAAATCTCCTACGAGCGCAAGCCCTCGTAGTTAATTACATTGTAGAAAAACAAAGATTTTTCTACGAATACTCTCGATTAAAATAGCGATACGAATTTTATTTAAGAATTCAAAGATCGATGTCAAAGGAGGAAGGGACTGGAATTTTAATTTGGAATAGATCAAAATTGAGCAGTTATTTTTGGAGTCAAAGGAAGAAGGGTAGGAGGTGTTTTGAGATTCTGAATTACTTTAAAAACACCCCAACCTATCTTAAGTGTTGGGCTTGAATTTGATTGAAAGTGATATTTAGTTAAATGATATATTTTATTAGAAAGTGGGAATTAGATTCTCAGAGGTTGAGGTCTTAACATGAAATATCTACCTCAGAACCTAAAGTCTAAACTGGGTATTAAGAATCAGTGACCCGGAACCTAACTAATGCAATGCAATCCTAGACATACCCTAGCCTGGATTGGGGAGCCAGCTCAACCACCTAAACGCTTCAAAACCATGTATCCGGTCTTTTAATGAAAGAGGGGTTAAGGACGTTGTTTAAGATTGAGTTTAAGGAGTTGGGGTCAATATCTAGAGCAAATTCTTAATTGACCCCTTGACTTATGTTGGGTGAAATACTTAAGTTAAAATGTAATTAAAATTTAGACACTTTTAAATGAGTTTCTAATAAAATGCATGCCAATTGAGTTGATTAAAATGCCTAAATCAGAATGAAGAATTTAAAATCAGGCTTAAAAATAATTTTTTCCCTAGAATATTGTACAGATCCCCTTGGATAAAAATGCACCCTCATAGGCCAGGTGGTCCATCAGAACCCGCAGACGGGGAGGTGCCTAACAACTAGAAAGAAAGATGCAACGAATATACATATGAAAAAACCCCGGCGGTCCCAGGCTTACTTCTTAAAACATTAAAGTTACTATGTAGGCTTAAATATTTTAATTTTATTTAAGTAGAAAAAGTTTATTTATACCCTCACGAGCCTCCGATCGGGTTCCAGGCAAAATGAAAATCGGCATGCAATTATTGCCAAAAACACACAATCAAGTAATCAAATCAATTAAATTAATGCTCAAAATAAAAATCCATAGGCAAGTGCCTTTTAATTATACAACCCAGGGTCTGCTGGAAAAGTAAAGTGGCCGGGTACCACTGACTACAACCTAGATTCTACTCCTAAGACTCAAGTGACTTTGAGAATGGGTCTTCTCGTTCTTCACTTCTTTGTCCTTCTAAGAGCTCCTTGGATCGTCAGGTCCAGATATCCAAATGAAAAGAAACTCCCCCTAGATAGGGGTGTTATCTTTTCTCTTTGGATACTTTGAAAGTCATCCTAATTTGGATCCCCAAATGGAAAGGAACTCTCCCCTAAGGGTTGTTTCTTCCTCTTTGGATTCCAAATTGGATCTTAAAACATATCATTCTCAAAGAACTGAACATATTATAACTCAATTTAAATCAAATTACATTTGAATAAAAATTAAAATCTAGACTCAACAACCTGCAGGATTATCCTAATAATCAGTAATTAATATTTGACATCCCAAATAGTTAATATATTGAAATTTAAATGCTCAAATCACAACCATGCTTGGCCATGCTCTTTTCATTTTAAAGGGGGACTTAAGCAAATTTCTGAAGCACCTACAAAAAATAACGTTAATTTAAAGCTTTATTAATTGTCCCCTTTTATTAATGCCCTGTATAAGCATAGCCACCTATATAAGATTGAATTAGTATAAATCATCCTTAACCTAGGGGTAGATCTATCATACAATCAAATTAATACACGTGCAATAAATAAATAAATAATCAATCAAATATTTAATTTTAACAACCAGCATGCAATGAAAATCACAGCAAACCTAGCACACATAAGTAGCAGAAAAGTAAACACTGATCTAGCCTAAGACTAGAGTTGGTTGTCCTAGAAAATGATCTAAAGTTTGTGTAGGAGGCTGTGTGGCTTTGATATGTCCTAAATAGGTCAATTAGTTAAAGTTATTTAATGTTCTGGTTGGTTAAAAGATTTGAGGGAGATTTTAATTTGAGTTTAAGTATTAATGGCTTAAGATTTATTTTAAAATGTTTTTATAGGATTATTGATCATCACCTTTGTTTCACACCGAGGTCGTGAAGTTTATTTCACCTTCCTTGGGGCTAAGTTAATAGCCTCATAGGTCTGGGTTACCCAATTATAATCATATAATTAAGTGTTTTAATTAATTAACGATTTGAGAGTTGATAATTTTTATTTAAATTGATTGGTTACTGGTTTCAATGTTAAATTAAGATTTTCTAGAATTTTAGGAGATTTATCAAATTTTGGAATTTTTTGGATTATTTTAATCATTTAATTAAGGGGTCCAACATTGACTTTTTGATTAAAAGTAATTTCTAGAAATTTAATATTTTATTAAAATACTAGACCTTAATATGATCAGTTAGACTATAAGTACGTTGAAATTGGATTTTTCTATATTTTATTATGAAAGTTTGAAGATTTAGCTTAAAATTGAACTAGGTTTGACCAAAAGTTGACTTTTTTTAAATTTGATTGATTTCTAAAAATTTGATATTTTTGATAAATATAAGACCTTAAGATGAGTTGAATGCTTTTGAGTTTGCTTAATTTGAAGTTCATTTGAATTAGTTATGAATTTTCAAAGTTTGATAATTTATTTGAATTATTTAATTTGTTTAATTAGAAGGCTTTTGATGATTTGAATCTAAATGACCTCCAAACTCCTTGAAATCACCTCCAAAGATCAGGAATGATCTAAGGAGTGATTATCAAGTGTTTGATAGATTTTTGGAATTTTTAATTATTTTTAATTAATTAATTCAATTAAATATTGAATTTCACTTAAAATTAAATAATTTTTAAAATTGATGTCAAATTGAAATGGTTTTAATTTTTGTTGATTAAGGGTTGAATTATAGTCAGTTTAAGGTATTATTCATAATTTTTGTATTTATACTTGATTTATTACATTTTCTGGAAGGTTTTAAAACTTAATTAAGGTTTAATTTTAATTAAGTTAATTAAGGGGCTTAATAATTTCAAAATTTAGTGGGAAATTTTTCTAGGGCTGAGAGTGTCACTAAGTTCAAATGGTTTGAGTTTCAAGTCAATACAAAGTGTCTCCTAATTTTTATAATTTTCCTAAGTTTTCTAGACTTAGGTCCTTAATTATTGTTCCTAAAAATGTCACTAAGTTAAATGGGTTCAAATCAAGGTTTAAATAACCCTTGGACAGTAATCAAAATCACCTTAGATACAGCAATCATGCTATGAATTGATGTCCTAATATTCTATGGAATGGTTTTATAATAAATCATTAAAATTATAGGTCACATAGTGACATATGATCTTAATGATTGATTATAAAGAAATAAACACATCCAAAATGAATTGAAGGTATTTAAGGATGTAGGAAACATCCTAAAATCAAGCTCAATTCAATTTGAAGTCATGATCATGCACAACTTGATTATTAAGGGCATAAGTCAAAATACTAATGATGGTAAATTTAAATTAAACTAACCATGATAATGACCTCAGTTTATTGCTTAGTTGAAGAGAAAATCCAACTGATTCCATAGAACTCTAGCATACATAAATTGGATTTGGATTGAATTAATTATGAATTTTCAAAAATCAAGATCAAATAATGACCAAGATTTTTGTAAATTCATAACCCAATTGAGATTGCATCAAATAAGCCAGAGAAAATTAAGAGAGATCATGAATACACCCTAGAATACCTCTGCTAAAATTAAGATTAAAAGAAATTATATATTTTTATTTAAAAATAAAATAAGATTTTTTGAATATTTGAAATAATTAATATAAAATTATCAAAATATTTTTATTTTATTTTTAAAATAAACTAGATGTGAATACGAACAAAATGAGCCCAAGAACTCTAAAAATAGTTGAGAAATGAATTTTCTATCATTTTTTGAAGTTATAGGCCTTTCTAGATTTAATTTAAAGTTTTATTTGTATAGTCAGCCGGCGGCGCTGACTGTACGAGGCCTTTCCACGCAGTGGCGGCGGGTTTGATTGTGTGAATGGAAGCGGTTAGGCGGGCCCCATCTACTTATCCAGCATGGCATAAACTAGAACCATCGGATCTAACACAACGCTAATCAAACGGTTAAGATCATACCCACGGCTGATCTCAGTTCAGAAGGATCGAACGGCATGGACTCAGCCTGCAATTTAGACTAACGGCCTGGATCCTGTCGGATGAAGGTTTATCAATCCGCAGTTTAGAAAGATCAAACTGAATCATGGATTGAGCTTAATCACAGCTGTTGACCTAAAATAACCTGATCCAATGGTTGTGGGATCATCATCTTCCTTCGCTCACCCGTAAGCCCTAGACTTGATTTTCTTCTCTTAATACAGTGAAAGGAAAAGCTTTAAACTTAGACAGAGGTATAATAGGGCTTAAGAAAGGGTGAAGAAATATTTTATAAGCTTTTGATGCAATACTCAAAAAATTATTTAGGAACCTAAGAAAAATCCTAGGGTTTAAGATATACCATGATATACTCGATGGTTTTGGAAGATTTAAATTTTTTTGAGCTTGTAGATTGTCCGTACTTATTACTTTAGAAGACTTCGAGCTCGAAAAAATCTTCTACGAGGAGTTGGAACAACTAGGACAAACCTAGCTTCGGTTCTTCGCTCTCCCCACCACCGGCGGCCACTAAATGCTCGAGAATGATCAAAGAAGGGTAGAGGAAGCTTTGGGGATTCAAAACGAACACCAAAAGTAGTTGAAGATCGACTGGAATAGGAGGGTGATCCCAATGAATGATCTCTGTGCCTATTGCCCCTATTCAATTGTTGGAGCCAAAAGCGATGGCTGGGATCATTTAGGGAGGTTGCTGAGATGTTTGACACCTAGAGCAGGCCGATAGGGAGCAGAGAGACACATTGCCTCAGGTGAAAATGACCCTAGGCCATCTTCACGTGGAGAGGACCACTAGAACTCTTAGAGCTATTTTAAGATCAAATGGACGGCTGTGATGAATTAAAAAAGGTCTTCAAAATGTTCTTGGGTTGATCAAACGGTTAGGAAGAGCCTAGTTTTGAGAGAAGAATGGGTTTGAACTGGTTTAACCATTTAAACTTCCTCAAACCTTTTGAAGACTTTGTTTACTGGTCAACCAGTCAACTAAGCAACTGAGGTGAATTAGGAGGGTGCTTGAATGCTAAAGTGCTGGGTTTGGAGCTAAGGATTAGAATTTGAATGTTATAGGATTGAATCTTTGGATTTTAATGGTCGTCTGACCATTAGTTGACTGGTTCAACTAGTCAACGGATCAAACTAGGTGAGGTGGCATGGATTGACCCAAATGCGCTGGTTTAGAGATATTAGAGAGGTTCAAAAGAATATTAAAATGGATATATGATTGAATTAATATAGGGTTTGACCAAAAGGGATAGGTTGACTAAGTTAACTTGATCATGACTTGGATCATGATAAGCTTAAGTGTGTTTGAATCATATATTAAAATCAAATTGAGGGTTCAAAGATAAAGATTTGATCACATGGATTGATTTGACCCAAATGGGTCAAATTTGATTAAACTTAAGTCTTAGTTGACTTGGTCAACTATTAACTGGGTTAAGGGTATGGTCAAGTTTAAATCATTAAGGGATGTGTTCAAAACAAGATTTTGTGGGATTTGAATGTGTATGGAGTTTGATTGAATATAGGAAATGCTTAAGGGTTGATGCGGCCAACCTGGGTTGACTTAGTCAACCAGGTTGACCCAAGGTTAGGGGGTGGGTTCAACAAGTTTGGTTTGATGTTTGGAGCTTGGTGGAAGTGGTTCCAAGTAATTTGGAGACCATTTGATTTGAAATGTGCATTTGACCCCCCCCCCCCCCCCCCCCAAGGGGTATTTTGGTCATTTTGACCCCAGGTCAACTGGAGGTCAAAGTAAGTCCATAAAAATACAATTTAATGTTCAAGAGGCTAGGACTGAGGGTCTGGATGTGATTAGAGGCTTTGGATGAGTCTCTGAGGTCAAAATCCACTGGGTGGTAGGTCCAGTGGCATAGGTTGTAAATATTTGAAGGTTTTATAGCCCTTGGAAATCATTCCAATTTTTAGGGTTAGAGACCTCAGAATGAGCTCAAATTTAGAGTGTTACTTCTAGAGACATGTCATAGTAGTATGCAACTGATAGACCCTGAATCAGAGGTCATTTCACTGGGTTTTAAAATGTTTAGAGGTTCACTGGAAAAGGTTTTCAGGACTCAGACCCTTGGCCTTGGATTTTGATTTAAAAACCTAGATTTAAGCTAGATTTTGGATTTGAATGATTAGATTCAAATTATTCATATCATTTATGATCATTTAGAATGATCATGAGTGATAGGATAGGATTGAAGTTTGATAGAAGGTTAGTTCAAGTATTCAAGTCTAGATTAAGCTATAGGTTGAATTACCTAGGAGTCTGGGCAGGTTTAAAGCTTTAGTGGGTTTGAAGTCTAGATTAGTTTGAGGTTTGAATTGATCTAAAATCTAGATTAGTCCTTAAGATCTAGATAGATCTAGGGTTAAGGTAGATCCTAGGGTATGGATTGCTCTAAAGTTTAAAGTCTAGGAGTGTCCTAAGGTTTAAAGTTTAGGAGTATCCTAGGGCCTGGATAATTTTTATGATCTGGATTTGATCTAGGGTTTAAATTGATCCTAGAATCTAGAGTCTGGTAGAATCCTAGGGTCTAGAGTAGATTTTAGGGTCTAGAGTCTAGGAGGATCCTAGAGTCAAGAACCTAGAAGAATTATAAAGTATAGAAGTCCTATAGTCTAGATTGACCTAGAGGAATCCTAAGGTCTAGAACCTAAAAGAATTCTAAATTCTAGAAGTCCTATAGTCTAGATTAGCCAAGAGGAATCCTACGGTCTAGATTAATTTGAAGGAATCTTAGGGTCTAGAGTAGATCCTAGGGACTGGAAGAATTTAAAGGAATCCTAGGGTCTAGAGGAGATCCTAGGGACTGGAAGAATTTAAAAGAATCCTAGGGTCTAGAGCAGATCCTAAGGACTAAAATCTAGGTAGATCCTAAAGTCTAGATTTGTCTTAAGCTGTACTGATCTGGGGTCAAGATTAATCTGGGGTCTAGATTGATCTGGGGTCTAGATGAGTCCCTAATGACCTCATACAAAATTGAGGTGAACACATGGTCAACAAGGCTCGACCAGGATTTGAGTTTGAGTCCAATGTACTCCTAATGATGATTAGGATGTATTGGAAGAGTTTCCAGGGTTTGATTTGAAAAAGCTATGTTAGAGTTTAGAGAAAACTCCAAAATTGCCCTTTAGGGGCATGTTGGTCATTTTGACCCCTGGTCAACTGGGGGTCAAAATGGATCCAACAAAATGTAGTTTAATGTTTAACATATGATAATCAAGGGTCTAGATGTGATTAAATGGTTTGGAGAAGGCTCCAAGGTCAAAATCTACTGGGTAGCAGGTCAAGTGGCATAGGCCATAAATATCTGAAGGTTTTATAGCCTTTGGGTTTCAATTCAATTTCTGGGGTTAGAGACCTCAGAATGAGTTCAAATTTGCAGGGTATACTCTACATACATGCTTAATTAATATTAAATTGATATATAATGAATTGAGGGTCATTTAATTAGGGTTTGAAGTCTTTGAAAAATTATTGAAAAAGGCTTTTAGTGTAGGGCCTTTTACCCTTGGATTTTTATTTGGAATTCTAAATTTAAGTTGGATTTTAGATTTGATTGCTTGAATTTGAATTTTATATATAATTCATAATTAATTAGAAGATTGTAGATGGATGAGTAGTATTAAGGCTTAGATTGGTCTAAGATCTGGATTGATCCTAGGGTTTGAATTATTCCTAGTGACCTCATACAAAAATGAGGTTAACATGGAGTAAACATTTAGATCCTTAGATTTAGTTATAACAATAATTTTTTGCATTATAGGAAGTAGGTAAGTAATGTAAGATCTTGTTAACTTTTTAATAATTAGTTAGTTCTCTTCCTAAAACATGCAGGGATGTAACATTCTGAGTGAACCTAGTATATATTTCAGAAATTAATTCACTAGGTTTTATGCAAAAGAGTTCATAATCATGGAGCAGAATGTTCAACCTAGATTATTTTACTTCAGTAGTTCCTTCATAAGTTATGCAGAGTTTATCCCAAATCTCTTTACCAGTAGTGTAAGTAGAAACAAGCATGTAATCTTCAGATTTTAAAACACAGAAAAAATAGTTCAAATATTTTACATTCAGTTGGGCTAAATCTCTATCTCTATATTGAAAAAAATTTATTTAAGTGCCTTAAGAAATATTTATTAGGGCATATTCTCTTTTCGCACTAATTAACAGAGGATTTGGCACGAGACATCATGGGATAAGTTATCATGCCCGCTTTCTTTCATCTTTCTCATATCAAATGTTTGCTTCCTTCGCGGAATGCCCTATGCCCTCTTCATTTTCCATTGCTACTGAGTGTTCTCTTAATTTTCCTTTACTAATTCTCGTGACCTAGGCATCAGGTAAAATGCTTTTAATCACAGGAGTTAATCTTTTCAATGTCGAGTAGCCACTGTTTACAGTTCAATAAAATTTTCTTCTTTCCTCTTTTGATTTGTAGGGTTCATTAGGTTATCACCATTTCTAAATGGTCGACCAAAAGTCGACTATTTGTACGTTGCTGAAAGAGGTAAATAATCTACTAGTCATGAAGTTTATCCGGAGGTTGGTTTGATTTTCATTCTCTTCATTTTCTTGCTCGTTTTCCACTATTGATATTGATTTTTATTATTTGATTTTCATTGATCTTCGGTTCTTTGATTTTTGTTCTCTTCGTTTTCCACTGTTGATATTAATTTTTGTTCTTTAATTTTCATTGATTTAGGGTTCTTTGATTTCATTCTCTTTGTTTTCCACCATTAATATTGATTTTTGTTCTTTGATTTTCATTGATCTAGGGTTCTTTGATTTTTGTTTTCTTCATTTTTTGGTGTTGATATTTATGCCCTTATAATTATTATTGTACCATAGCAATGAATACTTGAACGTTGATATTATCCCACTTACACTATACATGTCTATTTGTTAGGGAATGATGAACCAAAAATACTCTTACAATCGAAATTTGTTCCGGGGGTGCTGTCCCTAAAAACCCCGCAGGGGCCCTGCCCCTTGACCCCTCAAACCCCGCCAGGGGGCGCTGCCCCCTTGGACCCCTGGTCATATAATTGTTTAAAATACAAATTTTGAGAATTTGCACTTGACTAAAACTTGATATTTAATTATAATGTCTTTATTTTCTATTCGTACACAGAATGCAAGAAAAGACTAACTTACATCCCTTCTTAATTTGTTAGAAAAAATTCACTTCAAACCAATTTAATGCAAACCATAAATGTGGAAATATTTCTTTGTTCAAGTTATTAACGTGAGAGTAATGGAGACTCGATGTTTAAAAGAAGAACTAACACTTATAGAACTCTTTTACCTTTAAGAAATTTTGAAAACATTTATTTGTTAAAGCTATATTTATTACTTTATTTCTCTTATGTTAGCAAACAAAATTGGTGCAAAAATCATTCTCAATTGCTCAAATCTATCATTATATTGTCTAGTGGGGTTCAAAGCCTACTACTTCAATGAATAAATAAATTTTCCATCATAAAAATAGACATTCCAGGCTTTTCACTCAAATGGAAAGAACCAATCCTTCCATGGCATTGTGAACTTGCCTATTCGAACAACAACTTATCTTTAAGCTTATGGCTTGTTATTTTTTAGGATCACCAGTCAAAAATTTCAATTCCACATGAATCCCCTATTTCAAAGCTTGGACTATGATTTGCCAAATTTTAATATCCTTATCATATAGGATTTTATTTTTATATGAAGAGTTTTTTTACTCCTTACTTAATCACTTATTTATTTATAATGCAAATCAAAGAATTTAATCATGGTTTCTAATATTCATTTCTCCTTTGTTATATGAAGGTTCTAATATGAAAATGGAAAGAAGATAGATGTATTGTTCAAGGAGTAATACGATTTTTAAAGGAGTTAAAAACTTTCTAAACTTTGAATTCAATTATGGAAGTTCAAGTGGAATGATACTATGCCAATGTAGAGATTATGGAAATGGCATTTGTAGGACAAGAGATGATGTTGAAGCTCATTTTCTTTGGAGAGGATTCAAACTTGGGTATTACAATTGGACTGCTCATGGAGAAATTTCATTTAGAAATGACATTGGATCACATTCCCTCAATATTGATGATGTTAATGATGACATGGAAGGGTTATTAAATGATGCATTTGGGTTTGAAAGTAATTCTATAGATGAACAAGAAGAAATTAATAAACCAAATGTGGATGCTACAAAGTTTTATAAGTTGATAAGTGACTCACAACAAGAATTATTTCCCGGATAGAAAAATTCTCAAAACTTGATTTTCTTGTTAGGCTACTTCAACTTAAATGCCTTAGAAATTGGACTCAGAAATCATTTACTATGTTGCTTGACTTGTTAAGGGAAGCAATTGAAGATATTCGTCTACCAAAGTCTTATTATGAGACAAAGAAGATAATTCAGGATTTGGACATAAGTTATAAAAAATATGATGCATGTCACAATGATTACATTTTATATTGGGGTCCTAATGAATTTAAGAATGAATGTGATATTTGTAATGAGTCAAGATGGGTTGTAGAAGATAGCACTTCAAAAGAGATATCAAGTAAAAAAATAAAAAGTTTACAAGAAAAGTCATGTGGCACTTCCCAATAACATCAAGATTGTAAAGCTTATTCATGTCATCTAAAACTGCATAATATATGATATGGCATAAAGAAGATCGCATAAAAGATGGTTGCATGAGGCATCCAGCTGACACTCCAACTTGGCAGCACTTAGACTACCAAGATACAAATTTTGCTGCAAATCCTAGAAATGTACGATTGGGTTTAGCATCAAATGGATTTAATCCATTTGGGACAATGACTTCAACTCATAGTACTTGGCCTATTGTATTGATGACATATAATTTGCCACCAAACTTGTGTATGAAACCACAATACATGATGCTTATTTGTTTATTCCTGGACCAACTTAACCTGGAAATAATATTGATGTTTATTTACAACCACTTGTGGCTGAGTTAAAAGAGTTATGGGAAATTGGTGTGCAGACTTACGATGCATGTTCTAAGGAGAATTTTCAAATGCGAGCTGCATTATTATGGACTATAAGTGATTTTTCATGTTATGCTAACTTATCAGGTTATAGTACAAAAGGGAAGTTTGTATGTCCTATTTGTCAGGAGAGTACATGTTCTGAGTGGTTACATTTCAGTCATAAAAGATATTATATGAGACATTGGAGGTTCTTAGATCACGATCATCCTGATAGAAAAGATAGTCAATCTTTTAATGATTGTGAAAAACATGGGACAATACCATCACCAATTAATGGATCCAAAATTATTGATATGTTAGGAAGTATAAATGTGAAGTTTGGAAAGAAAACACTTGCTAATCCTAATTTGCCTTATAATTGGAAGAAGTTTAGCATATTTTTCAAGTTGCTGTATTAGGAAAAAAATCTTTTACGTCACAACTTAGACGTTGTGCATATTGAAAAGAATGTATGTGATAAGCTTTTGGGTATATTGTTAGATCTTGACAGAAAGACAAAAGATCATTTGACTGCATGCAAAGACATGGAAAAAATGGGAATAAGCCCTACATTGCACCCTACTTGTACTTTATCTGGACATACTTATTTACCTGCTGCATGCTTTACAGTGAATAAAAAAGAAAAAGAAATTTTCTGTAAAGTCTTAAAAATATTAAAGTGCGAGATGGATATACATCTAATATTTCAAGATAATTGCAACTGAAACCACTGAAAATACTTGGATTAAAGAGCCATGATGATCACATAATAATGCAACAATTGCTTCCATTATGCTTAAGACGAGTCTTGCCTAAGTCGGTTGGCTCTCCTCTAATTTATTTGAGTCATTTTTTCAAGGATTGTGCTCTAAAGTTCTTCACCCAATTGAGCTTCTTAGATTAAAAAACGAAATCACAATTACACTTTGCCAGCTTAAAAAGATATTTCCTTCTACTTGTTTTGATATCATAGTGCATTTGACAATTCACCTGGCTACTAAGGTAAGGATTGGAAGTCCTGTATATTATCGTTGGATGTATCCTATTGAGAGGTTAGTAATTATTTTATGTATTATTATTTCTTTTATTATATCTAACTTTAATAAAAAATTTATATCTTTTATCAAACAATTTTTTTAGATTTTTGGGGAAGTTAAAGTCATATGTTTGAAATAGAAGTTGTCCAGAGCGATCAATTACAAAAGGCTATATTGCGGAGGAATGTTTAACATTTTTCTCTTTATATTTTGCTAAGTATGTGGAAACAAGGCATAATCAACTTGGAAGAAATGAGTTGGATGAGAATGCTTTGAATGAAGGACATAAAATCTTTGAAACAAATGGCCGAGCACTCGAAAAAAGAGAGGTCAAGATCTTCAATGATGACACACTCATAAAAGCACATCAATATGTCCTTTTCAATTGTGAGAAAATAGAGCCATATGTTAGGTAAAAAAATTAGTTGAAGTACATATTTTCATTTTTTATATAATTACCATTATTATATAATAATAAAATTTATGATTATATACAGTGAACATTGTACTACAGTTAAAGAAATGATAAGACAAAAAAGGTCTCGCTACGGAGAGCATGAAGCTAAAAGAGTGCACAATAAGGCTTTCATTTCTTGGTTTGCTAATAAGGTTAGTGCTATAATGCTAATGTAATTTACATGAGAATCTTTACTGATTACTTCTACTTTGTTTTAATAGATTGCTTCAATTGATCGATTGAAAGATGATATTATTTCTACTGATTTGAGGCGCTTAGCTAGAGGTTCGTCCAAAGTTGTCATTCTATACAAGAAATACCTTATAAATGGTTTTAGATTTAATGTTGTAGATTTGATGAAAGAAAGAAAAACTCAAAATTGTGGAGTGATGGTTAAAGCTCTAACTTTAAGCTTTGCTAGTATCAAAGATAAGAACCCTATTTCAAGTAACTTGACATATTATGGGATCTTAAAAAATATAATTGAATTGGACTACATAGTAGAGCAAAGTGTTGTTTTATTTGAATGTGATTGGGTTTCTAAAGGAAAGAGACTGAAGGAGGATGATGATGGCTTCATCTTGACAAATTTTAAAAAAATTAAAAGACATCAAGAACCTTTTTTGCTTGCTTCTCGAGTTCAACAAGCTTTTTATGTGGAAGATCCAATTGATCCTACATGGTATATTGTTGTTACAACATCACCAAGAAATGATATTAATAATATTCACATAGACACGGATGTTGATGACTACTTGCAAAGTGAGACTTCTACTCAACAGTATTTCATGATGATGAAGTTCAGTGGACTAGAGATGAAGTTGATGGCATTCTACTAGAGTAATTGATTTGTGTACTTTTTTTTTGTAATGTTAAACCATTTTTTTTATACTTATATCATTATATCCTTATATCAATCTAATTACTATGTAACATTTTATGATTTTATGTGTTTCTTATGTGTGTTCATCTAAAGGTTACATTTAGTTTTGATGTAGTGAACCTTACTATTTTTTTTAATATATTGTACACTTTATTTTTCTCCATAGATTATATGAGCAATATGGGTGACAAATTGCATTGTTTATCTTCTATTAAACTCTACTCACGTATATGTTTTATAATGATTTTTAAGAAATGGCACCACACACCAGAACAAATGTTAGAAATACAGGATGCAGAGAACAAACTAAAGTTGAAATAGATGTTCCAATAAATACCATTGAAAATTATGTTGTAGGTTTCTCTCTTATTTAAGATATTATCAAAATTTTATATGCTTATTTTACATTTACATTTATCTTACTTACAAGATTTTAATTTTAAGATATTTTTTCATAGTAGGTAGAAGCAATGAGGAGAAAAAATGAAAAAGAGGTCCAACATATATGTGTAGTATTTGGGGATACCATGCTACTCAACATGGTGGAGAATGACTTACTGTTAATTTTAATAAATATGGTCAACCCATTGGGCAAAATAAATCATTATTTGCCGAGTTTTTAGGAACTATTGCTCGAGAATGGGAAACATGCACCTATTGATATCAGAAGTTGGGATAAAATGCCAAAGTCTTTTAAAAAAAATATGTTAAAAGTTGTTCAGGTATTTATCTTCATAATATGTCTACTTATTTTATTTAATTTCAGTTGCATACATAAAATAGAAAAATTCTTTTGATATAATAATAAATATTTAATTTTTTTCAGGAGAAATTTGATATTCCATGTGGTAGTGATGTATGGGTTCTTCAATCAATTGGGATGAAATGGAGGAATTGGAAATCAGAAGTAAAATCTAGATATTATGATCCAAATATGCCTATGTAATGTGCCAAAAAGGATACTCAACGATCAATGGAAAAATCTTCTATCCTATTGGAATTCAGAAGAATCAAAGGTATATTATCTTAACTTTTAAATTTTAAAGTATTATTCATGTTATATTTTTTTATTAATTCATATTTGTGTTTAGTGTGTAAGTGAACGAAATAAAAAGAGTAGGTCAAAAAAGAGTTTGATGCACATAACTGGAAAAATGAGTTTCGGTCAAGTGCGTGAAGATCAGGTAAGTTTTATATGTATATACATGTTTGTGTCAGTGTGTATTCTACATAAATTTTGAAGTCAATTATTATTTTATTTTAATTAACTTTTACATTCTTTATTCATTTTTTTAGGAGAAAAGCATAGGTCACTCACCAACGAGAGTTGAAATGTTTGAAAGGTGTTACACAAAAGAAGGAATTGCTAATAGTATTGAGGCTTGTGAAGCTTTGGTAAGTACTTATAATAAACTACTTCATAAATTATTTATAAAGTATACAAAAATTTATGTTAAAGAGTTTTTTTTGGGGGGAGTGGGGGGGTGGGAATTATTATGTTAAAGAGTTAATATTCATTATATTTAGGAAAAAATGAAGGAAATAAGAAGTCAAACATCTCAAATAGAAGATTGTGGAAGAGATGATATTTTCTCAAAGGTTCTTGGAAATGACAAGGTCGGAAGAGTTCGCATGTATGGATTTGGTGTAACTCCTTATGTTGCATGGGGAGAAATCCCAAATTGAAGTAGTTCTTATCGATTAATAGAAGGTTACAAGGAAGCTTTCACAAAAATGGAAAAATAAGTTCAAGAACAGGGTGAGGTAATTGATAAAATGAAGTTGGATATGCAAAGTACATAGCAATCTACTAATACCACCCCATTAAGAGCTACTCAATATTCTCAAAATGGTGATGTACACTCTTTCAATAACAGTACTCTTATTCAAGTAAGCAAATTATTTACTTATGAACTTTTATAGCCATATTTTGATCTTTCATATGCTGTTACAAATTTTTGTTAGATCTTATAAACTTCATATATATATATATATATATATATATATATATATATAGGTTGGAACTAAAGTTGCAGTCAAAAGTACTCTTGATTCTACTAAAATTGTGGCAATTGGATTTATTCAAAGTATGGATCCTATGCATAGGGTTGGTAACTATCCATTAGGTCCAAATTGGTGTTCAGTTCATATAAACATTTCTATGAATTGGGAAGAACACTTGATTCGACTGTATAGTACTTTAATAACAATTGGACAGGAAATTGGAACATATGTTGCATGGCCTCAAGCTTTAGAAAGTAAATTTTTTATTTTAAAAATTTAATTAAATAATTAAATTAGTTATATTTATGTAATTAATTTAATTCAGGTTGTTCGTGAAGAAGATTGATATTCAACAAGAATTATTTCTGAAGAGTCTACTTGGATTTGAACAGTCTTACATATACTATAAAATTTTTTATATGTTGATAAAATTTTGTTATATAGTTACTCTTTCTTCATTACGTTTCTTCTTCTGAGTATTCTTATATAGTTTTACAACATGAAATAAGAACCCTTACTAGAAGATGTTGGAAAAAATTTAATTCAGGTTATTCGTAATGGTTATTTTTTATGGTATTGGCTTTCTACTGCATGAAGAATGGGATTTGTACTAATATTCTTTGATGTTTTCTCATTTGCTTGTTTGATATTTTTTGCAATGGTGTTTATGCTATTTCTCAACCGAGGACTAATTCCTAATCACAAATGTGGCTAGAGATGTTAAAATGAGCACTTGTTTGGAAATACTATGCCTTGTCGTGCAGAGTAAAATATGCTAAATGGAAGGAAGAATGTCTGCAGATGGATACACATGTTGGAAGTGGTACCATTATCATAGCCCCAATAACCACTAATGATGGAGAAACAATCAAATATTCTCTTGACTTGATGCAAGCTATGCCATCTACTAACCTTCTTGACGATTTTGGAGCCAGTGAAGGGAGCGATAATGAAACCCAAATATATATAACAGAAAAAAAAATTATTCAGTTGAAACTAACTTTACATCAAATTGGTATGTATTCTTTATTCAACTCCAATTTCTATTTTTGAATTTGATTATTTCTTTCCTAAGGCAATCTATGACATACTACCATAGTAGGCTCTTTTTTTGTCACCATTGAAATGTCCTTTTTAAATCAGAAAGTGCTTGGTATCATTTTTTGAACGTGTAAGCTCCATCTCGTATATTTATTTCCTTAGACATGATTAAGTTATCAATTCTTAAAATGAAATTCAATTCATATGCAAATTGCATCTGAAAAGAATGTAAATTCCATATGGCCTTTATGTAGCTTATAGTTTGTTGGCCTTATCACACATATCAGTATATTATCAACTATATGTTTTAACATCATTTCAGTAGATTATCGTGTATTTTGTACCAAAATGTCTTGAAATTCTTATGGTTGTTTGTATTTTGCTGAAGAACTGAAATAATTAGTAACTGGAATAATTTGCCTAATGTCTTACTCATTTTGCTTGTATTTGAAGCTATCTTGGGAACTGTGACCTTTGTGGGTATCAAATAGGCGTTGTTTGTAGGAATGAGCTTCCATCACCACTAACCGATTCTCAAACACAATCTTCAGGTATTTATTTGGGGATAGCTTTCATTTTTATTACTCTTTCCCTGTTAGCTTATATGTAGGACAAAACATATGTGCTAGATTATCGTTACAGTAGAGGGAGTTCAAACGATGATTTTGTACAAAGTCAAAAAACTAGGAATAAAGCACATACATATTTTCTTTAAACCAAGAGGAGTATATATAGTTTTTTGGAGAAGGGGAGGCTAAGGTATTTTATGGGATTTTTTGAAAGGTTTCTAAGAATTTTAAGAAATTTTAAGCAAAAAAAAAAAAAAGAGTTTACACTTGATGTCTTTAGAAAGTGCTAAAATTATACTTGTTGATGGAAAATAACACATTATAACACAAAGATCTCTTTGGAGTTTTGAGTCATAGAGCATGGTTTAGCATGCTAAAAAAAAGGTATTTTTTTTTAAGAGCAGAAGATTGTTAAAAAGGTTTTAAAGATACATAAGGCCAAGGGAAAGCAAGCTGCAAGGAGCTTGTTGGAGATGTAAAATGGGGATTTTTGTAAGTAAAGCAAAATTTTGGCTTTCATCATTAGTATGATTGTCTAGTAAAATGGTTTACTACATTTTCCTTCCTTTTACTCCTTAGGTTGACTTATTAATGAATTTTGTATTGAGAGTGATGGTACTTGACCCAATTAATAAAATTATATGTGCCAATGGAATCAGCCTTGAGCTTGACCTTTGGTTTCATCGTGGAATTGATTTATTTTCACTAAGCTCATCCAATTGCATATAGATCATTTTGTTTGTAAACTTTATTTGATAAAATACTTAGTTTATTTTATGTTCATTGTTTGAATAGACATCAATAAATATTAATGAGCTATTTTTTGTTTTGGAAAGTGAAAGCTAGATTATTTTATTTCAAGTAATATGGTTTGTTTCAACTCTAAAGAATTATTCTTCAGCAATGAATTTTATAAAGTAGAACACCACCTAAACCTTGGGTACTCTAAAAATTTGTAGTTCTTCCAATAAGACAACCGTAATATTGTGGGCTCCGAAAATTCGGCCCCGGCCTCCGCCCGCTTTTTGTTTTCTTCGAAGGGGGAGTTTTAAACGATTTAAGTTCCGGGGTAAATTTTGGAAGGCAGATGAGATAGTAGATAAGACACTACCCAGAGATTTCGCCCTCATTTTGCAAGGACTTTATGATCTAAGTTCTGGTTTCCTATAGGCGCAAGCCCCTATAGTTAATTACCCCTCCCGATAACGAGAGAGAACTTTCGATTAAGGCTAGTCGTCAATCAGATACGTATAGATACTTGCATCTGGCATATAGTAGCAGCAATGGGTTTAGGGTATTGGAAAATTTGAAGATTTTAATATTTAAAAATAGAAAATTTAACCATTTTGCACTTAAAGCGGATGGTGGGGGAATGGATGAAAGACCCAATCAAGATCCCATGGTTCCGTCATCCCGGGCCATCGTGGTCCCTGGTCTACTTAATCAGAGGAGGTAGTCGACCCAACCTGACAGAAGGATCCTTGTCGGCAGCCATGGGTTGCTTCGTCCAAGGGTACCTTGTAGACCTGGGGTGGGTGTTTATCTAAGGGGACAAATTTGAATCCACCTTAGCTAACAGAGGGCTTTATGCCCTATCGATCATATCCTATTGATTCATATCTCAAGAATTTGATGCCATTGGGGAGCATACGGGCTCTGGCCATAACCATAATATAATGGTGCCATTTGGCGGCAACCACCTGGTTCAGAGGGCCCCGAGTCATAACCGTTTATCCTGCAGTGCCATTTGGCGGCGAAACTGTCGGTTAGAGGACTCGTACCACGTCCTTGCTAGCAGGAGATTGTTTGAGAACGGATCCTAGTGATATTTTCGACCAGGCATTAGCTCTTTGCGAGCTGAAGTAAATTTTAACTTGTCCACCTCGGCAAACTGTTGCGGAGGGTGGATGGATTTGCATTAAGTGATTGATGGTTGGATTCCAATTTTAAATATCTGGAGTTGGAAAGATTTTTTGGATTTTGGGATTTTTCAGAAGATTGGGTTTTGTAGGGAATTTAAGATTTTGGGAGTTTTGTGGAGTTTTGGATTTTATGAAATTTGGAATTTTTGGGAGGTATTTAAAAGTATTTGTGAATGGACCCCTCCGGTTGAGTTTTGCATTCAATACGGCCATCATCGAAGTGTGGGGTTATTCATATTTTTTTATGTTTTGAACCTTGTCGACTCTGTCTAGCAATTGACAAAGGATCGGGTTTCATAGGCTTTGTGCCTCTGTAAGTGAATTCTCTTGATTATAGGCCTTGAAGGCCTAATATGAACGTATAAAACAAATATCTCGGTCGATCTCGCGACCGTATATTTATTTAATGGTTCGAGTCGTGTCGACTCCTATCTACCCGTATAGGAGGATCGGGCCCGAACTAGAATTCACTGATTGACCCGCGCAGCATCCCTAGACGTCACGTGTGTACCAATAACATGCTCACCGGGGCCCATGCGGGTATTCGGGGGGCATTTTATAATTATTGATAGAACCTTGTCTACTCCTATCTGCTTCCATAGGGGGATCAGGTTCAAATCTATTGACCCGCGCAGCATCCCTAGACGTCGCGTGTGTACCAATAACACGCTCGCCAGGGCCCATGCGGGTTATGATTTGAAAGTACGAGATGCGCCAAGAGGGGGGGTGAATTGGTATTTTAAAAATTTAACCCTACACAAGAGTTCTAATTTTTTTGTATTTTCAAAACATAATTTAACGACTAACGTGCGGAAGCAAATATAACGTTCACAACTACGAAATTGACAGTTCAATTTTGGATTTTACACTACAATATTTAAATACCGATTTTTCACCAAGCAATTAAAAATGCACAAATTTAAAGCGTGAAAAATAAAGTACGGTAAACAGGAAAAAACACACCAGAGATTTTTATAGTGGTTCGGTCACTTAACCTACGTCCACTCCCCGGAGTCCTCTACTCCGGGATTTGCATTAATAAAAGTTGACTCTCCTTTTGCCCCCACAGCAAGGCGGAGAAGCCTTTACAATACTCACTTTCACCTCCCTCGGTGCGGCGGAATACCAAACGCTATGTCACCCTCCTGGTGACGGCAACGGACCTTCTCCTTTTTCTCCCTCCTGGAGATGGCAGAGTACCTTGGCGATGTTGATCTTGAAGTGACTCTTCCCTCGAGAACATTCTTGAAGCTTCCAAAGCCACAAGAGGAGCAAAGCATGCAGCTAGCCTGGAGCCACCGTGTGATCCCCTCACACTACTTCTCCCTCACGCTCAAGCTCACCTTCACCTTCCTCTCTCAAGCTCTAGATCTCTCCAAAAACTTCTCTCTACGAATCCCCTTCTTCCTCCAAGCCTCTCACAGCAAAGGATTGATCAACAACTCAAAAGAAAAATTATAAGTTATTTTTTATATCAGGCTTCAGAAAACCCTAAAAGTTTCAACTTTTGCATTTCTGTTCGTACAGTACGATTTATAATCGTACAGTACGATCAGTACAATTTCAGCTCCGTCCAGTACGAGTACAGACGAACAGGCATCGAATTTTATTCATATCGTACAGTACGATATGTATATCGTACGGTACGATACTATTGATTCGTACTGTTCGTACGGGACAAACTGTGGGACGAACCTCGGGACGAAAGAACTCGTCTCTGTCAGTCGTCCAGCACTCATTGAATCGTACAGTACGAATAGTGTTTTTCATGATATCGTCTTGTACGATAGGAATATCGTCCAGTACGATCAGTTCAAAATTTCTTGGGATCGTCTGGTACGATCACTGGGACGAAGAAAATCATCTCTGGTAATCGTCCAGCACTCCACCAGTCGTACAGTGCGATCAGTTCATTTCTTGATATCGTCCTGTACGATATGAATATCGTCCAGGATGAACAGAATAAAAAACCTTGGTTTCGTCTGGTACGATCTCTAGCATGAATGAAATCGTCTCTGTCAGTCGTATAGTATGATATACGATCGTACCGTACGATCGACATATTAATTAGAAACCAACGTTTATTTCCTGATTAGGGAAATAATTTTGGCAAGTTTTAATTAATCGTACAGTACGAATAGTATCGTACATTACGATTAGTTCAGAAAATCAAATTTGAAAACTTACTAAACTTATTCTGGTGGCTAGGGTTTCACAATTACATATTATCATACAGTACGATATGGATCGTACAGTACGATAAGTTTGTAAACTTAATCATTAGAAAATTAGCCGTTAGCCTGAGTATTTTAATTAATCGTACAGTACGATCCAAGATCGTACAGTACGATGTGTTTAAAAAAAATTAATCATTTTAAAAGAAAAAATCTCCCCCTGTGTGTGTGCATTGTTGCTCCTTTCACATGCATGCTTCTGTGGCAGACTCAAAAAGAAAAAATAAAGAAATAAAAATTACAGACTCTTCAACATCCTATTCTACCCAATTTGAGTCTCCAGCAATCTTTAGCAGTGTGCATCTGACCTGAAATGTTAGTCCTCATATACAAAGATTAAACATTTGTAATCTAACGGAAGTCTATATGTACTCAGTAAGTATTATTTGTCACCATCAAAATTAAGTGCTCGGGATCCTGGATTTCAACAATCTCCCCCTTTTTGATGGTGTCAAATAATATTTTCTGACGGACAGATGTTCTACAAAAATATATATATATATTTTTTTTATTATAACATAAATAAAATAACAAGAAAAAAAAATAAATGAAGTGATAACATAAACAACCAATAACATTTAATAGTAAGTAAAAACATAATACAGAACACACAGAAAAGTCTCCCCCTTTTGACAACACCAAAAAGGGAAGAAAAAAAGAAAAAACAAGTACACTGATAACAAACAGAAAATAGAAACAACTACAACAATCTAAAAATCTGGATCCTGATCCGGAGGTGGTGGTGGAGGGTCGGGAAATAGCTGGTGGTACTGATGAAGGGAGGCGAACTGGTGATCGATCGATTGGAAGCGCTCCCTAAACCATTTCATATCCGTGTCATGCTCCTGATGCTGCTGAGCAATGTGAGCATCCAACCGAGTCTCTAGACGATCAAGTCGTCGAATAATGTCGTCGTGAGGGTAGTCGGGAGGAGCAAGGCCAGGTGGTTGGATTGGTGGTGGCGGAGGTGCGTCAGCAGGAGCAGCAGCCTCCTCGTCATCAAACTCGGGATCGGCGGGAGCGGCCCCCCGATGGAATAGGATACGAAAGGAGGCATCCGAGTAGAAGATAGGAAGGTGATCAGGAGGGAGCGGATAATGAAGCTGGTATTTTGCATCTAGAATGTAGCCTATGACATGCCCTAAGGCCAGGTTCAATTTACGACGGGCACTGGGATAGCGGAAGGCAGACAAGGTATGAATATAGTCAAACACCATTTGGGCTTCATTGAATTTTGTGCCCGACATAATGAGATAGGTGATGACAGACAGTAGGGGAGTAATATGGATGCGATCTCCAGCCTTAGGTATAATAGATGTGCGTAGGACATGCTGGATAATGCGGGCATTTTGATTTAAGGTTTGGACCAGTGGTAGGTGTTGATTTGAGGGGACACCTCTAAGGGTCATATTTACGGACGTCCAATCATAGTCGTGGGAGATCATGGATTGGGGATGAGGGCCGTCAGTGGACAGCCCGATGTGCTCAGCAATGTCGTTGACGGTGATAACGACATTCTGTTTACAGACATAGGATGTGAAGGTAGTGTTTTCAAGATCGACTCGGATGTTTGCAAAAAACTCAAACAATAGTTCGGAGTGGAATGGAAACGCAAGAGTCAGAAGGAATTGAAGGCTAGTGGAGGCGAATAGATTCATCACCTCAAAATTTAGGGCGGCCTGATTGAGCATGCGGGAGGGAGTGAACTTTGCCTCCTTGATTTTGATATACGCTTTCTCGTCCGCAGCGGAGAGAAAACGATCGTCGAAGCGCCGAGAGGAGGAAGAGCTCCCGACAATCATACGACCGCGCTTACTGGACCCAGACATTTTGGAAGAAAGGATCGGATGAATGAGGAAATATAGAGGGATTGAAGGTGAGGATAAATGGCTAAGAATCCCTCCCATTTTATAGACTTTAGGGGATATCATACAGTACGATTTATCATCGTACAGTACGATATGCGCAATAATGTCGTCTGGACGACTTTTCAAAAAAGTGAGTCAAATCGTACAGTACGATCAGGATCGTACTGTACGAACGTGAGTGTAAGGCGTTCGTCCCAACGAGTCGTCTGAACGACTTTTGACCAAAAGTGTTCGTACAGTACGAACAGGTGTTCGTACAGTACGATGGGCAATAATTTTCATACCGGCCGATTTAAATTCGTCCTAATCCGTTTGCCACGTGGATCGTACCGTACGAGTGGTATGTTCGTACAGTACGATGACCAATAATTACTATCGTACAGTACGAGTGGTGAATCGTACAGTACGATGGGTATAAGACATGAAAGATCTAGACCATGAATGGGAATGGACGGTTGAGATTTGAGTGATTGGAACCTGATCGTACAGTACGATAGTGTATCGTACAGTACGATTGTCAGAGAAGATCAAGGTTTGTGAGCAACATAGGAAGAGGATCAGGAAACCAATTTTTTTGTTTGTTTTTTTTTTGTTTTGTTTGTTTTTTTTTTTTAATTTTACAAAAAACAAATCAACCACAAAATATTGTTTTTTTTTGTTTTTTTTGTTTTTGTTACATTAGGCGTGAATGTCTATGACACCTAATTTGGTTCGTAGAGTGCTAAATGTGTCATAGCCTAATGGTTTTGTGAAAATGTCTGCCAATTGATCTTCAGTAGCAACGTGGTGCAGTTCAATATCTCCTTTGACTACATGATCTCTAATGAAATGATGTCTAATGTCTATATGTTTGGTTCGTGAGTGTTGAATTGGATTTTTGGATATGCAAATTACGCTAGTGTTGTCACACATGATCGGAATCGTTCCTACAGGTAGTCCTAGATCTACAAGCTGTTGTTTTAACCACAACACTTGTGCAACACAGCTACCTACCGCTATATATTCCGCTTCGGCGGTGGATAGGGCTACTGAATTTTGCTTCCTACTGGACCATGAAACTAATGATTGTCCAATGAATTGACAAGTGCCAAAAGTACTTTTTCTATCTACCTTACAGCCTGTAAAGTCTGAATCGGAGTATCCTAAGATTTTAAAAGAGGTGCTGTGTCTAGGATACCAAATTCCTAAGTTCGGGGTGCCTAGAAGATATCTGAGAATTATTTTGACAGCAGTCATGTGAGATTCTTTCAGGTCAGCTTGAAAACGGGCACAGAGACACACACTAAACATTATGTCTGGTCTACTGGCAGTCAGATAGAGAAGCGATCCAATTATTCCCCTATACCTCTTTTGATCTACAGACTTCCCACTGGGATCTTTATCCAATTGAATATTAGAGCTCATGGGTGTATTCATAGCCTTAGCATTGTCCATTTCATATTTTTTCAAAATATCATTGACGTACTTAGACTGGCTAAGAAACGTTCCACCTTCCGTTTGTTTTACACTAAATCCAAGGAAGTAACTAAGTTCACCCATCATGCTCATTTCAAACTCGTCGCTCATTGTTCTTGAAAATTCATTACATAGGTTTTTCTCCGTCGATCCGAACAATATGTCATCTACATAAATCTGAACAATGAGTACTTCAACTCCTACCTTCTTCAAAAATAAGGTGGTGTCCACACTACCCTTTACAAAGCCTCTATCTAGTAGGAACGTACTAAGTCTTTCATACCAGGCTCTAGGTGCTTGTTTTAACCCGTACAGTGCCTTTTTCAGTTTGAACACGTGGTTTGGAAATTATGAGTTTTCAAACCCCGTAGGTTACTCCATATACACATCTTCCTTGATTACTCCATTCAGGAAGGCACTCTTTACATCCATTTGATACAGCTTAAAATCCCTAAAACAAGTAAAAGCTAACAGTACCCTGATGGCTTCTAGTCTAGCTACTGGAGCAAAGGTTTCTTCAAAATCTATTCCTTCAATTTGGTTATACCCCTTCGCTACTAGCCTAGCCTTATTTCTTACTACTATTCCTGAGTCATTCATCTTATTTTTAAAGATCCACTTAGTTCCAACCACACTTTACTCTTTAGGTCTTTTGACTAACTCCCATACATCATTTCTAATGAATTGGTTCAACTCTTCTTGCATTGCTAGGATCCAAAATTCATCTCCTAAGGCTTGATCTATACTCGTGGGTTCAATCATAGATATGAATGCAGAATGGCTAACCTCTTTCCTAAGTCCATGCCTAGTTTTTACCCCTTCTGATGGGTCTCCTAAGATCAGCTCTCTAGGATGACTAGAAGAAAATTTCCAATCTTTAGGCAGATGTTCCTGAGGTTCCGCTCTAGTCTCTATGGTAATGGTTTCTACTCCTCGTATAACCTCAACTTCTTCTTCTTCATGATTAGGTTCAGATGTCTTATTGGATTCATCAAATACTACATGAGTGGACTCTTCTACTACTAGGGTTCTCTTATTGAATATTCTATAAGCTTTACCTACAGATGAGTAGCCTAGGAAAACCCCTTCATCAGATTTAGGATCGAACTTTCCTAAGGGTGACTTGCCATTGATTAGGATGAAGCATTTGCACCCGAAAACGTGTAAGTGGGAAAGATTGGGTGTCCTACCCTTAAGCAACTCATAGGGTGTCTTATTAAGTTTGGATCTAACATTTACCCTATTTAATACATAGCATGCGGTATTTACTGCTTCTGCCCAAAAGTATCTAGGGAGAGTGTATTCAGCTAACATAGCCCTAGCAGCTTCAACTAACGTTCTATTCTTTCTTTCTGCTATTCCATTTTGCTGAGGAGTTCTAGGGGTAGAGAAGTTATGTTCTATTCCAACCTCTTTACAAAATGATTCAAACTTATCATTCTCAAATTCCCCACCGTGATCACTATGAATTGTTGAAATTACACATCCTAATTTCCTTTGAATCCAAGTGGAGAAAACTCTAAATTCTTCAAATGACTCACTCTTATGAGCTAGGAATTTCACCCAAGTAAACCTAGAGTAGTCATCTACTATTACAAACCCATACAACTTCCCTCCTAGGCTGGCTGTACTAACAGGTCCGAATAGGTCCATGTGGAGAGTTTCTAGTGGCCTAGTGGTGCTGATATCCTTGATTGCATGAAATGAAGATTTAACTTGTTTTCCTAATTGGCAAGCATCACAAAGATGGTCCTTAGTAAAGTCTAACTTTGGTATGCCTCTAACTAAGTCTTTCTGAGTGATGTTCCTAAGTGTTTTCATACTAGTATGGCATAGTCTCCTATGCCATAGCCAAGAGTCATCTGCTATTGTTTTCAGACACAAGGAATTTGAGATTTCAATGCAGTTCAAGTCTAACATGTAAACATTGTTTATAAGTTTTCCTTCTAACACAAGTGAATCATTTAAACTAATCATGCATTTGTTAGACAAAAATTTTATATCAAAACCCTTGTCACATAGTTGACTTATACTTAAAAGATTGTGCTTTAAACCATCCACTAAAAGTACATTCTCAATAATTAAATTTTTAGTATTTCCAATGTTACCTGAGCCCACCACTTTTTTGGTGGTGTTGTCTCCCAAAGTTACCTTGCCTCCTGACCTGGCCTCCAGTGTCACGAACTGCTTCATGTCTCCAGTCATGTGTCTTGAGCAGCCACTGTCCAGGTACCACATGCTCTCACTAGGTCTTTTGTGAGAGCATCCCTACAATGTCAATCATGGATTAGCTTTGGGAACCCAAGTGAGTTTGGGTTCCACATCACACTTATATGAATGAAATGTATGCATGTTATGCTGTGATCATTGCGATTTTGGTCTCCACACTAGATGTGTCCTATAGTGAATTGAGCACGTGCGAGCTATGTGACCTAGCATGCCACAAGAATAACATCTAACACCTGGAAATGGGTTTACTAATCTACGAGGGTGGTAGTGCCTATTTCTGGGTTTGGATGATGCATGCCGTGCTGGTTTTGAATGAGATGATTCACATGGTGGAGGCTGAAAGAATTCAGCACACGTGGGAGGTTTTTTGTTATTCTCATATGCATGAAGTTTTTCATTTAAGAATTTGTTCTCTTGGTTAAGACTAGCATATTTGAATCTCAATGCATGCTCGCTACTACTAAGTTCCCCTGATAGTTCTTCTAGTTCCTTAAATGCATTATCTAATTCAACATGTGATGACTTCAAGGTTTCGTGTGCAGTGTTTAACTCAATATACTTCTTATTTAATGCATCGTATTCATCAAGCAACGACATATGATCTCTATCTAAGTCAGAAAATTTTTTTACTACACTAGCATGCTCCTTTTGTAAAGTACTAAGCTCAGTATTTAGACTAACATGCTTTTTCTTCAATTTTCTATACGAGTCATGGATTTTTTCAGAAATAACAAGCAGTTCATCGTAAGACAGTTGACATACCTCATCTTGATCTGATTGATCAAGATTATCATTAGTCATAAGACACAGATTCGTTACCTCCTCCTCTGCTTCTTCTTCCGATGATTCTGAGGCAGAGTCGGCCCAAAAAGCATTCTGAGTCTTAAACTTGCCCTTCTTGAACTTAGATCTTTCCTCACCCTTCTCCTTGGTTTGATGAGTTTTGATGTTGGGGCAATCAGCTCGGAGATGACCGGGTTTCCTGCACTCAAAGCAAATTGTTTCAGATGCAACCTTAGTATACTTTGAGTTCTTACCTTTGTTCCAATTGCTTTGATGATGGCGCTGCTTTCTTTTCAGAAAATTTTTGAACTGACGAGTCATCAAAGCTATGTCGTCATCTTCCTCCGCTGCTGAGCTGTCACTTTCAGAATTGTTTGCTTTTAAAGCCACTGCTCGCTCCTTTTTCTTTTCACCTGCATCACTTTGTCGTTGACTCACTCCTTGCTCGTAGGCAATGAGTGACCCAAGCAAATTATCAATAGAATAAACATTTAGGTCTTTTGACTCAGTTATTGCAGTGATTTTAGCATCGTATGAGCTAGGCAAACATCACAGTATTTTGTTTACTTTTTCTGAGTTAGACAACTCTCTTCCTAAAGCATGCAGTGATGTTACAATCTGGGTGAATCGAGTGTACATGTCAGTTATAGTTTCACTAGGTTTCATGCGGAACAGTTCGTAATCATGTAACAGTATGTTCAACCTAGATTGTTTGACCTCACTAGTTCCTTCGTACGTGATACACAGTTTGTCCCAAATTTGTTTACCAGTAGTACACGTTGATACTCGCATATAGTCTTCTGATTTTAATGCGCAAAAGAAACAGTTTAGACATTTAGCATTTAGTTTTGCAAATTCTCTATCCTCAATGCTCCATTCATTAAATGACAGTTCAGTTTTAACTCCATTCAACATACGAAACGGTGCAGAATAACCTTCTTGGACTAACATCCACATGCGATAGTCTAAGGACTGTAAAAATGTAGACATGCGTATTTTCAAAAAATCAAACGGTATGTTGTCAAACAAAGGTGGACGAGTTATGGAATAACCCTCCATAGTGTTACGGTTACCAAATTGAGCCATGGATCTTACGTTTCTAGGTTTTCTAAAACACTATTTTGAAACCCCTCTCTGATACCACTTGAAAGTACGAGATGCGCTAAGAGGGGGGGTGAATTAGTATTTTAAAAATTTAACCCTACACAAGAGTTTTAATTTTTTTGTATTTTCAAAACATAATTTAACGACTAACGTGCGGAAGCAAATATAACGTTCACAACTACGAAATTGACAGTTCAATTTTGGATTTTACACTACAATATTTAAATACCGATTTTTCACCAAGCAATTAAAAATGCACAAATTTAAAGCGTGAAAAATAAAGTACGGTAAACAGGAAAAAACACACCAGAGATTTTTATAGTGGTTCGGTTACATGACCTACGTCCACTCCCCGGAGTCCTCTACTCCGGGATTTGCACTAATAAAAGTTGACTCTCCTTTTGCCCCCACAGCAAGGCGGAGAAGCCTTTACAATACTCACTTTCACCTCCCTCGGTGCGGCGGAATACCAAACGCTATGTCACCCTCCTGGTGACGGCAGCGGACCTTCTCCTTTTTCTCCCTCCTGGAGATGGCAGAGTACCTTGGCGATGTTGATCTTGAAGTGACTCTTCCCTCGAGAACGTTCTTGAAGCTTCCAAAGCCACAAGAGGAGCAAAGCATGCAGCTAGCCTGGAGCCACCGTGTGATCCCCTCACACTACTTCTCCCTCACGCTCAAGCTCACCTTCACCTTCCTCTCTCAAGCTCTAGATCTCTCCAAAAACTTCTCTCTACGAATCCCCTTCTTCCTCCAAGCCTCTCACAGCAAAGGATTGATCAACAACTCAAAAGAAAAATTATAAGTTGTTTTTTATATCAGGCTTCAGAAAACCCTAAAAGTTTCAACTTTTGCGTTTCTGTTCGTACAGTATGATTTATAATCGTACAGTACGATCAGTACAATTTCAGCTCCGTCCAGTACGAGTACAGACGAACAGGCATCGAATTTTATTCATATCGTACAGTACAATATGTATATCGTACGGTACGATACTATTGATTCGTACTGTTCGTACGGGACGAACTGTGGGACGAACCTCGGGATGAAAGAACTCGTCTCTGTCAGTCGTCCAGCACTCATTGAATCGTACAGTATGAATAGTGTTTTTCATGATATCGTCCTGTACGATAGGAATATCATCCAGTACGATCAGTTTAAAATTTCTTGGGATTGTCTGGTACGATCGCTGGGACGAAGAAAATCGTCTCTGGCAATCGTCCAGCACTCCACCAGTCGTACAGTACGATCAGTTCATTTCTTGATATCATCCTGTACGATATGAATATCGTCTAGGACGAACAGAACAAAAAACCTTGGTTTCGTCTGGTACGATCTCTGGGATAAATGAAATCATCTCTGTCAGTCGTACAGTATGATATACGATCGTACCGTACGATCGACATATTAATTAGAAACCAACATTTATTTTCTGATTAGGGAGATAATTTTGGCAAGTTTTAATTAATCGTACAGTACGAATAGTATCGTACAGTACGATCAGTTCAGAAAATCAAATTTGAAAACTTACCAAACTTATTCTGGCGGCTAGGGTTTCACAATTACATATTATCGTACAGTACGATATGGATCGTACAGTATGATAAGTTTGTAAACTTAATCATTAGAAAATTAGCCGTTAGCCTGAGTATTTTAATTAATCATACAGTACGATCCAAGATCGTACAGTACGATGTGTTTAAAAAAAAATTAATCATTTTAAAAGAAAAAATCTCCTCCTGTGTGTGTGCATTCTTGCTCCTTTCACATGCATGCTTCTGTGGCAGACTCAAAAAGAAAAAATAAAGAAATAAAAATTACAGACTCTTCAACATCCTATTCTACCCAATTTGAGTCTCCAGCAATCTTTAGCAGTGTGTATCTGACCTGAAATGTTAGTCCTCATATACAAAGATTAAACATTTGTAATCTAACGGAAGTCTATATGTACTCAGTAAGTATTATTTGTCACCATCAAAATTAAGTGCTCGGGATCCTAGATTTCAACAATGATTATATTTTCCCCTTTTAGTGTACCTATGTGTATACAAATTAAAGTGCACACGTGCAGGGGTATTCTTGGAATATTTGTACACGCCTTCTGTCCGCTTGCATGAAAGTTGCGGATCCGGTGGCGTTGCGTTATACGATCTCCACCACTATTACTTACAGACAGGCAGATGTTCTCATTCATAGATTTGAATTGACTTCAGGATACTACATTTACTGAAATCTTCCTGCATCTACCCACGTATGACATATGATGCATACATCTGTATTCATAGGAGACTGGTATGTATTGCAGATCTTTTGATTTGCTTGCAGGTGACACCTTGCATATGCATCCATATTCATAGAAGATTCATCCTATGACATGTTAGTCATTGTTTCTTGCAAGGGTTATTATATTCCCCATAATTTTCATTAGTCACTGCTTAGAAGATTTGATACTCTTGATTGTATGTTGACATTGACTGCATAGTGGCATTTATCATCATCTTCCTTGTACACGTTGATTGGTGAATCGCCACATTTTCTTGCATGTCTTTCAATACTATATATCCAAGAGCTAATGACCATGGCATTATGTCTAGCTCGATTCACCCACCATTATGAGTAGGTAGAGCCACTGTATGCATCTTCAGTCTTCTGCGAACAAGTTGCTTTGAACACCAATCTTCTAGCACTGTGTACAAGTGTTGGTGTTGACTACAGAATCCTATTATATTTATCGCACACCAATCTTATACTTGTGGGAGACTAGTATGTTTCCTTGTGTATTAATCAACCTCGGTGGCGAGGAGGTTACTTCTCTCACAATTCTCTTGCTTCACTTGTGAGCATACTACATTGGTCGTGTATGATTGCTAGCAAGTAATCATATTCATTACATCCCTCTTATTGTCTGCATTCAGATGATTTGTTAGGTGTGTTGTTGGTTGTTCACTGCTTGCGTATGGCTCATGTCACATATCTTGAGTCTTTCATTGCCCTTGAAGATAACTTGCACCTTGTGTAGTGAATTCACTTTCTAGTGTCTGTATTTTATTTGACATGACATTTCCTTGGTATCTTGTTGAGGTTCTTCATTGTTGATTATAGTAGTGCCGTATTTTTTCAATTGATCTTTACTTATGGATAGAATGCATACATTGTGTATCTATTTAACCATCATGCTTGATTAGTGCTCCAATCAAGCCCAAGTTCAACTCAAATTTCCTTGCATATGATTCAAGCTTGGGTTCACAAGTCCTTTCATGAATTCGTTATTTTAATCATCTGTTGTTCGACTGCAGTTCTTATCTTAGATGAAGCTCACCTCTTATACCTAACTCCGCTTGATTTTAATGTCATCACTTAATATTCATTTGAGTCCAGTTTCCTTGCAATCATATGTTCTGTTTTCTATAATCAAATTGCAAGTTCCGTTCAAGTCAGGCTCTTTGTGGTCTTGTTGAGTTCGAACTCAATATGAGTCTTCTACATTCATTCAAGTATCATGTGGTCCAACTCAAATTCTTACTTGAGTTTAATCATTCAAGTTCAATTTTACATCAAGTTCTATACGATCCAATTTGAGTTCAGGTTCATTCATAGTTCTTGTCCACTTGAATTCAAGTCTTTGTAGTCGAGTTGGATCCAAGTTCTTTTACCTCCATTCAAGTTAAATGTTGAATTGGAGTCCTTCTTGGTTGGATTTTGACTCAAGTTCTTTACAATGTCTATATCAAGTTTAAATCTGAGTCCAATTCGTTGTCATTTGTTGCGAATCCAAGTTTACGTTCAAGTTTGAGCTCAATCTTTTATTGAGTGTCTGATGTCAAACCCATATCCTTTGTAGTCTGTTCGAGTTCAAATTTGAGTCCAAGCTTTGTCCACTTGATATTCAAATCAAGTTCAAGTTCTGGATTTAGTTTGAGTTCAAGTTTCACTTCAGTTCATTTGAGCTGGAATGAGTCAAGTCCTCCTATGTTTCAAGCTTTGACTTGAGTCCCAAATGTCCAATGTTTTGTTCAAGTCTTCACAAGTTTGAATGAAGTTCAAGTCATTGTCATTGGTCCACAGTGCAAGTCTAAATTTAAATTATTGCAAGTTCTTTTATTCTTTTGAATTCAAATCATGTCCATGCTTGTTCAAAAGCTTTCAAGTCTGGTCCCATGTAGTCATATTGAGCTCAACCTTCGGTCCTCAACTTGTTCATTTGAGTTCGAAGCATAAGTCCTTTTCTTGAGTTCAAATTGCCCAAAGTTAATTCAAGTCTTTGTGATTTGTTGTCATTGCTTCGAGTCCAAGAGATCTTTTTTAAGTTTGAATTCAATTAAGTCATTTTTTTGGTCCAATCATGTTTTGTTTGTTTGATGCCAAGTCCAAATTAAAGTTCCCCGCATCACTGAAAATTTCGGCAGCCTCCCGGCGTCTCCCCCATTTAGGGGAAAAACCAAGAGGCTGCCTTCCCCTCCACGCGACGTGCGCGCTTCAGGTAGATGTCCGTAGACACCACTGCAGCAAATTTTCTTCAATCCCCGCCCGCTACATGAGCGTTTAGGGGTCTCGGGCACCTGTTGCAAAGAAAACACAGAATTTCCCCACATGTGGGTACTTAATTTTGTCCCCCTTCATGCTACATGAGCGGTCCGGGGGTTACCCACCTCGTCACGAGTGCCGCACCGATTTCCCGCCCTACTACGCTACGTGAGCGCGTATGGGGTTTGCCGGTTCGTCGCAAGCGTCGAAGGCGGGTTTAAGGCGATTGCCCGCCTCGTCGTAGGCGTCGCGCTAACTTCCCTCCCTACTATTCTACGTGAGAGCGTAGGGGGTTTGCCAGCTCGCCGCTAACGAACTGAAGGGAATCTAGGTTTAGAAATCATACCTTTGCAAGTGGACCGGTGGGGGCTCGTGGATCAAGGTACGAGGAGGGAGGGAAGAGCACCCTTCTCCTTTTGCATTTATTTTATTTATTCATTTATTTTTATTTTTTTTTAAGAATTTAAAAATTAGTTAAAATTAATTTAATAGTTCATTAAAACTAATTAATTTTAATTAACTATGATTAATTAATTAATACTAATTAATTTTAATTAATTAATAAAATATTAATTACAATTAATCAAGATTAATTTTAATTAAATAAATTATAATTAATTTAAAATTAATTATAATTATTTGATTAAAATTAATTAAAAATTAATTATAATAAATATAATTAATTAAAATAAAACTAATTAAAATTAATTTTAATTAACTATTAAAATCCCTAAGTCGGCGGATTTGCGGGATCAAGCCGAAGAAGTGCGTGTAAGGGAGAGGGATACCTTCACAGCTAGAGCTCCCGTCGTTGCTTCCATCAAAATGTCGTAACTTCCGATCGAACAGGAAGTAACGTTGTCTAGGGTGCAAAGTCGGGCGGCAATGAAGGGACCGAAGAGGCGCTCCAAAGGAAGAAAGTTACCCCCACAGTGATCGAGCTCCCGTCGTCGTTTCAGATCAAAAGGTCGTAACTTCCTATCCGACAGGAAGGAGGGTCGTCGAAGGAGCAGGGTCGGACGGCTACAGGTAGGGGCGATTCCTCTCCCTCTCTCTCTCTCTTTCTCTCTTTCTCTGGACCGAAAGAAGCAAGGAATCGGGTGGAGATCGCGAGGAATGAGGCGGGTATCGGAAGTTGGAAGAGGAAGTCGGAGAAGTAGAGTTCGGCTTCGGTAGAGGGAGATGAGGGATCGCGAGAGCTGCGGGGAGTTCGGAGGTCTTGCGATAGGAAGGGATCGAATGCCGTTTGCGAAGGCTTTGGGGTCGGTATTTAACGACGACTTCGGGGCATGCTCGAGGTGAGTTACGCACGCGGGAGAAGCAACATGAGCGGTGCCGTTCGCACAGGATATGGGCAGTACTGTGGCAGGCTGCGATTGATCCGACTGTAGCAGGATACGCGGGATGGGCAGCCGGCAGGTAATGATTTATGGCATTTTTTATCTGTTTTCTTTTTTTGTTATATTGTGAAGGTCAACAAATGCCCCCCAACAAATGTGGTTCGCGTCTGGAGCGAATCATGTTTGTTGTATGTTGATTGACCCTATGGATCTCTAGATAGTTGCTCCAGATGTCACATAAAGGTCTTCATTTAGTGGATCTCCAAAGAATTGCTTGGATGTCACACTAAGAATCCTCATTTAGTGCATTTTCAAAGATTTGCTTGAATGTCACACTAGGATTCTCATTATGTAGATCTCTAGGAATCCATTTCTGTGCCTTCGTGGATCTTCGGATGCATTTGTAATCTTTAGTGGGATTGCCATGTTGGTTCTTGTGATTTCTGTGATTGTACTTTGAGCTGTGTTGATGGCGATGTAGATAATTTTAAATATTTATTTGGGTATCTCGGCATGCAGCGCGATGTCGACCCAAATAAATATTTAAAATGCCCCCAGTGCTTAGGGACATTTGTAGATGTCAATCGGGATATCTCTTTTTGTAGCTTTAGTTTCCCTGAGATTTTGGTTCTTTCTGTCATGTGCTTTGTGCTGCGGACATTGACAGAGAATTACCTGATTTGTCTTTACTGACTTGTCAGGTGGTTTGTGCCTTCTGCCCTATGTTTCTTGCTTTGGCGGGCTTGATGAAGGAGTAGATGCTGGTGACCTAAACCTTTAGGTTTGTAATAGGTCGATGGCAAGAAGTCATCGGTCCAGAGCTTTGTGCATAGTGGACTTATTGATGACAGAATCCTCTTAGTTCAGCTTTAAGCTTTTCATGAACTTTGGGATAATTTCTTCGGTCCTTTGCTTTGTGCTTTGGTGGACTTGTTGAAGAAAAATTCCTTCAATCCTTGCTTGATGCTTTACGAATTTGTTGAAGGATTTGCAGGTTTTGGATTCAGTTGATAGTACCAAACTTGGATAATATCTTGATCCTTAACCACTTGAGGAGACTTTAATCTGAGTCACTTGAGTTCATCAGATCGGGAGAGTTGAGCTTTGATAGCTCTTCGTCCTCTGGTTGCTGAGATGGGAGTTCCTCTACTACGGCCTTTCTTATGGCGTGTTGAGTAGGTGGAGCTGCCAGCGATCCGGCCATATTTGGGCATGTTGGATCCGACCTCTTACACCCATTCAGGCTTCAGACTTGAGCTAGGGGAAATGTGCTTCCCAATGCTAATTTTGCTGAAGTTGATAGATTTTGAGTCTTCCTTTGTGGTTGAGGATTTAGAGCCTACGCGAATTTGGTAGTTGCTCGAGATTTCTCCTTCCCAATGGAACCTTGATTCCCCAGTCAATTAGGAGAATTTGGTAGACTACGATCACTTGAATTTATTGAGTCGAATTTGCCTTCGTACTTCATACAGTCCCTACTGACAGGTTGACGAAGTGGGGGTTCCGCTACTACGGCCTTTCTTATGGCGTGTTAAGTAGACGGAGCTGCCAGCGATCCGGCCATATTTGGGCGTGTTGGATCCGACCTCTTACACCCACTCGAACCTTAAGCTTCAGGCTACTGAAAGACTTCAGGTTGTTCCGGCTCGATTTGTTGAAATGTGAAGTCACAAAAGTCTCTTTCTGACCATTGAAATCTTGATTTGTTTGAGAAAGTGATGTCTCGGTCTTTTGAAAGATCACCTGCATATACTTTGAAAAGAATTCGTTGTATTCTTCAGTATAAAAGAATATTTTCGTTGGTTATTTTAAATATTTATTCGGGGATCTCGGCATGCAGCGTGATGTCGACCCGAATAAATATTTAAAATGCCCCCTGTCTGCAGGGACATTTCAGAATAGAATAATTTTGAGATTTTGTGATTTTAAATATTTATTTGGGGATCTCGGCACGAAGCACGATGTCGACCCAAATAAATATTTAAAATACCCCCTGTCCTGCAGGGTGATTTTGAAATGCATTCTTGCAACACAAGAGAATTTCAAAAATATAAAATGTAAAGTGTATATAAATATATATGAAATGTACAATACATTAAATATAATATTTCCTTGAGCAATTTTACGCATGGTACTTCTTCAGATGTCGACCGTTGATCGGCGGCATGGGCCTCTGACCGTGCAGATCGATGAGCTGGTAGGCTCCTCCTTGATACACTTTCTCAATGATGAAGGGACCCTCCCAATTGGATACGAATTTGCCACCAATTTTTTGGTGAGGGATGATTGGCCTTCTCAGCACCAGGACCAATTCCCCTTCTTGAAAGGATCGAGGGCGCACCATCCGATCAAATGATTTTGCCATCCTTCCTCGGTAGATTTCTAGATTTTGTTGGGCTTGCAATCTAACTTCGTCGAGTGCATCGAGCTCCTCCATTCTTAGGCGAGCATTCTGCTCTTGAGTTAGATCATTCTGGATAGCGACCCGAAGAGATGGTAGTTCAACTTCTAGTGGTAAGACGGCTTCAGCCCCGAACACTAGTGAGTAGGGAGTAGCTTTGGTCGGTGTTTTGTAGGTCGTACGATACGCCCATAGTGCTTCTGCCATCTTTGTATGCCATTCTCTTTTATTCTCGGTGAGGATCTTCTTCAACAACTTCACCAGCATCTTGTTGAAGGCCTCAGCCAAACCATTGGCTCTTGGGTTGTATATAGACGAGTACCGCCAATCAATCTTATGACGATCTACAAACTTGTAGATTTTTGTACTCTTGAACGCTATGCCATTGTCTGAGATCACGCGGTGTGGTACACCGAATCTGTAGACGACATTATGGGTGAAGAAATTGATCATGTGCTCGGACGTAACTTCCCTGAATGGTGCCGCTTCTGCCCACTTAGAAAAATAGTCTGTTGCTGCCAGTATAAAGCGGTGTCCTGCCGAAGACGGTGGATCTATTGGTCCAATTATATATGTGCCCCAACATTCAAATGGCCAGGATGCAATTGTTGGGTGTAGTGGATTTGGTGGTTGATGAATAACATCACCATAAATCTGACACTCGTGGCATCTCTTTGCGTGGTTGATACAATCTCTCACCATCGTAGGCCAGTAATAACCCATTCTTTTGATTTTAGTAGCCATCTTGGGACCTGACTGGTGTGCTCCGCAGAGTCCTTCATGAACTTCTGCTACCACTTTATCAGCTTCCTTGGTCCCTAGGCACCTTAGCCACATTTGATCAAAAGCTCGTCGGTACAACGTGTCATTGACAAACGCGTATCGTAATGCTCTTTTCCTAATTTGTGCGGCCAGAGATTTATCTATTGGAAGTTTGCTTTCTTTGAAGTAGTCGACGAATGGTAGCCTCCAATCGTCTTCGACTTCAACATCTAGGCAATCCAACCATGACTCTGAGAATCTACCAGTTCTTCGTCTTTTTACTGCTGGACGTTCCCCTGGTTGATTTTTAATAGTAATTTGTTGGGGAGGTTGAGGATCAACTGGGGTTGCATCCTGTTGGCTTGAATTTGGTATTTCCTCTGCCTGTGGGAATTGTAGGGTTGCTAGCTCTAAGACTCGGCGGTTTTCAACCGCAATGAATATAGGTGGCTTTTTGTCTTCATTTGCCAGCTCCTTGGCCAGTTTGGCTAGACAATCCGCTTTTGCATTCTGTCCTCGAGGAACTTGAGTTATCTTGACATTCGGTATTTGTTTTAGAAGCTCAAGAGCTCGTCGGCGGTAGTGGGCCAATTCAAGTTTGCAAATCTTGTAAATGCCCAGAACTTGATTTATCACAAGTTGAGAATCGCCAAAAATTTGAAGATCTGTGATTTGGATATCAATTGCAATCTCCAGCCCTGCTATTAGAGCTTCATATTCGGCTTCATTATTGGTCCGAGGTTCCGTTAAACTGAACGAGAATCTCATGATACCTCCCTCAGGTTCTATAAAGACAAGACCGATGCCAGCTTGGGCCTTTGCAAGATTTGGAGGTTTGGGAGACTTGATAGACGATGCCCCATCAAAGTACATCTCCCAAAATGGTACCTTTTCTTTTTCATCAACTTGCATGATTTGTTCATCTGGCAAATCATCATTGAGCGGAGAGTCAGCTGGGATTGGATGTGCGGCGAGGAAATCTGCCAAAGCTTGTCCCTTTACTGCTTTCTGTGGCATGTACACTATATCAAATTGCAGTAACAGCACTGCCCACCTTGCTAAACGACCTGTCAACGCTGGTCTTGTCATCAAGAACTTCAGCGGATCGATCTTTGATATCAAGGTGATTTTGTGGGAGAGCATATAGTGGCGGAGCTTCTGAACTGCAAAAATCAGCGCCAGGCAATGTTTTTCAATCGGAGAATAACGTATCTCTGCTCCGATTAATCTCCGACTGATGTAGTAGAGTGCATTTTCTTTTCCTTCTTCGTTGTGCTGGGCCAACAATGCTCTGAGGGACTCTTCTAGTGCTACCGTGTATAGTATAAGAGGCTTCCCCGGAACTGGCGCTGTGAGAATGGGCGGATTTAACAAGTATCTCTTGATGCTGTCAAACGCTTCCTGGCATTCTGCATCCCATTTGAAGCGGACATCCTTCTTCATTAGTTTGGAAAATGGTTGGCACCTACCCGACAGATTCGATATGAATCATCGAATGAAAGCTAGTTGCCCTTGCAAGGAGCGGAGTTGACGGAGACTTCTTGGCGGTGGCATTTCTATAATTGCCTTGATTTTATTGGGATCAACTTCTATGCCTCGGTGACGAACGACATACCCGAGAAATTTGCCCGAGGAGACCCCGAAAGCACATTTGAGAGGATTCATCTTTAGATCGAACTTCCTGATTCTTTCAAATACAATCCTCAGGTCGTTTAAATGATCTTTCCGGTCCATGCTCTTAACGACCAAGTCGTCTACATAGCACTCGACCTTCTGATGTATTAATTCATCAAAGATATAGGTCATCGCCCGTTGGTAAGTGGCACCAGCGTTCTTCAAGCCAAAGGGCATGACCGTATAGCAGAAAATACCGATGGGCGTTCTGAATGATGTATGTTTTTCATCTTCGGGCGCCATCTTGATCTAGTTGTATCCTGACGATCTATCCATAAATGAGAACATGTCATAATTTGACGTGTTGTCTACTAGGAGTTCAGATACAGGCAGCGGAAAATCGTCTTTTGGACACGCCTTGTTGAGGTCCCGAAAGTCAATACAGATACGAATCTGTCCATTCTTCTTCTTCACGGGGACAATATTGGTGATCCAGTCGGCATATTTTTCTTCTCGGATGAAGCCCGCCTCTATGAGTTTCTTTATTTCTACAATCACCTGTTCTTCGATCTCCAATCTCATTCTCCTTGGAGCTTGTTTGACTGGTGTCACATCTGGTTTGATTGCCAACCTGTGAACTGCTACGTCAGGGGATAAGCCGGGCATCTCAGCATATGTCCAGGCAAAGCAATCCCTGAATTCACAGAGGAGTTCTTTTATCTCTTCCACTTGATCTTCCGACAGAAGGGAACTAATGAAGGTTGGGCGAGGGTCATCCTCGGTTCCCAAGTTGACTTCTTTTAGTTCGTCCATAGTGGTTGCCTGTCCACCATCTTCAAGCTCTTCTGGTGCAGGCTTGGCCTCTAGAGGCTGATCATCGTAATCATCAACTTCATAGACCTCTTCATCAGACTCGTCATTGGGTTCAACTTCCCTGCAAGTGATGGCTCGGCAAGTCTCCTTTCGGATACATTTTCGCCTGACGAATCCAATACCTTTATATGCATTCATCTCCTTCCGCCGCATTGGACGCGGATTCCTTCCATACCAGAGACTTAAGCACATACGAAGTTGTCGTTTGGGGGTGGGAACATTGATCCACTTTCACAACATTCTTTGAATACCTTTGGTATTAAACCTAGGTAGCCTCGTAGGTAGTAATTCTTCAGAATCAATGAAGACATGGTCCCAATCACGATTCACTTCTTCATCCTTTCCTACGGAGTAGAATATATTCCCTGACTCGATCCCCTTTCTGATTGGAGGCAGATAAAGGGTCACAAGTTCTTCAACTTTATGCACATCTCGTTGAATTATTTCTTTAAAATAATGTAGGCGAATACGAGTGACTACGAGCACGCTATCTGAGATTGACAGGCTATCTATTCTTCTAGAGAATACATCCTGCACTGTGTTCATGTAGATAGAGTCGTAGTCATAATCATCATTTGAATATGCGATCTCCCTACTCCATTCGTCCATTGAATGACATATCCTCTGGGATTTTGTAGAGGTGACATCCTCTTCATCTATGTCGCTCCCAAGGTGAGATACACGTTTTCTTTCTTTAGAAGTGGAAGTGGTAGCTTCTTTGGGAAGAGTCGGCGTTGCCTTCTTTCTCCCCACCTGCTTTTTCTCACTTTTTGGTTCAGGTCGCTTTGCACTCTCTGGATTTGATGCTTGAGCCTTCAAAGAGTTTGACAGTCTCTGTTTCTTTGGCATGAAATACTGCACATCTTCATAGACTGTTGCTTCATGGACTGTAAAGGGTTGGATGTCGCCAGAGATCCTGAACTCTTCTCCATTCCTGAGATACTTCATGCACTGGTGTAATGTTGATGGGACAATGCCATATTCATACAGCCAGGGGCGACCCAGGAGCGCCTTGAATGAAGTATCCGCGTCAATCACATGGAATTTAGCTTCTGTATAGAATTCTCCAAAGACAAGAGGGAGCATAAACGATCCAAGGGTTTTCTGCCCTTTCTCATTAAAACCATGTACCATAAGCTTATCTGGCCCAAGGTGTTCCACGTTGAGGCATAAAGACCTTAGTGCTTTTAAGCTCATAAGGTTGATGGAGGACCCAGGGTCGATCAAAATTCGACTGATTACCAAATCATCACTCTCTGTAGTAACATACAGAGGTCGATTATGGTCTGCAGTCCCGAGCATCATGTCGTCCTCGGTGAAAGTGATGAACGGCTCATTACGAGCTTGTAGGACCTCAGTCAGGTTGCGTTCAGCAAAATACGCCTCGTATCTTTCGGGGTCTTTGAGAGCCTGAATCAAAGTCTCCCGAAGATCCTTAGACATCACCAGAGCATCGTATATACTGAGCTGGGCAGGAATCTTCCTCAAATGGGATAAGATATTATAATCTATTCCCTTAACTGGAGTATATTTCTTCTTGGGATCCTCGGAGATAATGTCTTCGTTGATAACTATCACTTTTCCCTTATCTTTATTGGATATTCCTTTCTTTGGCGGAGGTGGCAGTATCTTGCCGCTTCTCAATTGTACCTGAGCGATCTCCTCTTGTTCAGACTCGCTTGACGGTGTATTTTCTTCCGAGTCTGCCATCGTCGCATCTAGAGATTCATCTGTTGATTCAGAGTCACCTCCCAGATTTACATGTCCCATCTGCGACGCTATGTCAGGGTCTGACCCATCTGTCTTTGGAAAATATAGATCCTCCTCTGAACTGTAGTCCATTGGTGACACCATCATATAGGATTCAGAGGGTATATCTTCAGTACATTCTTCTTTTGTCAGCGCATTTGGAGCAACTGAGATGACCCGACATGCTTCTATGGGAAGAGGATCCTCATCGGCTTCCTCTGCTTCCTCAAGCTTGAGCTCTGACATAAAGTCAGCAAGTTTAAAAGGACACCTTGTAGTTTGGTAATATTCATCCAAACTGTCAATTACCCTTTGAGTTGTAGTCTTTTTCTTCTTGGGCTTCTTTAACTTTGCCTTCTTCTTGGACTTTGCCTTTCCAAGTTTTGAAGGACCGGCTTGATTGGGAAACTGTTTAGAAGCAGATGCCTGTGCCACAGGCAGTGCCTTCAGATTTAACACTGGCTCCGTAGAAGATTTCCATTTTACACCCGAAACTCCTTCAAGCTGTTTCAGCATTTTCACATTTTTCTTAGAGACCGCAGTCTCCCACTGTTCTTCCTGAGCTGGCTTCTTTTAATTTTTTCTTTCTTCAACCGGGGGTACGGAGGAAGTCGTAACCATCCAAGTTGACTCTTTTCTAGGATGAGTCAGCACATTGTCGGACAATGTGAGCTCTCCCCTTCGATATTTTCTTTCAAGCCAATCTTTGAAGACATAACAATCTTCAATTGGATGACTCATTACCCGATGATACGGGCAGTAGTTTGGGTCACCACTATGTTTTGACTCCTCGGGTCTCTTGCACTCTGGCAGTTCTAAACCCGCTTTCAATGCTTGTCGAAATAACTTGGCGACACTTTCCCTCTTGAATGAATATTCCTTATTCATTTTGTCTTTGCGGGAGGGGAACGTTCGATCACCAGTTCCCGTTGTTTGCCTCGGGCGTTCTCCACCGCTCAGATAATTTCGTGGTTTGTCATTACCCCCGAGTATCAGCTTCGGCTGGGGGTTAGGATTGTAGACTTGCTTAGGCTTTTCTTGATATTGCATCGGCTGCTTGCCTTTGTCTACATTATACGTCATCTGTTTCTCCTTATCAGCTCTGGAGAAAAATATGGAGTCAGCCTCACCTCTTCTAGCACCTGAGGTTTTGGTTTTCTTAGGCTTATCAGAATAATTCTCTGATTTTGATAAATTCAATTTTTCAAATTTTGCCACTCTGTCCAGTAGATCCTGAAATGTGGTGATAGTAGCCATGCACAGGAAGGGTTGCATTTTGTCATCAATGTTTCCCATTAACAACTGTACGGGATGCTCTTCTTCGAGCTGCTGCTCACATTTCATGATCAAGTTACGCCAGCGAGTGATATATTTGGTCACTGATTCTTCCTTCTTTCTCTTATTCAGAGCAAGGTCAGCGATCGTTATTTTCTCGGTCGCACTGGCGAACCTCTTCACAAACATATTTTCTAATTCTGCAAAGGTCTTTACAGAGTCATTTGGTAATTCAGCGTACCATTCGAAAGCAGCTGCTGTCAAATTGCTAATGAATTATCGGAAGAGTAGAGCATCATTCCCTCCAGTATTCCCGCAGGTGGCTTTGAACTGCGCCAGGTGCTGTCTGGGATTTTTGTTGCCATCAAAAGTATTGAATTTTGGCACGGAATATCCCTTCGGGTATGGCACCTGATCATACTCAGCAGGATATGGACGACCTTTACCCACCAATTTCTCTGCCTGATCAATAGCTATAATGGCCCTGATCCTCTCGGTGATAATCCCTTCAAGCTGCGCAGCAGTCACAGGCTCGGAGGTACTTGCAATATTCTGTGGAGTGGGTTGGCGAGTGATATTCTAAGCCTCATGACCACCTTCAGGAGTGTCCCGTACTCCTGAGACATGCGGTACTTGGAAGTTTGGAGGATCAGGGGGAGGATTGGGCATAGAACCAACTGCAGCATTTCTCTGCATAATCTACATCATTGCCGTCATTTAGGTCATCATCTCTGTCATTTTCTCATGCAATTGAGAGATTTCCCTATCCTTTGCACTCATTTGACGTTTCATTTGTCTCTGCATTTCTGCGAGCGTGACGTTCTCGTCAGCAAAGGGATTATCGTCAGCCTCTTCTCGCTCTTCTTGGGAATGGACACCTCTGCCAGTGGTGGACCCGGCTTCATGGCGGCGCCGATATACTTGCCTAGGCGGTGGTTGCCAATGATCGTCATCTTCATCATCGTCATAGTAGGCCTCCTCTTCGACATTAATGTGTCTCACCATGTAGACCACTTCCATGTCCAAGGTGTTATTTACCTCTTCTAAATTTTCTTCAATGTATTCTTCTATATTTTCTTCTAGATTTTTCTCTAGATTTTCTTCCATGTATTCTTCACTATTTTCTTCTCCCGTATCTTCTTCTCCTTCTTCTAGTACTCGGATCTCCGAGCGGCGGCACCACTGGATCTCCGGTTCTTGGTTAGGTAGGAAGATCTCTTCAACCCGTGGGCTACGGTCGAAGTTAGATTCGTTATTGGGAGGGGTCATAAAACGACGGGATCCCCTGGAAGACTCTCCAAGGTGTCTATCGTTGGAATTGGCATCATCATGGGTCTTCTTTTGGACCCATTTTTGATATTGTTTACTAGCGGGGGCGGATCTCCGGGAAGCTGTACCGGATGTCACGCCCAAGTCAGTTCTTTTCCTTCTATTGTCTTCTTCCCTGCGAGGCTTTGGCCTCCAGATTTCCTTTCCTTTCCGTCGGGACCTTTCGGCGGCGGATCCCTGAACTCGAGGTTCAGGTGTCACGCCCCGATGTTCATCGTGTGGGACTTGTTTTCTTCTTCTTTCGGCTATCAAATCATAAGACAACCTTTCCCTCGGAGGGGTCCTTCTGGTCTCAATAACCAATGGCCTTTGGAACTTCTTTTTCTTCAGACCTTTTTCCTTTACAGTCTTTAGTACCTTGTACACCCGAGCTGACAGGGTTTCAGGTTCTTTCCTCTTTTGAGGAGATGGGACTTCAGGCCGTTTATCCCAAAAAGACTTCTTCAGCTCTCCAGTTGAGCTGTTTCTCTTTACCCACCTCAGGTCAGTAAACTTGTTCCGGGTAGGAATGGTCGCTTCTAGCTCTTGGGCCGACAGATTTGAGGGATGAGTTGAGAATCGTTGCTGAGCCCGGAGCTCAGCATTCAGTTTCCTCCTCTGTCTCCTGGTCAGTTTTCCTCCAGATGAGGAAGCATCAGAAGTGTTCTTCATGGGTGCAGGTAACCCGGTTGGTAGATGTGTGGTGTTCGTTGTCACCACGGAGATCCTTTCTCCGGCTATAACCCTTTTGGTGGCCGGGATTTCTGGCTGCGACAGCCGTTCAAACACAGAGATCCTTCCACGAGGATTTTCAGCAGCAGCAAGTCGTTGTGCCGGCAGGTGCACACGACGAGTGGTAGTTCCAGCAGAGTGTGGCCTCCTGGCAGGCCCTTCAACATTTCTGCCATTCGTAGGAATGGCGGTGGCCCTTTCAACAACAGCAGGGAAGTCAATGCTACCAAATTGGATGGTAGCTCCAGCATTCCCTGTCTCGATGATAGCATTTGCCAGTTGGATCCTGGCTCCTTGTCCCAGCTGGACAGTCAGTGGTGTATTCTGTAGATCCATCTGCATAAATGAAAGGTAAGGGTTAGTGATCAAAATTTGATACATCACCCCACACTTTCAAAAATACAGAGACTTGCACAGAATAGAAAACAAAAACAAATAACATTAGCGAGCAAATTCAAATAATACAAATTTAAAATACTGCTAAATACGTTATCTTGATAAATTTGTTTGAATGATCATTCTTAGAATATTCAGAAATTTTGATTCTTTAAGTGATCTTCTTGAAAGACTCAAAATTTTGAATCTAGGTCGAGAATAGCTGCTACTATAGCACTGAGGTGACTAGCCAAAGATGGATAGAGAAACCAATCCCCAGTGGAGTCGCCAGAACTCTGTGGGCTCCGAAAATTCGGCCCCGGCCTCCGCCCGCTTTTTTTTTTCTTCGAAGGGGGAGTTTTAAACGATTTAAGTTCCGGGGTAAATTTTGGAAGGCAGATGAGATAGTAGATAAGACACTACCCAGAAATTTCACCCTCATTTTGCGAGGACTTTATGATCTGAGTTCTGGTTTCCTATAGGCGTAAGCCCCTATAGTTAATTACCCCTCCCGATAACGAGAGAGAACTTTCGATTAAGGCTAGTCGTCAATTAGATACGTATAGATACTTGCATCTGGCATATAGTAGCAGCAATGGGTTTAGGGTATTGGAAAATTTGAAGATTTTAATATTTAAAAATAGAAAATTTAACCATTTTGCACTTAAAAGCGGATGGTGGGGGAATGATGATAGACCCGATCAAGATCCCATGGTTCCGTCGTCCCGGGCCATCGTGGTCCCTGGTCTACTTAATCAGAGGAGGTAGTCGACCCAACCTGACAGAAGGATCCTTGTCGGCAGCCATGGGTTGCTTCGTCCAAGGGTACCTTGTAGACCTTGGGTGGGTGTTTATCTAAGGGGACAAATTTGAATCCACCTTAGCTAACAGAGGGCTTTATGCCCTATCGATCATATCCTATTGATTCATATCTCAAGGATTTGATGCCATTTGGGAGCATACGGGCTCTGGCCATAACCATAATATAATGGTGCCATTTGGCGGCAACCACCTGGTTCAGAGGGCCCCGAGTCATAACCGTTTATCCTGCAGTGCCATTTGGCGGCGAAACTGCCGGTTAGAGGACTCATACCACATCCTTGCTGGCAGGAGATTGTTTGAGAATGGATCCTAGTGATATTTTCGACCAGGCATTAGCTCTTTGCGAGCTGAAGTAAATTTTAACTTGTCCACCTCGGCAAACTATTGCGGAGGGTGGATTGATTTGCATTAAGTGATTGATGGTTGGATTCCAATTTTAAATATCTGGAGTTGGAAAGATTTTTTGGATTTTGGGATTTTTCAGAAGATTGGGTTTTGTAGGAAATTTAAGATTTTGGGAGTTTTGTGGAGTTTTGGATTTTATGAAATTTGGAATTTTTGGGAGGTATTTAAAAGTATTTGTGAATGGACCCCTCCGGTTGAGTTTTGCATTCAATATGGCCATCATCGGAGTGTGGGGTTATTCATATTTTTTTATGTTTTGAACATTGTCGACTCTGTCTAGCAATTGACAAAGGATCGGGTTTCATAGGCTTTGTGGCTCTATAAGTGAATTCTCTTGATTATAGGCCTTGAAGGCCTAATATGAACGTATAAAACAAATATCTCAGTCGATCTCGTGACCGTATATTTATTTAATGGTTCGAGTCGTGTCGACTCCTATCTGTCCGTATAGGAGGATCGGGCCCGAACTAGAATTCACTGATTGACCCGCGCAGCATCCCTAGACGTCACGTGTGTACCAATAACATGCTCACCGGGGCCCATGAGGGTAATCGGGGGCATTTTATAATTATTGATAGAACCTTGTCTACTCCTATCTGCTTCCATAGGGGGATCAGGTTCAAATCTATTGACCCGCGCAGCATCCCTAGACGTCGCGTGTGTACCAATAACACGCTCGCCAGGGCCCATGCGGGTTATGATTATATTTTCCCCTTTTAGTGTACCTATGTGTATACAAATTAAAGTGCACACGTGCAGAGGTATTCTTGGAATATTTGTACACGCCTTCTGTCCGCTTGCATGAAAGTTGCGGATCCGGTGGCGTTGCGTTATACGATCTCCACTACTATTACTTACAGACAGGCAGATGTTCTCATTCATAGATTTGAATTGACTTCAGGATACTGCATTTACTGAAATCTTCCTGCATCTACCCACGTATGACATATGATGCATACATCTGTATTCGTAGGAGACTGGTATGTATTGCAGATCTTTTGCTTTGCTTGCAGGTGACAACTTGCATACGTATCCATATTCATAGAAGATTCATCCTATGGCATGTCAGTCATTGTTACTTGCAAGGGTTATTGTATTCCCCATAATTTTCATTAGTCACTGCTTAGAAGATTTGATACTCTTGATTGTATGTTGACATTGACTGCATAGTGGCATTTATCATCATCTTCCTTGTACACGTTGATTGGTGAATCGCCACATTTGCTTGCATATCTTTCAGTACTATATATCCAAGAGCTAATGACCATTGCATTATGTCTAGCTCGATTCACCCACCATTATTAGTAGGTAGAGCCACTGTATGCATCTTCAGTCTTCTGCGAACAAGTTGCTTTGAACACCAATCTTCTAGCACTGTGTACAAGTGTTGGTGTTGACTACAGAATCCTATTATATTTATCGCACACCAATCTTATACTTGTGGGAGACTAGTATGTTTCCTTGTGTATTAATCAACCTCGGTGGCGAGGAGGTTACTTCTCTCACAATTCTCTTGCTTCACTTGTGAGCATACTACATTGGTCGAGTATGATTGCTAGCAAGTAATCATATTCATTACATCCCTCTTATTGTCTGCATTCAGATGATTTGTTAGGTGTGTTGTTGATTGTTCACTGCTTGTGTATGGCTCATGTCACATATCTTGAGTCTTTCATTGCCCTTGAAGATAACTTGCACCATGTGTAGTGAATTCACTTGCTAGTGTCTGTATTTCATTTGACATGACATTCCCTTGGTATCTTGTTGAGGTTCTTCATTGTTGATTATAGTAGTGCCATATTTTTTCAATTGATCTTTACTTATGGATAGAATGCATACATTGTGTATCTATTTAACCATCATGCTTGATTAGTGCTCCAATCAAGCCCAAGTTCAACTCAAATTTCCTTGCATATGATTCAAGCTTGGGTTCACAAGTCCTTTCATGAATTCGTTATTTTAATCATTCGTTGTTCGACTGCAGTTCTTATCTTAGATGAAGCTCACCTCTTATACCTAACTCCGCTTGATTTTAATGCCATCACTTAATATTCATTTGAGTCCAGTTTCCTTGCAATCATATGTTCTGTTTTCTGTAATCAAATTGCAAGTTCCGTTCAAGTCAGGCTCTTTGTGGTCTTGTTGAGTTCGAACTCAATATGAGTCTTCTACATTCATTCAAGTATCATGTGGTCCAACTCAAATTCTTACTTGAGTTTAATCATTCAAGTTCAATTTTACATCAAGTTCTATACGATCCAATTTGAGTTCAGGTTCATTCATAGTTCTTGTCCACTTGAATTCAAGTCTTTGTAGTCGAGTTGGATCCAAGTTCTTTTACCTCCATTCAAGTTAAATGTTGAATTGGAGTCCTTCTTGGTTGGATTTTGACTCAAGTTCTTTACAATGTCTATATCAAGTTTAAATGTAAGTCCAATTCGCTGTCATTTGTTGTGAATCCAAGTTTACGTTCAAGTTTGAGCTCAATCTTTTGTTGAGTGTCTGATGTCAAACCCATATCCTTTGTAGTCTGTTCGAGTTCAACTAAATTTGAGTCCAAGCTTTGTCCACTTGATATTCAAATCAAGTTCAAGTTCTGGATTTAGTTTGAGTTCAAGTTTCACTTCAGTTCACTTGAGCTTGAATGAGTCCAAGTCCTCCTATGGTTCAAGCTTTGACTTGAGTCCCAAATGTCCAATGTTTTGTTCAAGTCTTCACAAGTTCGAATGAAGTTCAAGTCATTGTCATTGGTCCACAGTGCAAGTCTAAATTTAAATTATTGCAAGTTCTTTTGTTCTTTTGAATTCAAATCATGTCCATGCTTGTTCAAAAGCTTTCAAGTCTGGTCCCCTGTAGTCATATTAAGCTCAACCTTCGGTCCTCAACTTGTTCATTTGAGTTCGAAGCATAAGTCCTTTTCTTGTGTTCAAATTGCCCAAAGTTAATTCAAGTCTTTGTGATTTGTTGTCATTGCTTCGAGTCCAAGAGATCTTTTTAAGTTTGAATTCAATTAAGTCATTTTTTTGGTCCAATCATGTTTTGTTTGTTTGATGCCAAGTCCAAATTAAAGTTCCCCGCGTCACTAAAAATTTCGGCAGCCTCCCGGCGTCTCCCCCGTTTAGGGGAAAAACCAAGAGGCTGCCTTCCCCTCCACGCGACGTGCGCGCTTCAGGTAGATGTCCGTAGACACCACGGCAGCAAATTTTCTTCAATCCCCGCCCGCTACATGAGCGTTTAGGGGTCTCGGGCACCTGTTGCAAAGAAAACACAGAATTTCCCCACATGTGGGTACTTAATTTTGTCCCCCTTCACGCTACATGAGCGGTCCGGGGGTTACCCACCTCGTCGCAAGCGCCGCACCGATTTCCCGCCCTACTACGCTACGTGAGTGCGTATGAGGTTTGCCGGTTCGTCGCAAGCGTCGAGGGCGGGGTTTAAGGCGATTGCCCGCCTCGTCGTAGGCGTCGCGCTAACTTCCCTCCCTACTACGCTACGTGAGCGCGTAGGGGGTTTGCCAGCTCGCCGCTAACGACCAGAAGGGAATCTAGGTTTAGAAATCATACCTTTGCAAGTGGACCGGTGCGGGCTCGTGGATCAAGGTACGAGGAGGGAGGGAAGAGCACCCTTCTCCTTTTGCATTTATTTTATTTATTCATTTATTTTTTTTTTATTTTAAGAATTTAAAAATTAGTTAAAATTAATTTAATAGTTCATTAAAACTAATTAATATTAATTAACTATGATTAATTAATTAATAATAATTAATTTTAATTAATTAATAAAATATTAATTACAATTAATCAAGATTAATTTTAATTAAATAAATTATAATTAATTTAAAATTAATTATAATTATTTGATTAAAATTAATTAAAATTAATTATAATAAATATAATTAATTAAAATAAAACTAATTAAAATTAATTTTAATTAACTATTAAAATCCCTAAGTCGGCGGATTTGCGCGATCAAGCCGAAGAAGTGCGTGTAAGGGAGAGGGATACCTTCACAGCTAGAGCTCCCGTCGTTGCTTCCATCAAAATGTCGTAACTTCCGATCGAACAGGAAGTAACGTCGTCTAGGGTGCAAAGTCGGGCGGCAATGAAGGGACCGAAGAGGCGCTCCAAAGGAAGAAAGTTACCCCCACAGCGATCGAGCTCCCGTCGTCGTTTCCGATCAAAAGGTCGTAACTTCCTATCCGATAGGAAGGAGGGTCGTCGAAGGAGCAGGGTCGGACGGCTACAGGTAGGGGCGATTCCTCTCCCTCTCTCTCTCTCTCTTTCTCTCTTTCTCTGGACCGAAAGAAGCAAGGGATCGGGTGGAGATCACGAGGAAGGAGGCGGGTATCGGAAGTCGGAGAAGTGGAGTTCGGCTTCGGTAGAGGGAGATGAGGGATCGCGAGAGCTGCGGGGAGTTCGGAGGTCTTGCGATAGGAAGGGATCGAATGCCGTTTGCGAAGGCTTTGGGGTCGGTATTTAACGACGACTTCGGGGCACGCTCGAGGTGAGTTACGCACGCGGGAGAAGCAACATGAGCGGCGCCGTTCGCACAGGATATGGGCAGTACTGTGGCAGGCTGCGATTGATCCGACTGTAGCAGGATACGCGGGATGGGCAGCCGGCAGGTAATGATTTAAGGCATTTTTTGTCTGTTTTCTTTTTTTGTTATATTGTGAAGGTCAACAAATATTTATATTCAATTGATGCAAACTCATTTTACCTTTTAATAATTTCATATTCATGCACACTCTGCAAAAGAGAGATTTGTGTTATCGAACTTGATATAACTTTTTTGATTAATGTGTCAAAGGTTGACAGATGCTTAATGAATAGGTTTCTGAAGCATCAGTCAGTAGAAATCACAGCACAATTATTGTTCCTGCTGGAAGCTCTGGCGAGGAAGGATGGTCAGCATTCAGAAACACTCTACTGGAAATAAATGAAGAAGTGTCCCGGTTCTTCATACTAAATCAGGTTTTTATACATTAACATGGAAATAGAGTAGTTTTTAATTTGCATCCATAATGTTGTGATCATATTTGCTTGGAAGCAGCAACACCTTGAATCCTCAGAGTGAGTTCCAGGACTTTTAGACGATGTGGGGGCTTGTTTCATATCAGGATCATGTCATAGCGTTCGACCGATTACATGATCTGACTTAAATGTTGATAGATTAGTTGAGCTTTCTCCACAGGATGAAGTTGGGAGCATGGGACTATCCAAAGTTATTAGAGCTGACCAAAAAAGGTTTTTCTTTGATTTAGGAAGTAATAATAGGGGTCATTTCCTACGGATTTCAATAGCAGTATATTTCAAGATATGCTTACCATTGATGCAGCAATATATTTAAGCAGTTGTTGTAAAAAAAAATTTAGATTTCTTAAGGGCACACAAAAACTTGGATTATGGCATTCTAGGATGTTGCTCTTATTTCAACTTGCTGGCACAAACCTTGCAAGGCGTTCACTTGATTGGATGAGTGCCTCAGGCACATGTTAATTTCTAAGAAATATAGATTTTATTATGAAAATAGGAAACAAAATTCTTTTTCTTTTTGATCATTAGAAATATATAAAAAAGTAAAGGGTGTATCCACTAGACCAGTGCAAAGTTGGGGGAGAAGTCGATGTATGAAGCCTTATCTCAGCATTTGTTAAGAGGCACTTTCCTTGATTCTAGGCTTCAAGTTACCATGGAGGCAACTAAGCCGTTACTTCTTGCCTGTCCTCTTTCGTGAGACATACAAATATTAAAATATTGACCAATACATCTTATTCGAAGAAATCCATCCTCTGCAGTGAATCTTCCAGCTACTACAGTACTCCAGCGAGAAAACTGGAATGTTGAAACATTCCCCTCTTTATCTGGATGTAATGAGAAAAAAAATTAGCGAGCCCAAACTCCTTATTTTTGACATCTATTAAATGTCCTAGCATAAGAAGAAACTATTGGAAAAATGATTTGCATCTAATAGTGCCACTAAAGCATACAGTCTCCGTGAAGTAGACATTACAAATATCCATTTTGCTCCTTCGGGCCCCTTTATCGTATCTAGAGGTTGAGCCATTTGTTCGTGTACAATTTTCCCATTAGCTAGGAAACAAAATTTTTGTGGCCATGCATTGTTCAGGTTAATCAGACGTAATTTTTTGTATCACTCACAGCTTGATGGCTATAATTTTTCACTTATTTCACTTTTTAAACTTCTAATGTGTTCTAATCTTCATTTCGTTGAATTCCTGCAGAAAATGTGTTCTCATCATTGGTAGGCTTACAGTTTTCATGGCAGCTAATTTCTAAGTCTCTGGAGCCTGAGAGTATGCATCGTCTTATTCATGTTCCACTGAAGAAAACACCTCTCGGTGACCGTGTTAGTGGTTTTTGTGAGGATCTAGACGTCCAACTTTAGTTGGAAGATATAAAGGTTTATTTTGTATTGTGATAGATGCATACCGCATAATAAAATTGGAAATATTTATCACTATGTATAAAGGTTTTCTTGCTATATTTGTGCATGGAAGGGGTTATGTTGTGATTTATATGTTGTCAAAGGAATTGGAATTAACAATGAGATTATTAAAGCCAAGTTGCTTTAGCCATAACTAGAACATGTGGAGGACGACAATACTTTAACTGTTGCAGAAGCAATGTCCCTAGATCCTCCCTCACCTGTCTTTGTGACTGTTGGCACATTGATATACTACAGTCTCAGGGTTATTCATGGAAATACTCATCGAGGTCAGGCGAATTCTATTAGAGTCAATTTACTTATATTTTATTATTTGCTTTAAGTATATTTTATTATTTGCTTTTGTATGTTTATGAGCTTTTATTTGAATGAAATTGATAGAACCTTGGCTTTGAAAATTCTTAAATTAAGCTATCCTTCCCTCTTAGTTGACGTCTGATGAGGTAGAAATTTTGATGGTCTACTTGAATATTATAGTTAATGCTGTTTGGTTGAATTTAGGATTAATGAAAAGCAGAATTTGATAAATCTTTATTTGAGTAGGATTTAAAAAGCTTTAGTGAATCCAAATGAGATTTGGTTGCTCAGATTTGATATCCAACCAAATCTTTCGATTGTTTGGTCGCAAAATCATGGCTTTTGGATTAATTTTGGCTTTCTTTTATTATCCTTTCTGTGAACTGGCCATAATTTTAATCTCGTTACTTCATTTAAATCTATGGTTGTGAGCAATAACTAGTTATGTCGTTCCTTTAGATTTATGGCTTATTATTAAAACTTATTCTCTAAATTCAATTTGTTATAATCTGAATGATCATTACTGGCCTTTCCTTTTTCCATGTATGGGCTTGCCGTAGCCAGTTATTTACAAAATTATTTCCTAGAAATGTTACCAACGTACCACTTGTATGTTAATGAACTACTACTATGTATAGAGTTGAGACATATGTGACTTCAATAAGCATTCTCTTTCTAGTTAGCTCCAGAAGTTCAGCAAACACCTACTGCACGCTGAAACTAGAAATTAAGGAATTAATTGTGATTGAAAATGTATGCCATATTGGATTAGCAAACAAGAATTCTTATTCTATGGTAATATTTTGTTTAATTTCATAGCTCTGAGAGTAGGATTGGAGCCTCTTTTTTTTTCACGACAAAGATGATAAAGTCGGTGAGAATAAATTAGACCGTACAATTTATAAAGGTTACAGGGTAGTCTTGGATTCCAAATTTATTGATGAGACTCTTGTAAGAATAGTCATGTGAATTGTTAAGCCTTTATATATAGCTGTTCATACTCAATGCTAACTGTGCACGTCTTCTAGGCATCCTTTGGAAGTTGGGAACCTAGTCCCACTAGGCACTACCACAAGTATCCATGGAAATAATATGTAAAGCTTGGCACAGTTCTTAGACATTTTGGGTACACTGCTATGGCACTTCATGGTTGCCTGCGCAATCAAAAATCGAGGTTATTAGTTATGGTTTCTCTTTTTTTAATATGTTTACTTGTCGCATGAACAAATTAGTTTGGACTCTTTAAGTATATCTTGATTTTTCTCCTCCATAATATAAATGGAAATCAAAGGAGAAAAATATCAAAGATATATATTTGGCCCCTTTGTCTTCTTGACTGGTTTAAACATTTCATACTATGATTATTTTCTTTTCTCATTAAATGAGCTAAAGGCTTCAATTGTTACAGGCTCCTAAATCTGTAAGATTACTATTCCGAGACCCATGCATGCGAGTTGCATCAAAAGTGTCCAAGGTTCTAGTTGAGCTAGCTTATAGCATAAGTAACCGCCGCCTATTCTCTCATGATGCTCTCTCAGGCCATCTCCATGAAGCCTTGCAGGACCTCAACTCAGCAATTAAATCACACCCACGTCTCTTCCTTGGTTCAAAAAATGGCCGCAAGATAACAGAACCAAAGTACGAGAAGACTTTTTCAGTTGTGGCCTTGCCTTCACTTAAAACTGATACATCAGTAATGCTACAATGGAAGAGAAATATACTTGAGTTCTCAGAGGCACTTCCATTTGCAGCCTTTGCTTCCTTGTTATTTGAGATGGTTGCAAGGCTGGAACTTGTTATTGAGGAGGTAGAAGAACTAGAAAGGGACACGAGGTGCACCAGATAGTTTACTAATGAGGGTACAAAAATCACATCAGATAGTGTCGCCAGGGGAGAGATCCTAAGACTTGGTTGATATTGTGTAAAGAAATTGCCCTCATGATAAGGGCTATTTTTTTGGATTTTTGTGTAATGTTTGGTGAAGGCATTTATTGTAATAGATTGATTATGTACATTTATGAAGATTGAGGTAGAAATTTTGTTATATTTAAGGTGAAAAATTCTTGTAATTTTAGATTTATGAAATAAATTTAATATTTGAAGAAAAATATCTTATGCAAACTCTCATATGTATGAGAGATTTTTAGAAATTTGATTGAAATATTATGAGTTAGCATAAGTAATTAATAATTGAATGTAATTTATATTGGATATAGCATATATTGAGGCACATAACAATGTCATTTTATTAAAATTATTTCATTAAATTTAAGTGTTGGGAAATCATATATCTTAGGGCAATTTAAATGTGCCTTATTATTAAACATGTTCCATTAAATAAATGTGTTAGGAAAGATTACCTATTATGACACATAATATTTGTCATATTTATTCACAAATTCCATCATATAAAGGTGTTAGGAAAACTTGTCTATTAGGATACTTTATAGGTGTCATTAAAGAGACTATGCCATCAAAATTACATATCATGAAAGTGAAGTTTTTAGGGCACATAAAGATGCCCTAAACCCTATGCCAACGGCCACCTAAGTGACACCATTATTTGATGCCCTAATATGTCATGTGCCCTTATAGATACATATAATGGCACTTTAAAGTGTCCTAATAGCCATTATTTTTTGTAGTGAGTAGGCAGAGAACCTGAATCCTTTTACACCTTCCTAGAGTAGGCAGAGAACTTGAATCCTTTTATTCCCTCATGGAGTAGGCAGAGAACCTGAATCCTTTTATTCTCTCCTGGAGTAGGCAGAGAACCTGAATCTGATGCTGAAGAATGTCTCTCCAGAGCCACCAAAGAATCAAGAAAGTAACTTGAAGAAGATAATAGAAACCTTGCTTTGAGTAACCTTTGTGAATCCCTCATAACTCCTCCTCATAAGATTATATCCCTTTCTTCTCTCCTAAAGCTCTTTCTCTCTCTCTCTCTCTCTCTCTCTCTCTCTCTCTCTCTCTCTCTCTCTCTCTCTCTCTCTCTCTCTCCCTCCCTCCCTCCCTCCCTCCCTCCTCTAAACTCTCTCTCAAAATAAGTCAATAGCAAAAGATCTCTCACAAGATAATGTAAGAGCATAAATAGAGAGCCTCCAAAAGAAGCCCTAATTTTCAATATGCTGTCAAAGATTATCCAGTACGATCATTAGATCATCCTATATGATTAGTACAAAATAAACCTTTTAGACAATATGATCCACATTATCTTGTACAATAAATTCAAGTATTTTATGCTAATTGTCCCATATGATTATGCCATTGTACTATACAATCAGTTCAAGATACTGTACTGATCATCTTGTACGACAAGCGATGATATACGATGATTTAAATATCATCCCATACATTTCTTGGGTCATCCAATATGATCTCCCTGTACGATTAGAAGAAAATTATGGTTTTTCATCTTAGAAGATGCTGGACGATCAAGTATCATCCCATGTATCTCTCAGAACATCCAGTATGATCGATAACGATCATCCTGTATGATCTAGTCGAGCAATTCTATCATAATTATTCCCCTAATCACAGGATCAATTTAGCCATGATTGTCATAAATCATCCAGTACGATGTATATCATACTATATGATTAGAATAAAATTTAAATATTAAAATATTACCTAAATTGTTATTAGTGGTTGTTCTTTATAATCATAATTGATTATCATGTACGATATGAATTGTATAATATAATTAGTTTAATAACTCTTAATTATTAAATGTGCCTTAATGAGGGTTTTATATTTTAACTGATCATTCAGTATAATATAAATCGTATTGTATGAATAGTTCAAAAAATCTAAAATTTCTCTAACTCACCAACTCACTCCCTTGTATGTATGTGTGCAAGGTTACTCAGCTTAATGTCCACCAGATATATGATTTGACTCAAGAAAGGTAAAAGTATATTAAAATTAAAATTACAGACAGGCTCAACCCTAGTCTACCCAATCTTTAGCTAATTGACATCGCCAGTGGACTTGTGGACCTGAAATGTTAGTGAGAAATCTAACAAAATAGATATGAAATAATAATAGTGATAAGGAAATAATAATGTTTGTTATCATTAAAATTATTGTACTTGCGCCCAAATTTACAACAATAGATTTATAATAGTAGATAATTTCTCTAGATTTACTTGGGTTAGATTCCTTATACATAAGAGTGACTCATTTGAGGAATTTAAAAACTTTCTCAACTTGGATTCAAAGAAAAGTTGGATGTGAAATTTTAACCATTCATAGTGATTATGGTGGAGAATTTGAAAATAATAGGTTTGAATCTTTCTATCAAGAGATAGGTATTAAACATAACTTCTCTTTCCCTGGGAACCCTCAGTAGAATGGAATAGTTGAGAGAAAAAATAGAACCCTGGTAGAAGCTGCTAGGGCAATGCTAGCTAAATACACTCTCCCTAGATACTTTTGGACAGAAGTAGTGAATAATGCTTGTTATATTTTAAATAGGATAAATGTTAGATCCAAGTTGAATAAGACACCCTATGAACTCGTTAAGGGTTGGACACCCAATCTTTCTCACTTATATGTTTTTGGATGTAAATGCTTTATCTTGATCAATAGAAAATCACCCTTTGGAAAATTTGATCCAAAATCTGATAAAGGGGTCTTCTTAGGTTATTCATCTATAGGGAAGACCTATAGAATCTTTTATAAGAGGACCTTAGTAGTAGAAGAGTCTACCTATATTGTGTTTGATGAATCAGATAGAACCTCTGAATCTAAACTTGAAGAAGAAGTGGAGATTATTAAAGGGGTAGAAGCCATTGCTATAGGAGATCGAGTAAAACCATAGGAGCTTTTGCCTAGAGAATGGAGATATTCTTCTAGTCATCCTAAAGAATACATCTTAGGAGAACCATCTGAAGGTGTTAGAACTAGGCATGAACTTAGGAAGGAGGTTAGTCATTTTATAATTATCTCTATGATAAAACCCACCAATATAGATCAAGCCTTATATGATGAATTCTGGATCCTAGCAATGCAAGAAGAATTAAATCGGTTTGTTAGAAATGATGTTTGGGAGTTGGTGAGTAGACCTAAAGACAAGAATGTTGTAGGAACCAAATGGGTTTTCAAGAATAAAATGAATGAATCTAGCATAGTATTAAGGAATAAGTCTAGTTAATCACTAAGGGGTACAATCAGATTGAATGGATTGATTTTGAAGAAACTTTTGCCCCAGTAGCTAGACTAGAAGCCACTAGGGTGCTCTTAGACTTTGCTTGCTTTAAAGGATTTAAGCTATATCAAATGGATGTTAAGAGTGCTTTCTTAAATTGGGTAATCAAAGAGGATGTATATTTTAAGAAACCCCTAGGTTTTGAGAACTCAAAATTCCCAAATCATATATTCAAACTAAAGAAGGCCTTGTATGTGTTGAGGAAAGCACCTAGAGTCTAGTACGAAAGGTTGAGCACATTTCTTCTAGATAGAGGCTTTGTATTTTGATTTCTTATTTTCAAATTCCCCACCATGATCACTATGGATTATGAAAATCATAACTCCTAGCTTTCTTTGAATCCATGTGAAGAATACTTCAAATCCATCAAAAGTCTCACTTTTGTGTACTAAAATCTAACCCAAGTGAATCTAGAATAATCATGAACAATTATATATCCAAAAGTTTTTCTACCTAAGATGGCTATACTAACAGGACTAAACAAATCCATATACAAGATTTCTAGTGGTCAATTGGCTTAATGGAATGAATAGATGACATAGTTTGTTTTCATAATTTGAAGGCATCATAGAGTTGGTCCTTAGAAAAGTCAAACTTGGGTATGCCTCTAACTGGATATTTCTAAGTAATCTTTCTAAGTGTTTTCATGCTTGCATGGCATAGTCATCTATATCATATCCATGGTTCATCAACAATAATTTTAAAATAAAATGTATCTAAATTATTAATACAAGATAGATCAATCATGTAAACATTATTTATATTTTTTCCTTCTAAAATCATGTTATCATTTAAATTAATCATACATTTAGTAGAAAGAAATTTGATATAAAAAATCTTATCACAAAGTTGGCTAATACTAAGAAATATAAGTTTAAACCATCTACTAAAAAAAATATTTTCAATAATAAAACTATTTTTCTTGCCAATCATACCTAAGCCCACCACTTTCCCAGTAGTGTTCTCACCCAGTGTTACCTTGCCTCCTGCCCTGGCCTACAGCGTAATGAATTGCTTCAAATCTCCCATCAAATATCATGAATAGCTATTGTCTAAGTACTACATGCTCTCACTAAGCCTTTTGTGAGATCATCCTTATAAAATTAATTGCTGGTTACATTTAGGAACCCAAGTGAGTTTGGGTTTCACCTTATACTTTAATGAATGAGTGAAATGTGTGCTATCCTATGATGAAAATATTTAGGCCTCCACACAAGGTGTGATCTATGGTGCACAATGAAAATCCTGGAAATATGTCCTACCATGTCACAAAATAACAGCTAAGACTTGGGAAAGGTTTCACTAACCATGTGAGTGGTTCTGTCTCTTCCTAAGTATATATAATGACTATTATATATTTGGCTGTGACTTTTATGCTAATGTTGGTGGAGGCTTTTGTGTTAATATTGGCAGTGGTGTGTTATTTAAAAGTGCATACACTTTCTATTTTAAATGCTCATTTGTACTTTTGTAACTTTGAATTTTAAATATTAATGCATGCTAACTATAGTACATGAACCTGTACCCCAGAAGAAAAGAAACCCTACCTTACACCCATAAGATAGGGGAAAAATCTCTAGTTAACTAGTCCCACCAGACCTTGGAGTCCTTATTAAGTGATTAAACCCATTTGGAATGATATTTCTACCTTTCAAGGTGGTATACCATTCTTAATGCCATATCTGCTCATTAGAGTACATTTCTAGTGCAACTATATCTAGTTCAGTGGATGTTCTTCTAGATCAAGATGCCCAAATTTTAAGTATTTATGTGATTTGTTTAATTCAATATGCTTCTTATTTAATTCATCAAATTCATTCAGTACAGAAGCCTCCTCCGTCTCTAAAGTAGAAGGTTAAGCTTTCAGATTATCATGCTCCCTAACTAATATGTCATGCTCCCTTTTTAAAATAGAAAATTCTATTTTCAAATTAGAATGCTTTTTTAGCTTTGTATATGAGTCAAAAATTTTTTAGAAATATTAAATAGCTCATCATACAATAATTCACATACCTCATCCTGATCAGAGTTAACAATTGAGTCATTAGCCATTAAATATATGTTTATTACCTCCTCTTTAGGTTCTTGCTTGGATGAGTCCAAAGCTGAGTCCCCCTAGAAAGCTTTATATATCCTCTGCTTACCCTTTCTAAAGTTGGATTTTTTTTCACTTTTCTCCTTTAAGGGTTAATTTTGAGGTTTGGGCAATCAAACCTTAAGTGCCTTGGCTTCTTGTTGAAAGTACGAGATGCTCTAAGAGGGGGGGGGGTGAATTGGTATTTTAAAAAATCAACCCTAAACAAGAGTTCTACTTTTTGTATTTTTAAAAGGATAACTTAACGAGTAAAGTGCGGAAGCAAGTAAAACGTTCACAAAGACGATATTGGAGATTCATTTGTAACTTTCACAACACAAGATTTAAAATATGATTTTTCACCAAGCAATTTAAAGTACTAATTAAAAGCATGAAAAATAAAGTACGGTAAAATGGAAAAAACACACCAGAGATTTTTATAGTGGTTCGGTCACTTGACCTACGTCCACTCCCCGGAGTCCTCTACTCTGGGATTTGCACTAGTAAAAGTTGACTCTCCTTTTGCTCCTACAACAAGGCGGAGAAGCCTTTACAATACTAACTTTCACCTCCCCCGGTGCGGCGGAATACCAAACGCTATGTCACCCTCCTAGTGATGGCAGCGGACCTTCTCCTTTTTCTCCCTCGTGGAGATGGTAGAGTACCTTGACGATGTTGATCTTGAAGCATCTCTTCCCTCGAGAACTTTCCCGAGACTCCCCAAAGCCACAAGAGGAGTAAAGCATGCAGCTAGCTTGGACCCACCGTGTGATCCCCTCACACTACTTCTCCCTCACGTTCAAGCTCACCTTTACCTTCCTCTCGTAAGCCCTGAATCTCTCCAAAGAAAAACTTCTCCTTCAAGAGTCCCTTCCTCCCTCAAAGCCTCTCATAGCAAGAAGATAGACCAACAACCCTATAAAAAAATTTAAGTTGTTTTTTATATCAGGCTTCAGAAAACCCTAAAAATTTCAACTTTTGCGTCTCTATTCGTACAGAACGATATATCATCGTACAGTACGATCAGTTCAAATACAACTTCGTCCAGTACGAGCACAGACGAACAGTTCTCAAATTTTATACATATCATACTGTATGATATGTATATCATACAGGACGATCATGTTGATTTCTACTGTTCGTATAGGACGATCTGTGGGACGATCCCTGGGACGAAAGAATTTGTCTCTATTAGTCGTCCAGCACTCCACTAATCGTATAGTACGATTAGTTCATTTCAGGCTATCGTCCTGTACGATATGAATATCGTCCAGGATGAATAGAACAAAAAACCTTAGTTTTATCTGGTACGAACGAAGGGATGAATGAAATCGTCTCTGTCTATCGTACGGTACGATATTCCTATCGTACAGTACGATCTACTTTAAATAAGAAACCAACATTTATTTCCTGATTACGGGAGATAATTTTGGTAAGTATTCAATTAATCGTACCGTATGATATGTATAGTACAGTATAAATAGTTCAAAAATCAAAATTATAAACTTACCAAACTTATTCTGGTGGCTAGAGTTTTTCAATTGAATCTCATCGTACAGTATGATTACCATCATATAGTACGATTAGATTACAAAGATAATCATCTGGAAAATAGCCATTAGCCTGAGTATTATTGATTAATCATACAATACGATTGGAAATCGTACAGTACGATGATTTTTAAAAAATGTTTAAACATGAAAACAAATCTCCCCCTATGTGTGTGCATGGTTGCTTCTTTCACATACATGCTTCTATGGCAGACTCAAGAAAATAAAAACTAAAGAAATTAAAGATTACAGAATTTTTAACATCCTATTCTACCCAGTTTGAGTCTCCAGCAACCTTGAGCAGTGTGCATCTGACCTGAAATATTAGTGCTCATATACAAGGATAAACATTTGTAATCTTAAGGAAGTCCATATGGATTCAGTAAGTATTAGTTGTCACCATCAAAATAAAGTGCTCGGGATCCTGGATTTCAACAAACTCCCCCTTTTTGATGGTGTCAAATAATATTTTCTGATGGCCACAGTTTTTATGTCTTCCTTAGCTCCCTCTCAGAAGGATAACTTATTTTTTAAATAGGAGGAGAGAAAAAAAAATTTTGTTTTTTTTTATTATAACCTATAGAAAAAGCATAACAAGAGAATGAGTCACATATAATATGAACAGAAAAGTAAACATAAACAACTGATATCATTAATAGTAAAAACAGAACAACACAGAAACGTCTCCCCCTTTTGACAGCTCCAAAAAGGGAAGAACAAACAAACAACTAAAATGACAAGAAACTAGAAAAGAAAAAATACAACATAAGCCACTGAAATATTCAAAATTCAGGATCTTGATCCGGAGGTGGTGGTGGAGGTCGTGGAAGCAGTTGGTAGTACTGATGGAGGGACGTAAACTGGTGATCGATGGAGGTGAAGCGCTCCCTAAACCATTTCATATCACTTTGATGTTCTTGATGTTGTTGAGCAATGTGGGAATCCAACCTAGTCTCCAATCGATCAAGGCGTTGAATGATGTCATCGTGAGGGTAGGCAGGATGGGCAGGACAAGGTGGGTGTATGGGTGGTGGTGGAGGTACGTCGGCAGGAGCAGCAGCCTCTTCTTCATCAAAATTGGGATCGGCGTGAGCGGCCCCCCGATGGAATAAGATACGAAAAGAGGCATCTGAGTAGAAGATAGAAAGATGATCTGGAGGTAGAGGATAATGAATTTGATACTTAGCATCTAAGATGTAGCCTATGACATGTCCTAAAGCAAGATTTAGTTTTTGACGGGCACCTGGATATCGGAACGCAGACAAGGTATGGATATAATCAAAAATCATTTGGGCTTCATTGAATTTGGTTCTAGACATTATTAGGTAAGTGACCACAGACAGCAGTGGAGTAATATGGATGTGATCTCCAGCTTTGGGTATGATGGACGTGCGAAGAACATGCTGGATAACGCGTGCATTTTGATTCAGGGTTTGGACAAGGGGCAGGTGTTGATTGGATAGGACACTTCTAAGGATCATGTTAATTGAGGTCCAATCATAATCATGTGAGATCATAGATTGGGGACGAGGGCCTTCAGTGGATAGCCCAATATGTGCAGCTATGTCATTAACGGTGATAACGACATGCTATTTGCAGACATAGGAAGTAAAAGTGGTGTTCTCTAGGTCAACTTTGAGATTTGCAAGAAATTCAAAAAGTAGTTCGGAGTGGAAGGGAGACGCTAGAGTCAACAGGAATTGAAGAGTGGTGGAGGCGAAAAGATTCATCACCTCGAAGTTCAGAGCGGCTTGATTCAACATTCGAGATGGGGTGATTTTGGCTTCTTTGAATTTATTGTATGCTTTCTCGTCTGCAGCGGAGAGAAAGCGATCGTCGAATCACCGAGAGGAGGAAGAGCTCCCTACGATCATTCGGCCGTGCTTGCTTGCACCAGATAATGTTGAGGAAGGGAATGGAGAAGGCGAGGAATTTGGAAGAGGAATGAGGGATATTAACAAAAGAAGGCCTCCAATTTATAGAATTTTGGAAGTATCGTACAGTACGATTGATGATCGTACAGTATGATAGGTGCAATTATGTCGTCTGGATGACCGTTTAGAAAAACAGAGTCAAATCGTACAGTACGATCAGAATCGTACTAGACGAATGTGAGTGAGAGGCGTTCATCCCGAGAAGTCGTCTGAACGACTTTTGACAAAATGAATCGTACAGTATGAACAGGTGTTCATACAGTACGAAGGGCAATAATTTTCATACCGGCCGAGCTTAAAGTCGTCCTAATCCATATTGACACATGGATCATACAGTACGATGTGGTGTTCATACAGTACGATGACCAATAATGTGTATCGTACAGTATGAGTGGTGAGTCGTACAGTATGATATGTGCAAGCCAGGAGATATCTGGACCATGAATGGGAGTGGACGGCTGAGATTTGAGTGATTTTGGGATAATTGTACAGTACGATATGTGGTTCGTACCGTACGATATGCAGAGAAATTCAAGGTTTATCATCAGCAAGGTAAGAGGATCAGGAAACCATTTTTTTTTATTTTATTTTTAATATTATTTTTTTTATTATATTTATTTTTAAAAGAAAATAAAACGACATAACAAACATAATTTTTTTTTTAAGCTTGAATGTCTATGACACCTAATTTTGTTCTCAAGGTGCTAAAGGTGTCATAAGCTAATGGTTTTATAAAATGTCAGCCAATTGATCTTCAGTAGCAACGTGGTGCAGTTCAATATCTCCTTTGGCTATGTGATCTCTTATGAAATGATGTCTAATGTCTATATGTTTCATTCGTAAATATTGAATTGGATTTTTGGATATACAAATAGTACTAGTATTGTCACACATATTTGGGATGGTTCCTACAAGTAGTCTTAGATCTAAAAGTTATTGTTTTAAACACAAAACTTGTGCAACACAGCTACCTACCACTATATATTCTGCTTCGGCTGTTGCTAGGGCTACAGAATTCTATTTCTACTGGACCATGAAACTAATGATTGTCCAATGAATTGACAGGTACCAGAGGTGCTTTTTCTATCTATCCTACATCCTGCAAAGTTTGAATCTGAGTACCCTAAGATTTCAAAAGTAGTGCTGTGTCTAGGATACTAAATTCCTATGTTTGGGGTGCCTAGTAGATATCTAAGAATTCTTTTGACAGCAGTCATGTGAGATTCTTTAGGGTCAGCTTGAAAGCGAGCACAGAGACACACACTAAACATTATGTCCGGTCTACTGGCAGTCAAGTAGAGAAGTGATCCAATTATTCCCTTATACCTATTTTGGTCTACAGACTCCCCACTGGGATCTTTATCCAATTGAATGTTAGAGCTCATGGGAGTATTCATAGGCTTAGCATTGTCCATTTCATATTTTTTCAGAATATCATTTATATACTTAGATTGGCTAAGGAACGTTCCACCTTCCATTTATTTTACACTAAACCCAAGGAAGTAATTAAGTTCTCTCATCATACTCATTTCAAACTCATCACTCATTATTTTTGAAAATTCATTACATAAGTTTTTCTCCGACTATCTAAACAAGATGTCATCTATATAAATCTGAACAATGAGTATCTCAACTCCTACCTTCTTCAAGAATAAGGTGGTGTCCACACTACCCTTAACAAAGCCTCTATCTAGTAGGAATGTACTAAGACTTTCATACTAGGCTCTAGGTGCTTGTTTTAACCCGTATAGTGCCTTTTTCAGTTTGAACACATGGTTTGGAAATTGTGAGTTTTCAAACCCCGGGGGTTGCTCCACATAAACATCTTCCTTGATTACCCCATTCAGGAAAGCACTCTTGACATCCATTTAATACAGCTTAAAATCCCTAAAACAAGCAAAGGCTAACAGTACCCTGATGGCTTCTAGTCTAGCTACCGGAGCAAAGGTTTCTTCAAAATCTATTCCCTCAATTTGGTTATACCCCTTTGCTACTAATCTAGCCTTGTTTCTCACTATTACTCCAGAGTCATTCATCTTATTTTTAAAGACCCATTTAGTTCCAACACCACTTTGTCCTTTAGGTCTTTTGACTAATTCCCACACATCATTCCTAACAAACTGATTTAGTTCCTCTTGCATTGCTAGGATCCATGATTCATCTCCTAAGGCTTGATCAATATTCGTGGGTTTAACCATGGAAATGAATGCAGAATGACTGACTTCTTTCTTAAGTACATGCCTAGTTTTCACACCTTCTAATGGGTCTCCTAAGATCAGTTCTCTAGGATGATTAGAAGAATATTTCAAATCACTAGGCGATTATTCCTGAGGTTCTGCTCTAGTTTCTATGGCAATGGTTTCTACTCCCCGTATAATCTCAACTTCTTCTTCTTCATGGTTAGATTCAGAGGTCTTATTGGATTCATCAAATACCACATGGGTAGACTCTTCTACTACAAGGGTCCTCTTATTAAAGATTTTATAAGCTTTACCTACAGATGAGTAGCCTAGGAAAACCCCTTCATCAGATTTAGGATCGAACTTTCCTATGGGTGACTTGCCATTGATTAGGATGAAACATTTGCAACCAAAAATATGTAAGTGAGAAAGATTGGGTGTCCTACCCTTAAGCAATTCATAGGGTGTCTTATTAAGTTTGGATCTAACATTTACCCTATTTTGAACATAACAAGCAGTATTGACTGCTTCTGCCCAAAAGTATCTAGGTAAAGTGTATTCAGTTAACATTGCCCTAGCAGCTTCAACTAAAGTTCTATTCTTCCTTTCCGCTATTCCATTTTGTTGAGGAGTTCTAGGGGCAGAGAAATTATGTTCTATTCCTATCTCTTGACAAAATGATTCAAACTTATCATTCTCAAATTCTCCATCATGATCACTATGAATTGTTGAAATTACACATCCTAATTTCGTTTGAATCCAAGTGGAGAAAATTCTAAACTCTTCAAATGACTCACTCTTATGAGCTAGGAATTTTATCCAAGTAAACCTAGAGTAGTCATCCACTATTATAAATCCATACAACTTCCCTCCTAGGCTGGCTGTACTAACAGGTCCGAACAGGTCCATGTGGAGAGTTTCTAGTGGCCTAGTGGTGTTAATATCCTTGATTGCATGAAATGAAGATTTAACTTATTTTCCTAATTGGCAGGCATCACAAAGATGGGCCATAGTAAATTCTAATTTAGGTATGCCTCTAACTAGGTCTTTCTGAGTGATGTTCCTAAGTGTTTTCATACTAGCATGGCATAGTCTCCTATGCCATAGCCAAGAGTCATCAGCTATTATTTTCAGACACAATGATTTTGAGTTTTCAATGTAGTTTAAGTCTAACCTGTAAACATTGTTTATGCATTTTCCTTCTAACACAAGTGTATCATTTAAGCTTATCATGCATTTATTAGAAAGAAATTTATATCAAAGCCCTTGTCACATAGTTGACTAATACTTAAAAGATTATGCTTTAAACCATCAACCAAAATTATATTCTTAATAACCAAATTCTTAGTGTTTCTAATGATACCTGAGCCCATCACTTTCCTGGTGGTGTTATCTCCCAAAGTTACCTTGCCTCCTGACCTGGCCTCCAGTGTCACGAACTGCTTCATGTCTCCAGTCATGTGTCTCGAGCAGCTACTGTCTAGGTACCACATGCTCTCACTAGGTCTTTTGTGAGAGCATCCCTACAATGTCAATCACATGTTAGCTTTGGGAACCCAAGTGAGTTTGGGTTCCACCTTATGCTTATATGAATAAAATGTATGCATGTTATGCTGTGATGAATACGATTTAGGTCTCCACACTAGATGTGTCCTATGGTGAATTGTGCACGTGCGGGATATGTGACCTAGTATGCCACAAGAATAACATCTAACACCAGGAAATGGGTTCACTAATCTACGGGGGTGGTAGTGCCTATTCCTGGGTTTGGATGATGCATGCTTTGCTGGTTTTGAATGAGATGGTTCACATGGTGCAGGTTGAAAAAACTCAGCAACTGTAGGAGGTGTTTTATTATTTTCGAATGCGTGAAGTTTTTCATTTAAAAACTTATTCTCTTGGTAAAGGCTTGCATATTTAAATCTCAATGTATGCTCACTCCTATCTAGTTCATCTGTAAGTTCTTCTAGTTCCTTAAATGCATTCTCTAGTTCATCAAGGTATCATATGCAGTGGTTAACTCAATATGTTTCTTGTTTAATGCATCATATTCATCAAGCAAAGATATATGATCTCTATCCAAGTCAGAAAAGTTCTTAACTACACTAGTATGCTCCTTTTGTAAAGTACTAAACTCCGTGTTAAGACTAACATGCTTTTTCATTAACTTTCTATACGAGTCATGAATTTTTTTAGAAATAATAAGCAATTCATCGTAACACAGTTGACATACCTCATCTTGATTTGATTGATCAAGATTATCATTAGTCATAAGACATAGATTCATTACCTCCTCCTCTGCTTCTTCTGATGATTCTGAGGCAGAGTCGGCGTAAAACGCTTTTTGTGCCTTAAATTTTCCCTTCTTGAACTTTGATCTTTCCTCACCCTTTTCCTTGGTTTGATGAGTCTTGATGTTGGGGCAATCAGCTCGGAGATGACCGGGTTTCCTGCACTCAAAGCAAATTGTGTCAGATGTAACTTTAGTATGCTTTGAGCTTTTACCTTTGTTCCAATTACTTTGATGACGGCACTGCTTTCTTTTCAGAAAATTCTTGAACTGACGAGTCATCAAGGAGATGTCGTCATCTTCCTCCGCTGCTGAGCTGTCACTTTCAGAATTGTTTTCTTTTAAAACCACCGTTCGCTCCTTCTTCTTTTCACCTGCATCACTTTGTCGTTGACTCACTCCTTGCTCGTAGGCAATGAGTGACCCAAGTAAATTATCAGTAGAATAAATGTTCAGATCTTTTGACTCAGTTATTACAATGATTTTAGCATCATACGAGCTAGGAAAATATCGCAGTATTTTATTAACTTTTTCCGAGTTAGACAACTCTATCCCTAAAGCATGCAGAGATGTTACAATCTGGGTGAATATAGTGTACATGTCAGATATAGTTTCACTAGGTTTCATGTGGAATAGTTCGTAATCATGTAGCAGTATGTTCAACCTAGATTGTTTGACCTCACTAGTTCCTTCGTACGTGATACATAGTTTGTCCCAAATTTGCTTACCAGTAGTACAAGTTGATACTCGCATATAGTCTTCTGATTTTAATGCACAAAAGAAATAATTTAGACATTTAGCATTTAACTGTGCAAGTTCTCTATCCTCAATGCTCCATTCATTAAACGATATTTCAGTTTTAATTCCATTCAACATATGAAACGGTGAAGTGTAACCTTCTTGAACCATCATCCACATGCGATAGTCTAAAGACTGTAAAAATATAGACATGCGTATTTTCCATAAATCAAATGGTATATTGTCAAATAAAGGTGGACGGGTTATAGAATAACCCTCCGCAGTGTTACGGTTACAAAATTGAGCCATGGATCTTACGTTTCTAGGTTTTCTAAAACACTATTTTAAAACCCCGCTCTGATACCACTTGAAAGTACGAGATGCGCCAAGAGGGGGGGGTGAATTGGTATTTTAAAAAATCAACCCTAAATAAGAGTTCTACTTTTTGTATTTTTAAAAGGATAACTTAACGAGTAAAGTGCGGAAGCAAGTAAAACGTTCACAATGATGATATTGGTGATACAATTATAACTTTCACAACACAAGATTTAAAATATGATTTTTCACCAAGCAATTTAGTACTAATTAAAAGCATGAAAAATAAAGTACGGTAAAATGGAAAAAGCACACTAGAGATTTTTATAGTGGTTCGGTCACTTGGCCTACATCCACTCCCCGGAGTCCTCTACTCCGAGATTTGCACTAGTAAAAGTTGACTCTCCTTTTTCTCCCACAGCAAGGCGGAGAAGCCTTTACAATACTCACTTTCACCTCCCCTGGTGCGGCGGAATACCAAACGCTATGTCACCCTCCTGGTGACGGCAGCAGACCTTCTCCTTTTTCTCCCTCCTAGAGATGGCAGAGTACCTTGATCAAGTTGATCTTGAAGCGTCTCTTCCCTTGAGAACTTTCCCGAGACTCCCCAAAGCCACAAGAGGAGCAAAGCATGCAGCTAGCTTGGAGCCACCGTGTGATCCCCTCACACTACTTCTCCCTCACGCTCAAGCTCACCTTTACCTTCCTGTCGCAAGCCCTGGATCTCTCCAAAGAAAAACTTCTCCTTCAAGAGTCCCTTCCTCCCTCAAAGCCTCTCATAGCAAGAAGATAGACCAACAACCCCATAAAAAAATTTAAGTTGTTTTTTATATCAGGCTTCAGAAAACCCTAAAAATTTCAACTTTTACGTCTCTGTTCATACAGTACGATATATCATCGTACAGTACGATCAGTTCAAATACAGCTTCGTCCAGTACGAGCACAGACAAACAGTTCTCAAATTTTATACATATCATACTGTATGATATGTATATCGTACAGGACGATCATGTTGATTTCTACTGTTCGTACAGGACGATATGTGGGACGATCCCTGGGATGAAAGAATTCATCTCTGTCAGTCGTCCAGCACTCCACAAATCGTACAGTACGATTAGTTCATTTCAAGCTATCGTCCTGTACGATATGAATATCGTCTAGGATGAATAAAACAAAAAACCTTGGTTTCGTCTGGTACGAACGAAGGGATGAAAAAAATCGTCTCTATCTATCGTATGGTACGATATTCCTATCGTACAGTACGATCTACTTTTAATAAGAAACCAACGTTTATTTCCTGATTACGGGAGATAATTTTGGTAAGTATTCAATTAATCGTACCGTACGATATGTATCATACAGTACGAATAGTTCAAAAATCAAAATTATAAACATTCCAAACTTATTCTGGAGGCTAGGGTTTTTCAATTGAATCTCATCGGACAGTACGATTACCATCGTACGGTATGATTAGATTACAAAGATAATCATCTAGAAAATAGCTGTTAGCCTGAGTATTATTGATTAATCGTACAGTACGATTCAAAATCGTACAGTACGATGATTTTTAAAAAAAGTTTAAACATGAAAACAAATCTCCCCCTGTGTGTGTGTATGGTTACTCCTTTCACATACATGCTTCTGTGGCAGACTCAAGAAAATAAAAACTAAAGAATTTAAAGATTACAGAATTTTCAACATCCTATTCTACCCAGTTTGAGTCTCTAGCAACCTTGAGCAGTGTGCATCTGACCTGAAATGTTAGTGCTCATATACAAGGATAAACATTTGTAATCTTAAGGAAGTCCATATGGATTCAGTAAGTATTAGTTGTCACCACCAAAATTAAGTGCTCGGGATCCTGGATTTCAACACTTGTAGTCAAAGCATATAACATCAGATAAACTCTTGTGGAATTTATCGTGTTTACCTTTGCCCTTCTCTTAGTGACATCTTTATTTCTACCTTAAGAAGCTTTTAAATTATCTCATCATTAAGGCTACTTCATCATCGTCATTTGATCCAGAACTGTTATTATCTAAGTCAACAGCCTTCAGTGTCATGGCCATATCCTTTTGTTTGTCACATGCATCCTATAACTCTAACTCACATTTTGCTCGTATGCATTAAGTGAGCCCTGTAAATTATGAATAGAGTAAATATCTAGATTTTTTTATTCAATAATAGCAGTGACTTTTAGATTGTAACTATTAAGCAAACAACAAAGTATTTTATTAACCTTTTATGAGTTTTATAATTCTCTTTTTATAGCATGTAAGGATGTCACTATTTTTGTGAACCTAATATTCATGTCAGCAATTAATTTGCTAGGTTTCATATGAAAGAGTTCATATTCAAGTAATAAAAGTTTAAACAAGATGGTTTGACTTTGTTAGAACCTTCATAAGTAATGCACAGGCTATCCTAAATATCCTTCCCAGTTACACAAATAAAGAATCTCATGTAATCCTCATATTTAAGTGAACAAAAGAAACAGTTCAAGCATTTGGCATTAAGTTGTGCTAAGTCTCACTCTTCTACACTCCATTCAGTGAAAGGACTATACATTTTAACCCCATTAACTAATGGTTACAACATAGAAGAACTAGATTGAATCAAGTGCCACATTCTAAAATCGATAGATAATAAAAATGTTGACATTCTTATTTTCTAAAAATTAAATGGAATATTATCGAATAACGGTGGCTGAGTTATTGAATAACCTTCTGTGGTATTCCTATTTCTAAAATGTACCATGGATCTTTTCTCAAAGGTTTTTAAATCACTAATTTAGAGACCCACTTTAATATCAAATGAAAGTTTAAATATGGTTGCTAAACCATATTGAACTGCCCCACGACACACCGAGAGGGGGGGGGGGGGGGGGGTTGAATTGGTTATTTAAAATTCTCTATTTTAAAACCTTTTCTTTTTAAGAAATATTTTAACCAAATACATAAATTGAAGGAAATATCAAAGAACCAAATAAAATTTATATTTTTTATTTTATAAAAAAATGAATAGAAAAATATTTTTGTTCTATTTTATTTTTTTTCTTGCTCACAAAAATCAATCCAAAGCAATCATAATATTTTTATCCCAAATTTGTAAGAAAATAATATGCATAAATTAAAAATATGAAATGTAAAACTACTAAAGAATAAGAAATTAGCACACCAAAAATTTTATAATGGTTCAATCAACCTTAAACTACATCTACTCCCCGAAGTCCTCCTCTCCGGGTGTTGCACTAAATCATTTAATGTCTCTCCTTAAGCTCCCATAGTAAGGTAGAAAAGCCCTTACAAAATCACTTCCACCCTTCCATGATGAAGCTTAGAACCTGAATCCTTTTAACCCTCCTTGTGAGGAAGAGAATCTTGAATCCCTTCCACCAACCTTTTGCGGCAAAGTAGCCAGATCCTTCGATGCCACGTGCCATTCTCAGAGTTTCCCTCAAGAAAAATAATGACTAATGGAGGAAGATGGTGAATGTTCACAAAGCAACCATCTGTAGAATCCTTCTCACATAGTCCCTTAATCACACAAGGATCTTCTCTCTCAAAACATCACCTCTCTCTCTCTCAAGATCAAAACTCCATATTCAAACCCTTTATTACGAAAAAGCTCTCAAAAGAAATTTTACAAAAGACCTTCTTAAATGAATTAAGAGGCGTTTAAATATACAAGGCTCTAAATACCTTAATTTTTAAAGTCATTTATCGCTGTATATACTGTACAATTAGTTTAAATTTAGGAAAGCATTTAAACTGATCATCCTATACCATCAAGTTCATACAATATAATTGATTTAACTATTTTAATCTCTCAATTAGCCATTTTAATTTCTTAAAATGCTTTCTTGCAGAGCAGACAGAGCGGAGCAAAGCGGAGTGATTTTGAAATCCTTTCTTGCAGAGTGGGATGGAGCAACATTTTGGCCATTTTGACAGTGGTTGGCCGTCAGCCCGGGGTGGCCGATGGAGGTTTGTTGTGCAGTTCTCATGTTGATTTAAGATTTGTGCTTATATGTGGTAAAGTTTTTTTGTGGGTTGGGTTTGTTTTGATGGATTTTTGGAGTTGAGGTTTGGTATGGAATTGTTCTTGATGAGGTCTTCCTTGTTGTTTAAGAATGATTTGGATGGGTTCTTTAATGGTAAATTTGAATTGCTATATTTTAAAGAGTTTTCTCTCAGGAAGGTGACTTTGAACTAGAACCTAGATGGTTTTGATGAAATCTTGAAAGATTTTTGTGGTAGATTTTTTGGTAACCTATTCATGCATACATTGGAAGGTTACTATGAAGTTTATTTCCCTCTAATTATTGTCATGTTTGAAGCTCGATTTCTAGTTCTTATATTGGAATTTTTAATTGATACTTTAATGGAGTTGGGATTCTTTAAGAAGTAGGTTTTGAGTCTGGATTGGAATTTTGTTGGGGGTGTTGTTGAAGTTTTTTCTGCATACGAGGTTGTTCAAGATTCCTTGGCTATAAGGATTTGTATCCCTATTATTGGAAGTAAGGGTCTCTTTGTTGATGTTTCTCCTATTGGATGTGTTGAATCGGTTATGGTTCAAGTGACTTCTTTTTTGAATGTCAGTGTTTTTGCAGTTAGTTGGTTGCCTTCGTTTAGATTATCGAAGGAAGATTGTTTGGATCTTCTTAAATGTTCTGGTTTTGGTCTAAAGTGGGTTCCTATCCCATCAAGGTTAATGGATGGTTGTGTTTTTTTTCTTGTTGTGCAAGGTTTGTTGGTAGTATGCTTGAAGGGCGTGGATATTTCAACTAAAGTGAAGGCTGATTTAATAATTGTAGATAGAGGCATCAAATCTTCATCTAGTTTTAAGGAAGCAGAAGTTATGTTTCAAGTGGAGGTGGGTCCATATGCCAGTGTTAGTGCTGCATTTTTCTTGCCATTGATCGGATCGTCCAAGGAATTATATTTGCGATTTCCTATGGAGAGATATTGTATTTCTTTGATCATGGTTTTATCAGTTAAATGGAAGCATTATTTACCAAGTATGGAGCTCAAGCTAATATTGTCTTCTGAAGAGTTAGCTTGGATAAGTGTTAATTTATGGACATGGAAAAATTTCCTTTCTATCAGATCTTTGACATCATTGTTGTCGTTCAAATTGTATGGTCCTAGTAGTGTTGTTGTGGCTTTATGGCCGCTTAGATTTGGGTTTATCAACTTTTTTTGTTCTTTGCATTATGAAATTAGAATAATTGAAGTTGGGATTCTTCCTACTTTTCATTTTTTACTTGATTGAAAACTCTGAGATACTAACCAACCTTTTGGTTGTTTAAAATTTGGTGTCCCCAACACCCCTATTGGTTCAAAGTGAGGAGTAGTAGATCTCATTTACATTATAATAATCTCATTATTGCAAAACAACTTTAGTTTGCTTTATTTATTATTCAATAACTCTTCCTTTCCCAATATTAGGAAATGGAAACTTACTAGCTTTATTTTCTTTATAGCTTGTAATAATTTTATTTCCTATTTTAATGCAATTTGCATTTCTTCAAAAAAAAAAGCCATTTTAATTTATTTTCTAATATATATATCATATAGTACGATTGCGATCGTATAGTACAAACTTTGAAAAAAATTGAAATTTAAATTCTCACTCCCTCATGTGTGTGTGTGTATGCATGGTTGTTAAGCTAGCATACACCATTTACAAAACATTTGACTCAAGAAAGGTAAAAAAATAAACAAGCAAAAATGCAGACTCTTGTAAAATATCAAACCTATTATACCCAGTCTTGAGTCAGGATCCTTTGTTGATGCTTGGTGTACGATGTACCTGAAATGTTAGTGTGCATAAGACAAATATACAATAACAATATGAGGAAAAATAAAGAAAAATTTTAATAATATTTGTTATCATGAAAATCAAAAGTTAGGACTTCCGGATTGCAACATACTTAACCTATCATACCAAGCATATAGAGTTTATATTAAATCATATAATACTTTCTTCAATTTATATACATGATTAAGGAAAACAAGGCTCTCAAAACTTGTTGGTTATTCTATGAATACATTTTAATCAATATACCCATTCAAAAATGTAATGTTGACATCTATTTGAAAAAGTTTAAAGTTCTTAAAACAAGCAAAGGCAAGGAGCAATCAAATTGCCTCTAATCTTGCAATTGGTTCAAAGGATTCTTCAAATTTTATTCCTTCTATTTTTGTGTAATATTGTGCACCTAACCTAGCTTTATTTCTAATAGTACTTCTTGAGTTATCTAGCTTATTTTTATGGACCCATTTATTTCTAATGACAATTTGATCATAAGGTATTGTGGCTAGCTCCCAAATATCATTTTTGAGAAATTGATTTAGTTCTTCTTCCATATCAATTCTCTAAGAATTATCTTTTTAAGCTTCATATATATTTATAAGTTTTATTTCTGATAGAAATGTTGAATGTTCTACCTCCTCCTAAGTTTCTCCTAGTCCTAATACCTTTGGAAAGCTCACCAATTATTAAATTTTTTAGGTGATTTCTATTATATCTCCATTCTTTAGGCAATAAATCATCTTCCGTTTCTTTCACATTTATTTTCTTTATATTCTCAATATCATCATCATTCAAATTTTCTCTTATAAAATCTATAAGTTTTTCATAAAAAATAACATGAATGGATTCTTCAACAATTAGTTCACTTATTAAAAACTCTATAAGATTTTTCAAAAATTGAATATCCTATAATATACCATCACAGACTTATTATCAAATTTACCTAAAGGTTTCTTATAATTATTTAAAATAAAATACTTACATTGAAAAGTATATAAATGACTAATCTTAGGTTTCTTTTCAAAAAAGTATTGTATAAAAGGTTTTTTTTATGAAAGATCTTAATAAGATCTATTTATAACATAATATGCAATATTGATTATTTTTGTCTAAGAATATTTAGGTAGTCTATAGTCATTGCCTAACTATAATCTTTAGAAATAAGGAATAAATTTTCTAAATTATCATATATATATATATATATATATATATATATATATATTAATGCTTACATTTATAATTAATAATCAGTTTGCACCTTCATTATAATTATCCCCAAAATAAATTTGTTTTCATAAAAAGGTGAGATTGTTGGCTTTATAAGCTTCATGATCTATTCTATTAATTTTGATTACAACAAACACATGCTTAGATATTCTAATGTGTATGCTATGTATTTCAGGTGCACTAGTTACATAGATGTGCAAGATGATTACTTATATGGGATGTAAGCACAAGAGTTCAATCTATGTAACCATACAAGATGAATACAGTGGTATAAGAACTATAATTAGTAGAAGATGGAGGTTGGAGGAATGTAATCAGTGTGAAATGAAGGTTGCAGGACTATAGTCAATGGGCAATGGAAATCAGAAGGACTATAGTCACAAGATTATGATCGGAGGATGACAAACAAGTGACAGTGGTTTAAGGGCCATAGTCAAAGGGCAATGAAGGTTGGAGGTTTGTAATCAATGATAGTGGTATAGGATTGTAGTCGAGTGAGGAGGTTTATGGACCATAGTTGGGCGATAGAGGTTTGAGACCATAGCCAGAGTTTGATGGCCCAAGAACTGTAATTAGTGTGTGACAAAAGTTAGAAGGACCACAGTTAGGCAATGATGGTCTGAGGTTAGTAATTAGTGAGTGACAGATGTTGGAAGGATTGCAAATGATGGGGATGGAAGTCAGAGGATCGCAGTCGGCGGGTGACAAAAGTTTTAGGAACATAATTAGCAGGTAATAGAGATCTAAATACCATGGTTTGATGATGGTGTTTGAGGATTATAGTCAAGTGATGGTTGTTAATAGACCATAATCAGGGGATGATAGTCTGAGGACCGAGTCAAGCGACGGTAGTCTGGGGATCTTATTTAAGCCATAGTGGTCTAAGGACTTTAGTCAAGTGACGATGGTTCGAGGATCGTAGTCAGGCGATGGTGGTCAGAGGGACATAATCGAATGAAGGTTGTTTGAGGAATGTAGTTAGTGGCCCATGAAGGACCGAAAGTGATGATCAGGTGATGGCTTGGTGGCAATGGTTGGCCGGCAAAGGTTCTATAGTGGCTATGTGGTGATGGTCCAACAGGGATTGTTAGCTTATGAAGCTTAGGTGGAGGAAATCGGGCCAAGGTCTAGCGATGGTGATCGGGCCAAGGTTTTTTGATAATGTTAGGGTGAAGATCTAATGATAGTTGCCCGGCAAAGTTTTAGTGGTGATGGTTGGGTGGTGAATGTTCTTTAGCAGTCGACCATCAAAAGTTTGCTAATAGTTTAACTCAGGTATATAGCTCCAGGATTCTTCAAACCCCATAACTCTCTTCAATGTCTACCCCCACCTCTCTCATTTTTGGAGTAGGAGCCTATTTATAATTTTTGAGATTGATATGCTCCATAAATATAAAAAGAATTTAAAGCAAATCTAGAATACTCCATCAAATTGCCTATATTAATTTCGTTGATCATTAGTCGTTTCCTTCGCATTTACATGCCTAAATGCTATTAAAATCAAGCGATCATCGGCTCGTTGAATTCATCTCGTCGAGCCACTCAATTAGACAATAAGCATGACATAATTGGATTATTTGGTCATCTAATTAATATCTTAAAATTTTAATTATGCTTCAAAATGTTGATTTGAGCTCGCTTGTGCTAGGATTAGACTATTTTAGTTGTGTTCATTTATTCGAGACGTTCAATTTGCTTTTAACTTTGCTTAAATTAAAATTCAGATGATCCTTGTGGGCTCCAAAAATTCGGCCCTGGCCTCCGCCCGCTTTCTGCTTTTTGAGGGGGGAGTTTTAACGAGCTATGTTCCGAGGTAAATTTTGGAAGGCAGATGAGATAGTAGATAAGACACTACCCAGAGATTTCGCCCTCATTTAGCGAGGAATTTATGATCTGAGTTCTGGTTTCCTATAGGCGCAAGCCCCTATAGTTAATTACCCCTCCCACTAATGAGAGAGAACTTTCGATTAAGGCTAGTCGTCAATCAGATACATAACGATACGTGTATCTGGCATATAGTAGCAGCATAGATGTTTGAAATTTGGAGAATTTGGTATTTAAAATAGAAATTTCACCATCTTGCAATTAAAGCAGATAGTGGAGGAATGGATGATAGACCCGATCAAGATCCCATGGTTTCGTCATCCCGGGCCATCATGGTCCCTGGTCTACTTAGTCAGAGGAGGTAGTCGACCCAACCTGACAGAAGGATCCTTGTCGGCAGCCATGGGTTGTTTCGTCCAAGGGTACCTTGTAGACCTGGGGGGAATATTTGTCTAAGGGGACAAATTCGAATCCACCTTAGCTAACAGAGGGCTTTGTGCCCTATCGATCATATCCTATTGATTCATATCTCAAGGATTTGATGCCATTGGGGAGCATACGGGCTCTGGCCATAACCATAATATAATGGTGCCATTTGGCGGCAACCACCTGGTTCAGAGGGCCCCGAGTCATAACCGTTTATCCTGCAGTGCCATTTGGCGGCGAAACTGCCGGTTAGAGGACTCGTACCACGTCCTTGCTGGCAGGAGATTATTTGAGAATAGATCCTAGTGATATTTTCGACCAGGCATTAGCTCTATGTGAGCTGAAGTATTTTTCAATTTGTCCACCTCGAAAAACTGTTGCGGAGGGTGGATGGATTTGTATTAAGTGATTTGATAGATTATTTCAATTTTAAATATTTTGGAGTTTGGGACTATTTTTGGAGATTTGGATTTTTGATGATTTTTGGATTTTAAAAGATTTGGATTTTGTGGGAATTCGGGTAGCATTTGAAAGTATTTGTGAACCCCTCCGGTTGAGATTTGCATTCAACACGGCCATCATCGGGGTGGCGCTTTAGGGTCCTTTGTATTTATGGGTTGAACCTTGTCGACTCTATCGGGCTGTCGATAGAGGATCGGGTTCTGTAGGCTTTATGCCCTTGTTAGTGAATTTTTTTGATTATAGGCCTTAAAGGCCTAATATAAACATATAAAATAAATATCTCGTTCGATCTCGCGACCGCATATTTATTTAATGGTTTGAGCCGTGCCGACTCCTATCTACCCGTATAGGAGGATCGGGCTCGAACTTGAATTCACTTATTGACCCGCGCAGCATCCATAGACGTCACGTGTGTACCAATAACACGCTCGCCGGGGCCCATGCGGGTGTTTGGTGGGCATTTTATAATTATTTATTGAGCCTTGTCTACTCCTATCTGCTTGCATAGGAGGATCAAGTTCAAAATTTGTTAACCAGCGTAGCATCCCTAGACGTCATGTATGTACCAATAACAAGCTCGCCGGGGCCCATGCGGGTGTATAATACATCCCCTTATGTGTACCTATGTGTATACAAATTACAGTGCACGTGCGGGGATATTTTAGAATACTTGTTACTGCTTGGTTGTACGGGTGACAGCCATTTGAATGCAGCATTCTACTTGGATGCTCATACACGCCTTCTGTCCGCTTGTAAGGATGTTGCGGATCCAGTGGCGTGGCGCTTGGGTTGCATTTGGGGATTTGTACGCCTTCTATCTGCTCGCATAGGTGTTACAGATCCGGTGGCGTGGCGTTGTAGCCTGTGGACGCCTTCTGTCTGCTTGTATGAGTGTTGCAGATCCGGTGGCATGGCGTGGCGTTGTAGCCTGTGGACGCCTTCTGTCTGCTTGTATGAGTGTTGCAGATCCGGTTGCGTGGCGTTGTAGCCTGTGGACGCCTTCTGTCTGCTTGTATGAGTGTTACAGATCCGGTGGCGTGGCGTTGTAGCCTATGGACGCCTTCTATCTGCTTGTATGAGTGTTGCAGATCCGATGGCGTGGCATTATACGATCTCCACAACTGTTGCTGGTAGGAAGGTAGATGTTTTCATTCATAGATTGGAATTGACTTCAGGATACTGCATTTACTGAAGTCTTTCTGCATCTACCCACGAGTGACATGTTTTACATACATCTGTACTCGCAGAGAGATTGTATGTATTGCAGATCTTCATCCTTGATAGTATGCAGATCAGTATGTCTATTTGTATCTTGATGTTGGTTGCCGAAGTATTATAAAGCAGCTGTTTCATCTGCTAAATGCCCTTCAGACCTTTATATTCTGATTGACTTGAAGATCTTCAAAATTCATTGAGACATCAAATTCTCCATTGTTGAGAGAGCCGGTATATTCACTTTCGATCAGGTGGTGTTGATTGTAAAAAGACGGCATTTGCCTCAGACTTTTTGAATACATCTTCACTAACCATTGTTGATTGTAGCTTGCAAGGTTGAACGTGCTTGCTTGTATTCTGATCTTGATCGTAGGGATACCCTAGCGCTTGACGCATGCTTCTGCATATACCGGTAGAGCATATCATCAACTGCATTAAGTCCTAATGCTCTTTGTACGCTGATCTATCTCACTTGTAAGGTATCGGTATAATTACTTGCATGCTGACTTGTATTGATTGTGGGAAGGCTACGCTTCAACTTGAATTTGATATTTCATTTGTCACATGTCTCTTTGGTAGATTTCTTTAAAAATTTTATATTATTGCTTAAAGAGTTCTTAAGCAAACTGTAGTTGAGATTTTATCCCATACACATCCTTGTAGCCGATGCAATTGTCTCTAGTAATTAACCGCATGAATTTCCCTTATCATTTGTTTGGAAATTTGTATGATCATCTAAACCTGTGTTGTTGTTGCATTCTCTTTGGTTTTCGTTGATCAATGCTTGCAAATATATCACATGTCCTTGTACTCACTTTGATTTGCATTCGCTTGCTCACTACTCATCGTCATTTACCAGTATTTATACATGTCCCATAACTGCTTGCGAGCGAGATGTAGAAACTTTCTTTGTTTTCTACTGATTGTTGATTCATTCATATCTGATTCTTCTTCTTGAGAGAGATAGATACAACTAGTTGCATGATTGATCCATAGGTGAGTTGTATTCACTACATTTCCCTCATTCGTGTTTGCTAATGATTCATTTAACCCACTACACGTGAACTTCAATAATCCATAAGAGATTGATGTGTTTATTTGCATATTGTTGTTGACTACGAAATGAGTCTTTTGCAGTATCATTGAACCCTTCGACTTGCAAGAGATCAATGTATTGAATACTTATCGGATCCTTCGTGACAGCTCATTTATTTGTTGCATATCATTATTCATCATTCATAGATGAACTATTAACGATCATCTGCATTCGTCACGATCTTTGCGTTGACTTCAATTTGCCCTCGCATTTGTTAGATATTCCTTGCGAGTCGATTATACCTGTGAATTTGTTTGCTTGTATGATGACATTAGGCATAGAGATATTGTTTCATTTGTTACTAATCTTTGCTAACATGACTAACAATATCACTTTGCCACATTACAGGTTTTATCTTAGACATTCAAGTTATGCTTCATGCCATTCACTTGGTATTCGAACTACAGTTCAGTTCAATGTCAAGCTTTATTTCAAATCTGAGTTCCCTGTGTTGTCTTGTTTGAGTCCTCTATTGTCCAAATCTTTGACATCTTGTTTAAGTTCTGTTGACATCCGCTATGTTTGAGTCAAATCCAAGTTCGTAAGTCCTAGTTGCATTTGGATTGGTATCTTCCAAATGAACGAATCGCATTATTCATTAAAGACCTTATATTGTAGTAAATGATGTTCAAAGTTCTTCATAATTCCCCGCATTGTTCTATTTAATGTTGCTTAAATCAAGTTTAATGTCCACAAGCTCCTGCTTCGAGTCCTCATCATTGTATTCAAGTCAACTTCATGTCACTTATAGTTTGTTCAAATTCACTGAGTCCTTGCAAATTCAAGTTCAAAGTACGAGTCCTGCAGTCTGAATTTTGTTCCAAATTGAGTCCAATCTGAGTTTGCTTGATTCGAGTTTGAGTTCAGATTGTTATCATTTGTTGCAAGTCCAAATTCAAGCTCGATTTCATTTAGATTTGAGTTTATTTATTTTTGATTTATGCTCAATTTCATATTCAGTTCATTCTCTGAATCGAATCCTTTGTTTGTCCAAATTTCATTCGAGTCAGGTCCAAGTGGTCTTTTATTCACCCGAAATTTCGGCAGCCTCCCGGTGTCTCCCCCGTTTAGGGGAAACTATGAGAAAACTGGGCCTTTCCCACCACGCTAAGAAAAGCGTGTATGGTAGGTGCCCTCTTTCGAGGACACCGCGGCCGTGTAAAATTTTCAATCCCCCACCACGCTACGAAAAGCATGTATGGGTCTTCGACAACACCTGTTTGAAAAACACAGTTGTTTCCCCGCGAGCAGGTACTTATGAATATCCCCTTCTCGCCATAGGCGCCGCACCGACCTTTCATCCCACCACGCTACGAAAAGTGTGTATAGGCGGTTTGCCGGCGTGCCGCGAATGCCGAAAAAGAGATTTTAGGTGATCACCCACTTCGTCGTAGGCGCCGCACCGGATTCCCTTCCCACCACGCTACGAAAAGCGTGTATAGGCGGTTTGCCGGTGCGTTGCGAACGATGGAATGAGCTCTCGAAGTGATTACCCGCTCGTTGTAGGCACCGCACCGGGGTCCCATCCCACCACGCTAAGAAAAGCGTGTATAGGCGGTTTTCCGGTCCGCTGCAAACAACGAAGTAGGCTCTCGGAGTTTTAAGTTCAGAAATTTATACCTGACGACCGGCGAGGTAGTGGTGTTGGCTCGTGGATGGAGGCGAGAGAGGAGATTGCATTTTTTTTTTTTAAATTTTATCATAATTAATGAAAATTAGTTATAATTAATATAAATCAATAATAATAAATAAATTAGTTATGATTAATATAACTTAATCATAATTAATTAATTATTATCATTAATTGATTAACATTAATTATAATTAATATTAATTAATTGCTAAATTAAAATTAATTTTTCATTAATTATAATAAATCATAATTAGTAGAAAATTAATTATAATTTATAACAATTAATTATAATAATAAAAATTTTAATTAAAAATAATTATTTATGATTAGAATTAATTAATCATAATTAATTATTTATATTTATAATTATCATTAATTATAATTAATGAATTAATTTATAACAAAATTTGAAAGGGATTAACATAGGATTTGAGCTGAATCCCATCTTAATAACAACATTTAGGCAGGATTTAGCATAGACTCCTCTGTTCCCTTCTTTAGAGCTTGACATGTCTATGGGATACAACCGAAGAAGCACATATGAGGGAGAGAGTTACCTTCACAGTTAACGAACTCCTGTTCTTGCTTTCGGTTTAACGAGAAGGAACGCCGAGGGAGGCAATCGGAGAAGCGCACGGAAGGGCAAACGTTACCTTCACTGCGGTCGAGCTCCCGTAGTTATTCCGATCAAAATGTCGTGTCTTCCGATCCCGCAGGGTGGCGTCGTCGTCCAAGCGAAGTCGGGCGACTAGGGCAGGGAGGAGCTTGGCGTCGGGTTTGAGGGAGGAATGAGGTAGGGAACCTTCTCTCTCTCTCTCTCTCTCTCTCTCTCTCTCTCTGTGGATCGGAGAAGCAAAGGGGGTCGGGTAGGAGATGGAAGGGTCGGGATAGCCTCGGCAAGGGATCGGCTTCAGCCTGGAGTAGAGAGGGATCGGAGGTTTGAGGAGGTTTCGGTTTCAGAGGGAGAAAAATCGCAAGGCTCGCGATCGTGGGGAGGATTCGGCTGTTGGAGCTCGTGTCGGGGTCGGAACCGATGGAGGTGAGGTCGGTTGAGGGATTTGGAGCAGGAGTTCTGCGGAGGTTTTGCGTGGGAGGAGAGGTGCGAACGAATGAGATCTCGCTCTCATTTTAAAGACCGCAAGGGTAGCGATCGAGGCAGACCTCGTACGCGAGACGTGACTGCAACGGCGCCGAATCAGCGGGATCTCGGCGGGATTCCAGGATCCGACGGGCAAGAGGTATGTCTGTGGGATTCTTAACTCCCTCTAATTTCTGTTTCTTTATACATGGGTCAACAAATGCCCCCCAACAAATGTAGTTCGTGTCTAGAGCGAAACACGTTTGTTGCATGCTGATTGACCCTGTGGATCTCTAGATATCTATTATAGATGTCACATAGAGGTCTTCATTTAGTGGATCTTCAAGGGTTTGCTTAGATGTCACACTAAAGTTTTTACTTAGTGGATCTCCAAAAATTTGCTTGGATGTCACACTAAGATTTTCATTTAGTGGATCTCCAAAAGTTTGCTTGGATGTCACACTAAGATTATCATTCAGTGGATCTCCAAAAATTTGCCTGGATGTCACACTAAGATTTTCATTCTGTAGCTCTCTGAGAGTCCATTTCCGTGCCTTTATAGATCTTTAGATGCATTTGTAATCTTTAGTGGGATTGACATGTTGGTTCTTATGATTTCTGTGATTGTACTCCATGTTGTAGATGATTTTAAATATTTATTTGGGGATCTCGGCACGCAGCACGATGTCGACCCAAATAAATATTTAAAATGCCCCTAGTCTCTAGGGACATTTGTAGATGTCATTCAGGATGCTTCCTTTCATAGCTTTAGCTTCCCTGAGATTCTGGCTCCTTCTGTCCTGTGCTTTGTGCTGCGGACATTGATGGAGAATTACCTGATTTGTCTTAACTGACTTGTCAGGTGGTTTTGTACCTTTGCCCTTTGCTTCTAGCTTTGGCGGGCTTGATGAAGGAGTGGTTGCCGGTAACCAAAACCCTTAGGTTTGTAATAGGTCGATGGCGAGAAGTCATCGGTCCAGAGCTTTGTGCATGACGGACTTGTTGATGACGGAATCCTCTTAGTTCAGCTTTAAGCTTTTCATGAACTTTGGGATAATTTCTTCGGTCCTTTGCTTTATGCTTTGGTGGACTTGTCGAAGAAGAATTCCTTCGATCCTAGCTTTGTGCTTTATGGATTTATTGAAGGATTTTGCAGGTTTCGGATTTGATTGATAGTACCAAATATAGGTAGTATCTTGACCCTTAACCACTTGAGGAGACTTTAATCTGAGTCACTTGAGTTCATCAGATCGGGAGAGCTGGGATTTGATAGCTCTTCATCCTCTTGTTGCTGAGATGGGGGTTCCTCTACTACGACCTTTCTTATGGCGTATTGAGTAGATGGAGCTGCCAGCGATCCAGCCATATTTGGGCTTGTTGGATCCGACCTCTTACACCCATTCAGGCTTCAGACTCGAGCTATGAGAATTATGCTTCCCAATGCTGATTTTGCTGAAGTTGTTAGATTTGGAAACTTCCTTTGTGGTTGAAGATTTAGAGCCTACGCGAATTTGGTAGTTTTCTCGAGATTCCTTTTTCCCACTGGAACTTTGATTCTCCGGCCAATTAGGAGAATTTGGTAGACTACGATCACTTGAACTTGTCGAGTCAAATTTGCCTTCGTACTTCCTACAGTCCCTACTGACGGGTTGACGAAGAGGGGGTTCCGCTACTACGGCCTTTCTTATGGCGTGTTGAGTAGACGGAGCTGCCAGCGATCCGGCCATATTTGGGCTTGTTGGATCCGACCTCTTACACCCACTTGAACCTTAAGCTTCAGGCTGCTGAAAGACTTCAGGTTGTTCTGGCTCAATTTGTTAGAGTGTGTAGTTGCAAAAGTCTCTTTCTGACCTTTGAAATCTTGGTTTATTGGAGGAGGTGGTGTCTCGATCTTTCGAAATATCACCTGCATATACTTTGAAAAAGCATTTATTATATTCTTCAGTATAAAAGAATATTTGTGTTGGTGATTTTGAATATTTATTCAGGGATCTCGGCATGCAGCGCGATGTCGACCCGAATAAATATTTAAAATGCCCCCTGTTTTGCAGGGACATTTCAGAATGGAGTAAATTTAAAATTTTGTGATTTTTAAATATTTATTTGGGTATCTCGGCATGCGGCGCGATGTCGACCCAAATAAATATTTAAAATGCCCCTTGTCCTGCAGGAAGATTTTGAAATGCATTCTTGCAACACAAGAGAATTTCAAAATGTAAAAATGTAAAATGTATATAGATATGCATGAAATACACAGTACGTCAAGCATGACATTTCTTCGGGTAATCTTATGCATGGTACTTCTTCAGATGTCGACCGTTGATCGGCGGCATATGCCTCTGACCGTGCAGATCGATAAGCTGGTAGGCTCCTCCTTGGTACACCTTCTCGATGATGAATGGGCCTTCCCAGTTGGATACGAACTTGCCACCAATTCTTCGGTGAGGGATGATTGGCCTTCTCAGCACCAGGACCAATTCCCCTTCTTGAAAGGATCGAGGGCGCACCATCCGATCAAATGATTTCGCCATCCTTCCTCGGTAGATTTCTAGGTTTTGTTGGGCTTGTAACCTGACTTCATCGAGTGCATCAAGCTCCTCCATTCTTAAGCGAGCATTCTGCTCTTGAGTAAGCTCATTCTGGATAGCGACCCGAAGAGACGCTATTTCAACTTCTAGTGGCAAGACGGCTTCAGCTCCGAACACTAGTGAGTAGGGAGTGGCTTTGGTTGGTGTTTTGTAGGTCGTACGATACGCCCACAACGCCTCTGCCATCTTCGTATGCCATTCTCTTTTGTTCTTGGTGAGGATCTTCTTCAACAATTTTACTAGCGTCTTGTTGAAGGCCTCAGCCAAACCATTTGCTCTTGGGTTGTATATAGACGAGTACCGCCAGTCAATCTTGTGACGATCTACAAACTTGTAGATTTTTGTACTCTTGAATGCTGTACCATTGTCTGAGATCACTCGACGTGGTACACCGAATCTGTAGAGGACATTGTGGGTGAAGAAATTGATCACGTGCTCGGACGTAACTTCCCTGAATGGTGCCGCTTCTGCCCACTTAGAAAAATAATCTGTAGCTGCCAATATAAAGCGGTGTCCTGCCGAAGACGGCGGATCTATTGGCCCAATTATGTCTATGCCCCAACATTCAAATGGCCAGGATGCAATTGTTGGATGCAGTGGATTTGGCGGTTGATGAATGACATCACCGTGAATCTGACATTCGTGGCACTTCTTAGCATGGTTGATACAATCTCTCACCATCGTAGGCCAGTAATAACCCATTCTTTTGATTTTAGCAGCCATGTTGGGACCTAACTGGTGTGCTCCGCAGAGTCCTTCATGAACTTCTGCTACCACTTTATCAGCTTCCTTGGTCCCTAGGCACCTTAGCCACATTTGATCAAAAGCTCGTCGGTACAACGTGTCATTGACAAACGCGTATCGTAATGCTCTTTTTCTAATTTGTGTAGCCAGAGATTTATCTGTTGGGAGTTTGCTTTCTTTGAAATAGTCGACGAATGGTTGTCTCCAATCGTCTTCGACTTCAACATCTAAGCAATCCAACTACGACTCTGAGAATCTACCAGTTCTTCGTCTTTTTACTGCTGGACGTTCCCCTGGTTGATTTTTAATAGTGATTTGTTGGGGAGGTTGAGGATCAACTGGGGTTGCATCCTGTTGGCTTGAACCTTGTATTCCCTCTGCCTGTGGGAATTGTAGGGTTGCTGGCTCTAAGACTCGGCGGTTTTCAACCGCAATGAATATAGGTGGCCTCTTATCCTCATTTGCAAGCTCCTTGGCTAGTTTAGCTAGACAATCTGCTTTTACATTCTGTCCTCGAGGAACTTGAGTTATCTTGACATTCGGTATTTATTTTAGAAGCTCAAGAGCTCGTCGGTGGTAGTGGGCCAATTCAAGTTTGCAAATCTTGTAAATGCCCAGAACTTGATTTATCACAAGTTGAGAATCACCGAAAATTTGTATATCTGTGATTTGGACATGAATTGAAATCTCCAGTCATGCTATTAGAGCTTCGTATTTGGCTTCATTATTGGTCCGAGGTTCAGTTAGACTGAACAAGAATCTCATGATACCTCCCTCGGGTTCTATAAAGACGAGACCGATGCCAGCTTGGGCCTTTGCAAGATTTGGAGGTTTGGGAGACTTGATAGACGATGCCCCATCAAAATACATCTCCCAAAATGGTAGCTTTTCTTCTTCATCAACCTGCATAATTTGTTCATCGGGCAAATCATCGTTCAACGGAGAACCTGCAGGGATTGGATGTGCAGCGAGAAAATCTGCCAAAGCTTGTCCCTTTACTGCTTTCTGTGGCATGTACACTATATCAAATTGCAGTAATAGCACTGCCACCTTGCCAAACGACCTGTCAACGCTGGTCTTGTCATCAAGAACTTTAGCGGATCGATCTTTGATATCAAGGTGATTTTGTGGGAGAGCATATAGTGGCGGAGCTTCTGGACTGCAAAGATCAACGCCAAATAATGTTTCTCAATTGGAGAATATCGTACTTCTGCTCCGATTAATCTCCGACTGATATAGTAGAGTGCATTTTCTTTTCCTTCCTCATTGTGTTGGGCCAATAATGCTCCGAGGGACTCTTCTAGTGCTACCGTATACAGTATAAGAGGCTTCCCCGGAATTGGCGCTATGACAATGGGTGGATTCAACAAGTATCTCTTGATACTGTCAAATGCTTCCTTACATTCTTCATCCCACTTGAAGCGAACATCCTTCTTCATCAATTTCAAAAATGGCTGGCACCTACCCGACAGATTCGATATGAATCGTCGAATGAAAGCCAGTTGCCCTTGCAAGGAACGGAGTTGACGGAGGCTTCTTGGCGGTGGCATCTCAATGATCGCCTTGATTTTGTTGGGATCGACTTCTATGCCTCGATGACGAATGACATAGCCAAGAAATTTACCGGAGAAGACCCCGAAAGCACACTTAAGGGGATTCATCTTTAGATCGAACTTCCTGATTCTTTCAAATACAATCCTCAGGTCGTTTAAATGATCTTTTCGGTCTATGCTCTTAACGACCAGGTCATCTACATAGCACTCGACTTTCTGATGTATTAATTCATCAAAGATATGGGTCATCGCCCGTTGGTAGGTGGCACCAGTGTTCTTCAAGCCGAAGGGCATGACCGTATAGCAGAAAATACCGATGGGCGTTCTGAATGACGTATGCTTTTCATCTTCGGGCGCCATCTTGATCTGGTTGTATCCTGACGATCTATCCATAAATGAGAATATGTCATAGTTTGACGTGTTGTCTACCAGGAGTTCAGATACAGGAAGTGGAAAGTCATCTTTTGGGCACCCCTTGTTGAGGTCCCTGAAATCAATACAGATACGAATCTGTCCATTCTTCTTCTTGACAGGGACAATATTGGCGATCCAGTCAGCGTATTTCTTTTCACGGATGAAGCCCACTTCTATGAGCTTTTTGGTTTCAGCAATCACCTGTTCTTCAATCTCCAATCTCATTCTCCTTGGAGCTTGTTTGACGGGTGCGACATCCGGTTTGATTGCCAACCTGTGAACTGCTACGTCAGGGGATAAGCCGGGCATCTCAGCATATATCCAGGTAAAGCAATCCCTGAATTCACAGAGGAGTTCTTTTATCTCTTCCACTTGATCTACCGGCAGAAGGGAACTAATGAAGGTTGGGTGAGGGTCATCCTCGGTTCCCAAGTTGACTTCTTTTAGTTCGTCCATAGTGGTTGCCTGTCCACCATCTTCAAGCTCTTCTGGTGCAGGCTTGGCCTCTAGAGGTTGATCATCGTAATCATCAACTTCATAGACCTCTTCATCAGACTCGTCATTGGGTTCAACTTCCCTGCAAGTGATGGCTCGGCAAGTCTCCTTCCGGATGCATTTTCGCCTGACGAATCCAATACCTTTATATGCATTCATTTCCTTCCTCCGCATTGGACGTGGATTCCTTCCATACCAGAGACTTAGGCACATACAAAGTTGTCGCTTGGGGGTGGGAACATTGATCCACTTTCGCAACATTCTTTGAATACCTTTGGTATTAAACCTAGGTAGCCTCGTAGGTAGTAATTCTTCATAATCGATGAAGACATGGTCCCAATCACGATTCACTTCTTCATCCTTTCCTACGGAGTAGAATATATTCCCTGACTCGATCCCCTTTCTGATTGGAGGCAGATAAAGGGTCACAAGTTCTTCAACTTTATACATATCTCGTTGAATTATTTCTTTAAAATACCGTAGGGGAATACGAGTGACTACGAGTACGCTATCTGAGATTGACAGGCTACCTATTCTTCTAGAGAATACCTCTTGCACCGTGTTCATATAGATAGAGTCGTAGTCATAGTCATCATTTCAATATGCGACCTCCCTACTCCATTCGTCCATCGAATGACATATCCTCTGGGATTTTGTAGAGGTGGCATCCTCTTCATCTGTGTCGCTCCCAAGGTGAGGTACACGTTTCCTTTCTTTAGAAGTGGAAGTGGTAGCTTCTTTGGGAAGAGTCGGCGTTGCCTTCTTTCTCCCCACCTGCTTTTTCTCACTTTTTTGTTCAGGTCGCTTTGCACTCTCTGGATTTGATGCTTGAACCTTCAGAGAGTTTGACAGTCTCTGCTTCTTTGGCATGAAATACTGCGCATCTTCATAGACTGTTGCTTCATGGACTGTGAAGGGCTGGATGTCTCCAGAGATCCTGAACTCTTCTCCGTCCCTGAGATACTTCATGCACTGATGTAGTGTTGACGGGACAACGCCATATTCATGCAACCAGGGGCGACCCAGGAGCGCCTTGAATAAAGTATCCGCATCAATCACATGGAACTTGGCTTCTGTGTGAAATTCTCCAAACACAAGAGGTAGCATAAACGATCCAAGGGTTTTCTGCCCTTTTTTGTTAAAACTATGTACCATAAGCTTATCTGGCCCGAGGTGTTCCACGTTGAGGCACAACGACCTTAGTGCTTTTAAGCTCATAAGGTTGATGGAGGACCCAGGGTCAATCAGAATTCGACTGATTACCAAATCATCACTCTCTGCAGTAACATACAGAGGTCGGTTGTGGTCTGCAGTCCCGAGCATCATGTTATCTTCGGTGAACGTGATGAATGGTTTGTTGTGAGCTTGCAGGACCTCAGTGAGATTGCGTTCAGCAAAATACGCCTCGTACCTCTCGGGGTCCTTGAGAGCCTGAATCAAAGTCTCTCGAAGATCCTTAGACATTACCAGAGCATCGTATATGCTGAGCTGGGCAGGAATCTTCCTCAGATGGGATAAGATATTATAATCTATTCCCCTGACTGGAGTATCTTTCTTCTTGGGATCCTCGGAGATAATTTCTTCGTTGATAACTATCTCTTTTCCCTTATCCTTATTGGATATTCCTTTCTTTGGCGGAGGTGGTAGTATCTTGCCACTTCTCAACTGCACTTGAGCAATCTCTTCTGGCTCAGACTCATTTAATGGGATTTCTTCTTCAGAGTCAGCCATTATTGTGTCTAGAGATTCATTCGTTGATCCAGAGTCACTTCCCAGATTTACATGTCCTATCTGCAACGCTATATCGGGATCAGATTCATCTATCTTTGGAAAGTACAGGTCCTCCTCTGAGTTGTAATCCATTGACGATGTTGCCAGACATGTTTCAACGATCATCTCTCTGACATATTTTTCTTTTGTCGGAGTTATTGGTGTTACTGAAATGACTCGACAAACTTCTGTGGGAAGAGGGTTCTCATCAGCTTCCTCTGTTTCGTCAATCTTGAGCTCTGACATAAAGTCGGCAAGCTTAACAGGACGCCTTGCGGTCTGGTAGTATTCATCCAGACTATCTATAACCCTTTCAGTTGCAGTCTTCTTCTCCTTGGGCTTCTTCAGTTTTGTCTTCTTCTTGGAGGACTTTTTCTTTCCAGACTTTGAAGTTCCAACTTGATTGGGAAACTGTTTAGAAGCAAACGCTTGTGCCACAGGTAGTGCCTTCAGATTTAACACTGGTTCCGTAGGGGATTTCCATTTTACACCCGGAACTCCTTCAAGCTGTTTCAGCATTTTCACAGTTTTCTTAGAGACCGCAGTCTCCCACTGTTCTTCCTGAGCTGGCTTCTTTTCATTTTTTCTCTCTTGAACCGGGGGTACGGAGGAAGTTGTAACTACCCGAGTTGATTCTTTTCTGGGATGAGTCAGTACATTGTCAGATAATGTGAGCTCTCCCTTCGATATTTTCTTTCAAGCCAATCCTTAAAGACATAACAATCTTCGATTGGGTGACTCATCACTTGATGATACGGACAGTAGTTTGGATCGCCACTGTGTTTTGACTCCTCGGGTCTCTTGCACTCTGGCAGTTCTAAACCCGCTTTCAATGCTTGTCGAAATAACTTGGCGACACTTTCCCTCTTGAATGAATATTCCTTATTCATTTTATCTTTGAGGGAGGGGAACGTTCGCTCACCAGTTCCCGTTGTTTGCCGCGGGCGTTCTCCACCACCCTGATAAGGTCATGGTTTATCATTACCCCCGAGTATCAGCTTTGGCTGGGGGTTGGGGTTGTAGACTTGCCTTTGTCTACGTTGTACGTCATCTGTTTCTCCTTATCAGCTCTGGAGAAAAATATGGAGTCAGCCTCACCTCTTCTAGCACCTAAGGCTTTAACCTTTTTGGGCTTATCAGAATAGTTCTCTATTTTTGACAAGTTTAGTTTCTCAAACTTTGCCACTCTATCCAACAAATCCTGAAATGTGGTGATAGTAGCCATGCACAGGAATGGTTGCATTTTGTCATCAATGTTTCCCATTAACAACTGTACGGCATGCTCTTCTTCGAGCTGTTGCTCACATTTCATGCTTAGATTGCGCCAGCGAGTGATATATTTGGTCACTGATTCTTCCTTCTTTCTCTTATTCAGAGCAAGGTCAGCGATCGTTATTTTCTCGGTCGCACTGGCGAACCTCTTCACAAACATATTTTCTAACTCTGCAAATGTCTTTACAGAGTCATTTGGCAATTAAGCGTACCATTCGAAAGCAGCTGCTGTCAAACTGCTAACGAATTGTCGGAAGAGTAGAGCGTCATTCCCTCCAGTATTCCCGCAGGTGGCTTTGAACTGCGCTAGGTGCTGTCTAGGATTTTTGTTGCCATCAAAAGTATTGAATTTTGGCACAGAATATCCCTTCGGATATGGCACCTGATCGTACTCTGCTGGGTACGGGCGACCTTTTCCTACCAATTTTTCTGCCTGATCAAAAGCTATAATAGCCTTGATCTTCTCTGTAATGATCCCTTCAAGCTGCGCAGCAGTCACAGGCTCGGAGGTGCTTGCGATGTTCTGCGGAGTGGGTTGGCGAGTGGTATTTTGAGCCTCATGACCACCATCAGGAGTGTCCCGTACTCCTGAGACTTACGGTACTTGGAAGTTTGGAGGATCAGGGGGAGGATTGGGCATAGAACCAACTGCAGCATTTCTCTGCATAATCTGCATCATTGCCGTCATTTGGGTCATCATCTCTGTCATTTTCTCATGTAATTGAGAGATTTCCCTATCCTTTGCCCTCATTTGACGTTTCATTTGTCTCTGCATTTCTGCGAGCGTGACGTTCTCGTCAGCAAAGGGATTCTCCTCAGCCTCTTCTCGCTCTTCTTAGGAATGGACACCTCTGCCAGTGGTGGACCCGGCTTCATGGCGGCGCCGATATACTTGTCTAGGCGGTGGTTGCCAACGATCGTCATCTTCATCATCGTCGTAGTAGGCCTCCTCTTCGACATTGATGTGTCTCACCATGTAGACCACTTCCATGTCCAAGGTGTTATTTACCTCTTCTAAATTTTCTTCAATGTATTCTTCCAGATTTTCTTCTAGATTTTCTTCCAGATTTTCTTCCATGTATTCTTCAATATTTTCTTCTCCCATATCTTCTTCTCCTTCTTCTAGTACTCGGATCTCCGAGCGGCGGCGCCACTGGATCTCTGGTTCTTGGTTAGGCAGGAAGATCTCTCCAACCCGTGGGCTACGGTCGAAGTTAGATTCATAATTGGGAGGGGTCATAGAACGACGGGATCCCCTGGAAGACTCTCCAAGGTGTCTACCGTCGGAATTGGCATCATCATGGGTCTTCTTTTGGACCCATTTCTGATGTTGTTTGTAATTGGGGGCGGATCTCTGGGAAGCAGTACCGGATGTCACGCCCAGCTCAGTCTTTCTTTCTTTCTTTTCTTCTCTGCGAGGCTTTGGCCTCCAGATTTTCTTTCCTTTTCGCCGAGACCTTTCGGCGGCAGATCTCTGAACTCGAGGTTCAGGTGTCACGCCCCGATTTTCACCGTGCGGGGTGTATTTTCTTTCCTTTCTCTCCACAGCAAGAGACAGACGCTCTCTTGGTGGAGTTCTTCTTGTTTCGACCGTCAGTGGCCACTGGTACCTCCTCTTTTTCAGTCCTCTCTCCTTCACGGTCTTCAGGACTCTGTAGACTCGAGCTGAGAGAGTTTCAGGCTCCTTCTTCTTTTGAGGAGGTGGGACTTCAGGCTGTCGGTCCCAGAATGACTTCTTCAGCTCCCCAGTTGAGCTGTTCCTCTTAACCCACCTCAGGTCAGTAAACTTGTTCCGGGTAGGAACGCTGAATATATGCTCTGGAGCAGGTAGGTTCGAGGGATGCACAGGCACTAATAGCTGCTGAGCTCGGAGTTCAGCATTCATCTTCCTTCTCTGCCTCCTGGTGGGCCTTCCTTCAGATGAGGAAGCTTCAGCAACGTTCCTCCTAGGTACAGATGATCCCATTGGCAGCGTAGTGGTCCTGGTAGGTACTACTGAGATTTTCCCATCAGTTACTATCCTTCTGGTGGTTGGGATCTCAGATTGAGAAAGTCGTTCGAACACAGAAATCCTCCTTTGAGGGTCTTTGACAGCAGGTCGTGGTGCTGACAAATGCACACGATGGCTAGCAGTTTCAGTGGAGTGGGGCCTCCTAGCATGCCCTTCAGATTCAATGCCGCATGGAGGGATACCAACAGCTCTTGCGGTAATAGCTGGAAAGTCGATACTGCCAAACTGGATAGTAGCTCCAGCATTTCCAGTTTCAATAATGGCATTTGCCAGTTGGATCCTGGCTCCTTGTCCCAGCTGGACAGTCATTGGTGTGTTCTGTAGATCCATCTGCATAAATGAAACGTAAGGGTTAGTGATCAAAATTTGATACATCACCCCACACTTTCAAAAATGCAGAGACTTGCACAGAATAGAAAACAAAAACAGATAACATTAGCGAGCAAATTCAAACAATACAAATCTAAAATACTGCTAAATACGTTATCTTAATAAATTTATTTGAATGATCATTCTTAGAATATTCAGAAATTTTGATTCTTTAAATGATCATTTTGAAAGACTCAAAATTTTGAATCTAGGTTGAGAATAGCTGCTACTATAGTACTGAGGTGACTAGCCAAAGATGGAAAGAGAAGCCAATCCCCAGCGGAGTCGCCAGAAATCTATGGGCTCCGAAAATTCGGCCCCGGCCTCCGCCCGCTTTCTACTTTTTGAGGGGGGAGTTTTAACGAGCTATGTTCCGAGATAAATTTTGGAAGGCAGATGAGATAGTAGATAAGACACTACCCAGAGATTTCACCCTCATTTAGCGAGGACTTTATGATCTGAGTTCTGGTTTCCTATAGGCGCAAGCCCCTATAGTTAATTACCCCTCCCACTAACGAGAGAGAACTTTCGATTAAGGCTAGTCGTTAATCAGATACATAAAGATACGTGCATCTGGCTTATAGTAGCAGCATAGATGTTTGAAATTTGGAGAATTTGGTATTTAAAATAAAAATTTCACCATCTTGCACTTAAAGCAGATAGTGGGGGAATGGATGATAGACCCGATCAAGATCCCATGGTTTCGTCATCCCGGGCCATCGTGGTCCCTGGTCTACTTAGTCAGAGGAGGTAGTCGACCCAACCTGATAGAAGGATCCTTGTCGGCAGCCATGGGTTGTTTCGTCCAAGGGTACCTTGTAGACCTGGGGGGAATATTTGTCTAAGGGGACAAATTCGAATCCACCTTAGCTAACAGAGGGCTTTGTGCCCTATCGATCATATCCTATTGATTCATATCTCAAGGATTTGATGCCATTGGGGAGCATACGGGCTCTGGCCATAACCATAATATAATGGTGCCATTTGGCGGCAACCACCTGGTTCAGAGGGCCCCGAGTCATTACCGTTTATCCTGCAGTGCCATTTGGCGGCGAAACTGCCGGTTAGAGGACTCGTACCACGTCCTTGCTGGTAGGAGATTATTTGAGAATAGATCCTAGTGATATTTTCGACCAGGCATTAGCTCTATGTGAGCTGAAGTATTTTTCAATTTGTCCACCTTGGCAAACTGTTGCGGAGGGTGGATGGATTTGTATTAAGTGATTTGATAGATTATTTCAATTTTAAATATTTTGGAGTTTTGGACTATTTTTGGAGATTTGGATTTTTGATGATTTTTGGATTTTAAAACATTTGGATTTTGTGGGAATTCGGGTAGCATTTGAAAGTATTTGTGAACCCCTCCGGTTGAGATTTGCATTCAACACGGCCATCATCGGGGTGGCACTTTAGGGTCCTTTGTATTTATGGGTTGAACCTTGTCGACTTTATCGGGCTGTCGATAGAGGATCGGGTTCTGTAGGCTTTATGCCCTTGTTAGTGAATTCTTTTGATTATAGGCCTTGAAGGCCTAATATAAACATATAAGATAAATATCTCGGTCGATCTCGTGACCGCATATTTATTTAATGGTTTGAGCCGTGTCGACTCCTATCTACCCGTATAGGAGGATCGGGCTCGAACTTGAATTCACTTATTGACCCGCGCAGCATCCCTAGACGTCACGTGTGTACTAATAACACGCTCGCCGGGGCCCATGCGGGTGTTTTGGGGGCATTTTATAATTATTTATTGAGCCTTGTCTACTCCTATCTGCTTGCATAGGAGGATCAAGTTCAAAATTTGTTAACCCGCGTAGCATCACTAGACGTCATGTATGTACCAATAACAAGCTCGTCGGGGCCCATGCGGGTGTATAATACATCCCCTTATGTGTACCTATGTGTATACAAATTACAGTGCACGTGCGGGGATATTTTAGAATACTTGTTGCTGCTTGGTCGTACGGGTGACCGCCATTTGAATGCAGCATTCTACTTGGATGCTCATACACGCCTTATGTCCGCTTGTAAGGATGTTGCGGATCCAGTGGCGTGGCACTGGGGTTGCATTTAGGGATTTGTACGCCTTCTATCTGCTCGCATAGGTGTTGCAGATTCGGTGGCGTGGCGTTGTAGCCTGTGGACGCCTTCTGTCTGCTTGTATGAGTGTTGCAGATCCGGTGGCGTGGCGTGGCGTTGTAGCCTATGGACGCCTTCTGTCTGCTTGTATGAGTGTTGCAGATCCGGTGGCGTGGCGTTGTAGCCTGTGGACACCTTCTGTCTGCTTGTATGAGTGTTGCAGATCAGGTGGCGTGGCGTTGTAGCCTATGGACGCCTTCTGTCTGCTTGTATGAGTGTTGCAGATCCGATGGCGTGGCATTATACGATCTCCACAACTGTTGCTGGTAGGAAGGTAGATGTTTTCATTCATAGATTGGAATTGACTTCAGGATACTGCATTTACTGAAGTCTTTCTGCATCTACCCACGAGTGACATGTTTTACATACATCTGTACTCGCAGAGAGATTGTATGTATTACAGATCTTCATTCTTGATAGTATGCAGATCAGTATGTCTATTTGTATCTTGATATTGGTTGTCGAAGTATTATAAAGCAGCTGTTTCATCTGCTAAATTCCCTTCAGACCTTTATATTCTGATTGACTTGAAGATCTTCAAAATTCATTGAGACATCAAATTCTCCATTGTTGAGAGAGCCGGTATATTCACTTTCGATCAGGTGGTGTTGATTGTAAAAAGACGGCATTTGCCTCAGACTTTTTGAATACATCTTCACTAACCATTATTGATTGTAGCTTACAAGGTTGAACGTGCTTGCTTGTATTCTGATCTTGATCGTAGGGATACCCTAGCGCTTGACGCATGCTTCTGCATATACCGGTAGAGCATATCATCAACTGCATTAAGTCCTAATGCTCTTTGTATGCTGATCTATCTCACTTGTAAGGTATCGGTATAATTACTTGCATGCTGACTTGTATTGATTGTGGGAAGGCTACGCTTCAACTTGAATTTGATATTTCATTTGTCACATGTCTCTTTGGTAGATTTCTTTGAAAATTTTATATTATTGCTTAAAGAGTTCTTAAGCAAACTGTAGTTGAGATTTTATCCCATACACATCCTTGTAGCCGATGCAATTGTCTCTAGTAATTAACCGCATGAATTTCCCTTATCATTTGTTTGGAAATTTGTATGATCATCTAAACCTGTGTTGTTGCATTCTCTTTGGTTTTCGTTGATCAATGCTTGCAAATAGATCACATGTCCTTGTACTCACTTTGATTTGCATTCGCTTGCTCACTACTCATCGTCATTTACCAGTATTTACACATGTCCCATAACTGCTTGCGAGCGAGATGTAGAAACTTTCTTTGTTTTCTACTGATTGTTGATTCATTCATATCTGATTCTTCTTCTTGATAGAGATAGATACATCTAGTTGCATGATTGATCCATAGGTGAGTTGTACTCACTACATTTCCCTCATTCGTGTTTGCTAATGATTCATTTAACCCACTACATGTGAACTTCAATAATCCACAAGAGATTGATGTGTTTATTTGCATATTGTTGTTGACTACGAAATGAGTCTTTTGCAGTATCATTGAACCCTTCTACTTGCAAGAGATCAATGTATTGAATACTTATCGGATCCTTCGTGACAGCTCATTTATTTGTTGCATATCATTATTCATCATTCATAGATGAACTATTAACGATCATCTGCATTCGTCACGATCTTTGCGTTGACTTCAATTCACCCTCGCATTTGTTAGATATTCCTTACGAGTCGATTATACCTGTGAATTTGTTTGCTTGTATGATGACATTAGGCATAGAGATATTGTTGCATTTGTTACTAATCTTTGCTAACATGACTAACAATATCACTTTGCCACATTACAGGTTTTATCTTAGACATTCAAGTTATGCTTCATGCCATTCACTTGGTATTCGAACTACAGTTCAGTTCAATGTCAAGCTTTATTTCAAATCTGAGTTCCCTGTGTTGTCTTGTTTGAGTCCTCTATTGTCCAAATCTTTGACATCTTGTTTAAGTTCTGTTGACATCCGCTATGTTTGAGTCAAATCCAAGTTCATAAGTCCTAGTTGCATTTGGATTGGTATCTTCCTCATGAATGAATCGCATTATTCATTAAAGACCTTATATTGTAGTAAATGATGTTCAAAGTTCTTCATAATTCCCCGCATTGTTCTATTTAATGTTGCTCAAATCAAGCTTAATGTCCACAAGCTCCTGCTTCGAGTCCTCGTCATTGTATTCAAGTCAACTTCATGTCACTTATAGTTTGTTCAAATTCACTGAGTCCTTGCAAATTCAAGTTCAAAGTACGAGTCCTGCAGTCTGAATTTTGTTCCAAATTGAGTCCAATCTGAGTTTGCTTGATTCGAGTTTGAGTTCAGATTGTTATCATTTGTTGCAAGTCCAAATTCAAGCTCGATTTCATTTAGATTTGAGTTTATTTATTTTCGATTTATGCTCAATTTCATGTTTAGTTCATTCTCTGAATCGAGTCCTTTGTTTGTCCAAATTTCATTCGAGTCAGGTCTAAGTGGTCTTTTATTCACCCGAAATTTAGGCAGCCTCCCGGCGTCTCCCCCGTTTAGGGGAAACTATAAGAAAACTGGGCCTTTCCCACCACGCTAAGAAAAGCGTGTATGGTAGGTGCCCTCTTTCGAGGACACCGCGGCCGTGTAAAATCTTCAATCCCCCACCACGCTACGAAAAGCGTGTATGGGTCTTCGATAGCACCTGTTTGAAAAACACAGTTGTTTCCCCGCGAGCGGGTACTTATGAATATCCCCTTCTCGCCATAGGCGCCGCACCGACCTTCCATCCCACCACGCTACGAAAAGCGTGTATAGGCGGTTTGCCGGCGTGCCGCGAATGCCAAAAAAGAGATTTTAGGTGATCACCCACTTCGTCGTAGGCGCCGCACCGGGTTCCCTTCCCACCACGCTACGAAAAGCGTGTATAGGCGGTTTGCCGGTGCGTCGCGAACGACGGAATGAGCTCTCGAAGTGATTACCCGCTCGTTGTAGGCACCGCACCGGGGTCCCATCCCACCACGCTAAGAAAATCGTGTATAGGCGGTTTTCCGGTCCGCTGCAAACAACGAAGTAGGCTCTCGGAGTTTTAAGTTCAGAAATTTATACCTGACGACCGGCGAGGTAGTGGTGTTGGCTCGTGGATCGAGGCGAGAGAGGAGATTGCATTTTTTTTTTAAATTTTATCATAATTAATGAAAATTAATTATAATTAATATAAATCAATAATAATAAATAAATTAGTTATGATTAATATTACTTAATCATAATTAATTAATTATTATCATTAATTGATTAACATTAATTATAATTAATATTAATTAATTGCTAAATTATAATTAATTTTTCATTAATTATAATAAATCATAATTAGTAGAAAATTAATTATAATTTATAACAATTAATTATAATAATAAAAATTATAATTAAAAATAATTATTTATGATTAGAATTAATTAATCATAATTAATTATTAATATTTATAATTATCATTAATTATAATTAATGAATTAATTTATATTAAAATTTGAAAGGGATTAACATAGGATTTGAGCTGAATCTCATCTTAATAACAACATTTAGGCAGGATTTAGCATAGACTCCTCTGTTCCGTTCTTTAGAGCTCGACAGGTCTATGGGATACAGCCGAAGAAGCACATATGAGGGAGAGAGTTACCTTCACAGTTAACGAACTCCTGTTCTTGCTTTCGGTTTAACGAGAAGGAATGCCGAGGGAGGCAATCGGAGAAGCGCACGGAAGGGCAAACGTTACCTTCACTGCGGTCGAGCTCCCGTAGTTGTTCCGATCAAAATGTCGTGTCTTCCGATCCCGCGTCGTCCAATCAAAGTCGGGCGACTAGGGCAGGGAGGAGCTTGGCGTCAGGTTTGAGGGAGGAATGAGGTAGGGAACCTTCTCTCTCTCTCTCTCTCTCTCTCTCTCTCTCTCTCTCTCTCTCTCTCTCTCTCTCTCTCTCTGTGGATCGGAGAAGCAAAGGGGGTCGGGTAGGAGATGGAAGGGTCGGGATAGCCTCGGCAAGGGATCGGCTTCAGCCTGGAGCAGAGAGGGATCGGAGGTTTGAGGAGGTTTCGGTTTCATAGGGAGAAAAATCGCAAGGCTCGCGATCGTGGGGAGGATTCGGCTGTTGGAGCTCGTGTCGGGGTCGGAACCGATGGAGGCGAGGTCGGTTGAGGGATTTGGAGCAGGAGTTCTGCGGAGGTTTTGCGTGGGAGGAGAGGTGCGAACGAATAAGAGCTCGCTCTCACTTTAAAGACCGCAAGGGTAGCGATCGAGGCAGACCTCGTACGCGAGACGTGACTGCAACGGCGCCGAATCAGTGGGATCTCGGCGGGATTCCAGGATCCCACGGGCAAGAGGTATGTCTGTGGGATTCTTAACTCCCTCTGATTTCTATTTCTTTATACATGGGTCAACAAATGCCCCCCAACAAATGTGGTTCGCGTCTAGAGCGAAACACATTTGTTGCATGCTGATTGACCCTGTGGATCTCTAGATATCTATTCTAGATGTCACATAGAGGTCTTCATTTAGTGGATCTCCAAGGGTTTGCTTAGATGTCACACTAAAGTTTTTACTTAGTGGATCTCCAAAAATTTGCTTGGATGTCACACTAAGATTTTCATTTAGTGGATCTCCAAAAGTTTGCTTGGTTCTTGTGATTTCTGTGATTGTACTCCATGTTGTAGATGATTTTAAATATTTATTTGAGGATCTCGACACGCAGCATGATGTCGACCCAAATAAATATTTAAAATGCCCCTAGTCTCTAGGGAAATTTGTAGATGTCATTCGGGATGCTTCCTTTCATAGATTTAGCTTCCCTGAGATTCTGGCTCCTTCTGTCCTGTGCTTTGTGCTGCGGACATTGATGGAGAATTACCTGATTTGTCTTTACTGACTTGTCAAGTGGTTTTGTACCTTCTGCCCTTTGCTTCTAGCTTTGGCGGGCTTGATGAAGGAGTGGTTGCCGGTAACCAAAACCCTTAGGTTTGTAATAGGTCGATGGCGAGAAGTCATCGGTCCAGAGCTTTGTGCATGATGGACTTGTTGATGACGGAATCCTCTTAGTTCAGCTTTAAGCTTTTCATGAACTTTGGGATAATTTCTTCGGTCCTTTGCTTTATGCTTTGGTGGACTTGTCGAAGAAGAATTCCTTCGATCCTAGCTTTGTGCTTTATGGATTTATTGAAGGATTTTGCAGGTTTCGGATTTGATTGATAGTACCAAATGTAGGTAGTATCTTGGCCCTTAACCACTTGAGGAGACTTTAATCTGAGTCACTTGAGTTCATCAGATCGGGAGAGCTGGGATTTGACAGCTCTTCGTCCTCTTGTTGTTGAGATGGGGGTTCCTCTACTACGACCTTTCTTATGGCGTGTTGAGTAGATGGAGCTGCCAGCGATCCGGCCATATTTGGGCTTGTTGGATCCGACCTCTTACACCCATTCAGGCTTCAGACTCGAGCTATGAGAATTATGCTTCCTAATGCTGATTTTGCTGAAGTTGTTAGATTTGGAGTCTTCCTTTGTGGTTGAAGATTTAGAGCCTACGCGAATTTGGTAGTTTTCTCGAGATTTCTTTTTCCCACTGGAACTTTGATTCTCTGGCCAATTAGGAGAATTTGGTAGACTACGATCACTTGAACTTGTCGAGTCAAATTTGCCTTCATACTTCCTACAGTCCCTACTGACGGGTTGACGAAGCGGGGGTTCCGCTACTACGGCCTTTCTTATGGCGTGTTGAGTAGACGGAGCTGCCAGCGATCCGGCCATATTTGAGCTTGTTGGATCCGACCTCTTACACCCACTTGAACCTTAAGCTTCAGGCTGCTGAAAGACTTCAGGTTGTTCTGGCTCAATTTGTTAGAGTGTGTAGTTGCAAAAGTCTCTTTCTGACCTTTGAAATCTTGGTTTATTGGAGGAGGTGGTGTCTCGATCTTTCGAAATATCACCTGCATATACTTTGAAAAAGCATTTGTTGTATTCTTCAGTATAAAAGAATATTTGTGTTGGTGATTTTAAATATTTATTCAGGGATCTCGGCATGCAGCGCGATGTCGACCCGAATAAATATTTAAAATGCCCCCTGTTTCGCAGGGACATTTCAGAATGGAGTAAATTTAAAATTTTGTGATTTTTAAATATTTATTTGGGTATCTCGGCATGCGGCGCGATGTCGACCCAAATAAATATTTAAAATGCCCCCTGTCCTGCAGGAAGATTTTGAAATGCATTCTTGCAACACAAGAGAATTTCAAAATGTAAAAATGTAAAATGTATATAGATACGCATGAAATACACAGTACGTCAAGCATGACATTTCTTCGGGCAATCTTATGCATGGTACTTCTTCAGATGTCGACCGTTGATCGGCGGCATAGGCCTCTGACTGTGCAGATCGATAAGCAGGTAGGCTCCTCCTTGGTACACCTTCTCGATGACGAATGGGCCTTCCCAGTTGGATACGAACTTGCCACCAATTCTTCGGTGAGGGATGATTGGCCTTCTCAGCACCAGGACCAATTCCCCTTCTTGAAAGGACCGAGGGCGCACCATCCGATCAAATGATTTCGCCATCCTTCCTCGGTAGATTTCTAGGTTTTGTTGGGCTTGTAACCTGACTTCATCGAGTGCATCAAGCTCCTCCATTCTTAAGCGAGCATTCTGCTCTTGAGTAAGCTCATTCTGGATAGCGACCCGAAGAGACGGTAGTTCAACTTCTAGTGGCAAGACGGCTTCAGCTCCGAACACTAGTGAGTAGGGAGTGGCTTTGGTTGGTGTTTTGTAGGTCGTACGATACGCCCACAACGCCTCTGCCATCTTCGTATGCCATTCTCTTTTGTTCTTGGTGAGGATCTTCTTCAACAATTTTACTACGTCTTGTTGAAGGCCTCAGCCAAACCATTTGCTCTTGGGTTGTATATGGACGAGTACCGCCAGTCAATCTTGTGACGATCTACAAACTTGTAGATTTTTGTACTCTTGAATGCTGTACCATTGTCTGAGATCACTCGGCGTGGTACACCGAATCTGTAGACGACATTGTGGGTGAAGAAATTGATCACGTGCTCAGACGTAACTTCCCTGAATTGTGCCCCTTCTGCCCACTTAGAAAAATAATCTGTAGCTGCCAATATAAAGCGGTGTCCTGCCGAAGACGGCGGATCTATTGGCCCAATTATGTCTGTGCCCCAACATTCAAATGGCCAGGATGCAATTGTTGGATGCAGTGGATTTGGCGGTTGATGAATGACCTCACCGTGAATCTGACATTCGTGGCACTTCTTAGCGTGGTTGATACAATCTCTCACCATCGTAGGCCAGTAATAACCTATTCTTTTAATTTTAGCAGCCATCTTGGGACCTGACTGGTGTGCTCCGCAGAGTCCTTCATGAACTTCTACTACCACTTTATCAGCTTCCTTGGTCCCTAGGCACCTTAGCCATATTTGATCAAAAGCTCGTCGGTACAACGTGTCATTGACAAACGCGTATCGTAATGCTCTTTTTCTAATTTGTGTAGCCAGAGATTTATCTGTTGGGAGTTTGCTTTCTTTGAAATTGTCGACGAATGGTTGTCTCCAATCGTCTTCGACTTCAACATCTAAGCAATACAACCACGACTCTGAGAATCTACTAGTTCTTCGTCTTTTTACTGCTGGACGTTCCCCTGGTTGATTTTTAATAGTGATTTGTTGGGGAGGTTGAGGATCAACTGGGGTTGCATCCTGTTGGCTTGAACCTGGTATTCCCTCCGCCTGCGGGAATTATAGGGTTGCTGGCTCTAAGACTCGGCGGTTTTCAACCGCAATGAATATAGGTGGCCTCTTATCCTCATTTGCAAGCTCCTTGGCCAGTTTAGCTAGACAATCTGCTTTTGCATTCTGTCCTCGAGGAACTTGAGTTATCTTGACATTCGGTATTTTTTTTAGAAGCTCGAGAGCTCGTCGGTGGTAGTGGGCCAATTCAAGTTTGCAAATCTTGTAAATGCCCGGAACTTGATTTATCACAAGTTGAGAATCACCGAAAATTTGGAGATCTGTGATTTGGACATCAATTGCAATCTCCAGTCCTGCTATTAGAGCTTCGTATTCGGCTTCATTATTGGTCCGAGGTTTAGTTAGACTGAACAAGAATCTCATGATACCTCCCTCGGGTTCTATAAAGACGAGACCGATGCCAGCTTGGGCCTTTGCATGATTTGGAGGTTTGGGAGACTTGATAGACGATGCCCCATCAAAATACATATCCCAAAATGGTAGCTTTTCTTCTTCATCAACCTGCATAATTTGTTCATCAGGCAAATCATCATTCAACGGAGAATCTGCAGGGATTGGATGTGCGGCGAGAAAATCTGCCAAAGCTTGTCCCTTTACTGCTTTCTGTGGCATGTACACTATATCAAATTGCAGTAATAGCACTGCCCACCTTGCCAAACGACCTGTCAATGCTGGTCTTGTCATCAAGAACTTTAGCGGATCGATCTTTGATATCAAGGTGATTTTGTGGGAGAGCATATAGTGGCGGAGCTTCTGGACTGCAAAGATCAACGCCAAATAATGTTTCTCAATTGGAGAATATCGTACTTCTGCTCCGATTAATCTCCGACTGATATAGTAGAGTGCATTTTCTTTTCCTTCCTCATTGTGTTGGGCCAATAATGCTCCGAGGGACTCTTCTAGTGCGGCCGTATACAGTATAAGAGGCTTCCCCGGAATTGGCGCTGCGATAGTGGGTGGATTCAACAAGTATCTCTTGATACTGTCAAATGTTTCCTTACATTCTTCATCCCACTTGAAGCGAACGTCCTTCTTCATCAATTTTGAAAATGGCTGGCACCTACCCGACAGATTTGATATGAATCGTCGAATTAAAGCCAGTTGCCCTTGCAAGGAACAGAGTTGACGGAGGCTTCTTGGCGGTGGCATCTCAATGATCGCCTTGATTTTGTTGGGATCAACTTCTATGCCTCGATGACGAACGACATAGCCAAGAAATTTACCGGAGGAGACCCCGAAAGCACACTTAAGGGGATTCATCTTTAGATTGAACTTCCTGATTCTTTCAAATACAATCCTCAGGTCGTTTAAATGATCTTTTCAGTCCATGCTCTTAACGACCAGGTCATCTACATAGCACTCGACTTTCTGATGTATTAATTCATCAAAGATATGGGTCATCGCCCGTTTGTAGGTGGCACCAGCGTTCTTCAAGCCGAAGGGCATGACCGTATAGCAGAAAATACCGATGGGCATTCTGAATGACGTATGCTTTTCATCTTCGGGCGCCATCTTGATCTGGTTGTATCCTGATGATCCATCCATAAACGAGAACATGTCATAGTTTGACGTGTTTTCTACCAGGAGTTCAGATACAGTAAGTGGAAAGTCATCTTTTGGGCACGCCTTGTTGAGGTCCCTGAAATCAATACAGATACGAATCTGTCCATTCTTCTTCTTGACAGGGACAATATTGGCGATCCAGTCAGCGTATTTCTCTTCACGGATGAAGCCCACTTCTATGAGCTTTTTGGTTTCAGCAATCACCTGTTCTTCAATCTCCAATCTCATTCTCCTTGGAGCTTGTTTGACGGGTGCGACATCCGATTTGATTGCCAACCTGTGAACTGCTACGTCAGGGGATAAGCCGGGCATCTCAGCATATGTCCAGGCAAAGCAATCCCTGAATTCACAGAGGAGTTCTTTTATCTCTTCCACTTGATCTTCCGGCAGAAGGGAACTAATGAAGGTTGGGTGAGGGTCATCCTCGGTTCCCAAGTTGACTTCTTTTAGTTCGTCCATAGTGGTTGCCTGTCCACCATCTTCAAGCTCTTCTGGTGCAGGCTTGACCTCTAGAGGCTGATCATCGTAATCATCAACTTCATAGACCTCTTCATCAGACTCGTCATTGGGTTCAACTTCCCTGCAAGTGATGGCTCGGCAAGTCTCCTTCCGGATGCATTTTCGCCTGACGAATCCAATACCTTTATATGCATTCATTTCCTTCCGCCGCATTGGACGTGGATTCCTTCCATACCAGAGACTTAGGCACATACGAAGTTGTCGCTTGGGGGTGGGAACATTGATCCACTTTCGCAACATTCTTTGAATACCTTTGGTATTAAACCTAGGTAGCCTCGTATGTAGTAATTCTTCATAATCGATGAAGACATGGTCCCAATCACGATTCACTTCTTCATCCTTTCCTACGGAGTAGAATATATTCCCTGACTCGATCCCCTTTCTGATTGGAGGCAGATAAAGGGTCACAAGTTCTTCAACTTTATGCACATCTCGTTGAATTATTTCTTTAAAATACTGTAGGGGAATACGAGTGACTACGAGTACGCTATCTGAGATTGACAGGCTACCTATTCTTCTAGAGAATACCTCTTGCACCGTGTTCATATAGATAGAGTCGTAGTCATAGTCATCATTTCAATATGCGACCTCCCTACTCCATTCGTCCATCGAATGACATATCCTCTGGGATTTTGTAGAGGTGGCATCCTCTTCATCTGTGTCGCTCCCAAGGTGAGGTACACATTTCCTTTTTTTAGAAGTGGAAGTGGTAGCTTCTTTGGGAAGAGTCGGCGTTGCCTTCTTTCTCCCCACCTACTTTTTCTCACTTTTTTGTTCAGGTCGCTTTGCACTCTCTGGATTTGATGCTTGAGCCGTCAGAGAGTTTGACAGTCTCTGCTTCTTTGGCATGAAATATTGCACATCTTCATAGACTGTTGCTTCATGGACTGTGAAGGGCTGGATGTCTCCAGAGATCCTGAACTCTTCTCCGTCCCTGGGATACTTCATGCACTGATGTAGTGTTGACGGGACAACGCCATATTCATGCAACCAGGGGCGACCCAGGAGCGCCTTGAATGAAGTATCCGCATCAATCACATGGAACTTGGCTTCTATGTGAAATTCTCCAAACACAAGAGGCAGCATAAACGATCCAAGGGTTTTCTACCCTTTTTCGTTAAAACCATGTACCATAAGCTTATCTGGCCCGAGGTGTTCCACGTTGAGGCACAACGACCTTAGTGCTTTTAAGCTCATAAGGTTGATGGAGGACCCAGGGTCAATCAGAATTCGACTGATTACCAAATCATCACTCTCTGCAGTAACATACAGAGGTCGGTTGTGGTCTGCAGTCCCGAGCATCATGTCATCTTCGGTGAACGTGATGAATGGTTCATTGCGAGCTTGCAGGACCTCAGTCAGATTGCGTTCAACAAAATACGCCTCGTACCTCTCGGGGTCCTTGAGAGCCTGAATTAAAGTCTCTCGAAGATCCTTAGACATTACCAGAGCATCGTATATGCTGAGCTGGGCAGGAATCTTCCTCAGATGGGATAAGATATTATAATCTATTCCCCTGACTGGAGTATCTTTTTTCTTGGGATCCTCGGAGATAATGTCTTCGTTGATAACTATCTCTTTTCCCTTATCCTTATTGGATATTCCTTTCTTTGGCGGAGGTGGTAGTATCTTGCCACTTCTCAACTGCACTTGAGCAATCTCTTCTGGCTCAGACTCATTTAATGGGATTTCTTCTTTAGAGTCAGCCATTATTGTGTCTAGAGATTCATTCGTTGATCTAGAGTCACTTCCCAGATTTACATGTCCTATCTGCGATGCTATATCGGGATCAGGTTCATCTATCTTTGGAAAGTACAGGTCCTCATCTGAGCTGTAATCCATTGACGATGTTGCCAGACAGGTTTCAACGATCATCTCTCTGACATATTTTTCTTTTGTCGGAGTTATTGGTGTTACTGAAATGACTCGACAAACTTCTGTGGGAAGAGGGTTCTCATCAGCTTCCTCTGTTTCGTCAATCTTGAGCTCTGACATAAAGTCGGCAAGCTTAACAGGACGCCTTGCGGTCTGGTAGTATTCATCCAGACTATCTATAACCCTTTGGGTTGTAGTCTTCTTCTCCTTGGGCTTCTTCAGTTTTGTCTTCTTCTTGGAGGACTTTTTCTTTCCAGACTTTGAAGTTCCAACTTTGTTGGGAAACTGTTTAGAAGCAAACGCTTGTTCCACAGGTAGTGCCTTCAGATTTAACACTGGTTCCGTAGGGGATTTCTATTTTACACCCGAAACTCCTTCAAGCTGTTTCAGCATTTTCACAATTTTCTTAGAGACCGCAGTCTCCCACTGTTCTTCCTGAGCTAGCTTCTTTTCATTTTTTCTCTCTTCAACTGGGGGTACGGAGGAAGTTGTAACTACCCGAGTTGACTCTTTTCTGGGATGAGTCAGCACATTGTCAGACAATGTGAGCTCTCCCCTTCGATATTTTCTTTCACGCCAATCCTTGAAGACATAACAATCTTCGATTGGGTGACTCATCACTCGATGATACGGACAGTAGTTTGGATCGCCACTGTGTTTTGACTCCTCGGGTCTCTTGCACTCTGGCAGTTCTAAACCCGCTTTCAATGCTTGTCGAAATAACTTGGCGACACTTTCCCTCTTGAATGAATATTCCTTATTCATTTTATCTTTGAGGGAGGGGAACGTTCGCTCACCAGTTCCCGTTGTTTGCCGCGGGCGTTCTCCACCACCCTGATAAGGTTGTGCTTTATCATTACCCCCGAGTATCAGCTTTGGCTGGGGGTTGGGGTTGTAGACTTGCTTAGGCTTTTCTTGATATAGCATCGGCTGCTTGCCTTTGTCTACGTTGTACGTCATCTGTTTCTCCTTATCAGCTCTGGAGAAAAATATGGAGTCAGCCTCACCTCTTCTAGCACCTAAGGCTTTAACCTTTTTGGGCTTATCAGAATAGTTCTCTATTTTTGACAAGTTTAGTTTCTCAAACTTTGCCACTCTATCCAGCAAATCCTGAAATGTGGTGATAGTAGCCATGCACAGGAATGGTTGCATTTTGTCATCAATGTTTCCCATTAACAAATGTACGGCATGCTCTTCTTCGAGCTGCTGCTCACATTTCATGCTTAGATTGCACCAGCGAGTGATATATTTGGTCACTGATTCTTCCTTCTTTCTCTTATTCAGAGCAAGGTCAGCGATCGTTATTTTCTCGGTCGCACTGGCGAACCTCTTCACAAACATATTTTCTAACTCTGCAAATGTCTTTATAGAGTCATTTGGCAATTCAGCGTACCATTCGAAAGCAGCTGCTGTCAAACTGCTAACGAATTGTCGGAAGAGTAGAGCGTCATTCCCTCCAGTATTCCCGCAGGTGGCTTTGAACTGTGCTAGGTGCTGTCTAGGATTTTTGTTGCCATCAAAAGTATTAAATTTTGGCATAGAATATCCCTTCGGATATGGCACCTGATCGTACTCTACTGGGTACGAGCGACCTTTTCCTACCAATTTTTCTGTCTGATCAAAAGCTATAATAGCCTTGATCTTCTCTGTAATGATCCCTTCAAGCTGCGCAGCATTCACAGGCTCGGAGGTGCTTGCGATGTTCTGCGGAGTGGGTTGGTGAGTGATATTTTGAGCCTCATGACCACCTTCAGGAGTGTCCCGTACTCCTGAGACTTGCGGTACTTGAAAGTTTGGAGGATCAGGGGGAGGATTGGGCATAGAACCAACTGCAGCATTTCCTTGCATAATCTGCTTCATTGCCATCATTTGGGTCATCATCTCTGTCATTTTCTCATATAATTGAGAGATTTCCCTATCCTTTGCCCTCATTTGACGTTTCATTTGTCTCTGCATTTCTGCGAGCGTGACGTTCTCGTCAGCAAAGGGATTCTCCTCAGCCTCTTCTCGCTCTTCTTAGGAATGGACACCTCTGCCAGTGGTGGACCCGGCTTCATGGCGGCGCCGATATACTTGTCTAGGCGGTGGTTGCCAACGATCCTCATCTTCATCATTGTCGTAGTAGGCCTCCTCTTCGACATTGATGTGTCTCACCATGTAGACCAATTCCATGTCCAAGGTGTTATTTACCTCTTCTAAATTTTCTTCAATGTATTCTTCCAGATTTTCTTCTAGATTTTCTTCCAGATTTTCTTCCATGTATTCTTCAATATTTTCTTCTCCCAAATCTTCTTCTCCTTCTTCTAGTACTCGGATCTCCGAGCGGCGGCGCCACTGGATCTCCGATTCTTGGTTAGGCAGGAAGATCTCTCCAACTCGTGGGCTACGGTCGAAGTTAGATTCATTATTGGGAGGGGTCATAGAACGACGGGATCCCCTGGAAGACTCTCCAAGGTGTCTACCGTCGGAATTGGCATCATCATGGGTCTTCTTTTGGACCCATTTCTGATGTTGTTCGTAATTGGGGGCGGATCTCTGGGAAGCAGTACCGGATGTCACGCCCAGCTCAGTCTTTCTTTCTTTCTTTTCTTCTCTGCGAGGCTTTGGCCTCCAGATTTTCTTTCCTTTTCACCGAGACCTTTCGGCGGCAGATCTCTGAACTCAAGGTTCAGGTGTCACGCCCCGATGTTCACCGTGCGAGGTGTATTTTCTTTCCTTTCTCTCCACAGCAAGAGACAGACGCTCTCTTGGTGGAGTTCTTCTTGTTTCGACCGTCAGTGGCCACTGGTACCTCCTCTTTTTCAGTCCTCTCTCCTTCACAGTCTTCAGGACTCTGTAGACTCGAGCTGAGAGAGTTTCAGGCTCCTTCTTCTTTTGAGGAGGTGGGACTTCAGGCTGTCGGTCCCAGAATGACTTCTTCAGCTCCCCAGTTGAGCTGTTCCTCTTAACCCACCTCAGGTCAGTAAACTTGTTCCGGGTAGGAACGTTGGGTATATGCTCTGGAGCAGGCAGGTTCGAGGGATGCACAGGCACTAATAGCTGCTGAGCTCGGATTTCAGCATTCATCTTCCTTCTCTGCCTCCTGGTGGGCCTTCCTCCAGATGAGGAAGCTTTAGCAACGTTCCTCCTAGGTACAGATGATCCCATTGGCAGCGTAGTGGTCCTGGTAGGTACCACTGAGATTTTCCCATTAGTTACTATCTTTCTGGTGGTTGGGATCTCAGATTGAGAAAGTCGTTCGAACACAGAAATCCTCCTTTGAGGGTCTTTGACAGCAGGTCGTGGCGCTGACAAATGCACACGACGGCTAGCAGTTTCAGTGGAGTGGGGCCTCCTAGCATGCCCTTCAGATTCAATGCCGCATGGAGGGATACCAGCAGCTCTTGCGGTAATAGCTGGAAAGTCGATACTGCCAAACTGGATAGTAGCTCCAGCATTTCCAGTTTCAATAATGGCATTTGCCAGTTGGATCCTGGCTCCTTGTCCCAGCTGGACAGTCATTGGTGTGTTCTGTAAATCTATCTGCATAAATGAAAGGTAAGGGTTAGTGATCAAAATTTGATACATCACCCCACAGTTTCAAAAATGCAGAGACTTGCACAGAATAGAAAACAAAAACAGATAACATTAGCGAGCAAATTCAAACAATACAAATCTAAAATACTGCTAAATACGTTATCTTAATAAATTTGTTTGAATGATCATTCTTAGAATATTCAGAAATTTTGATTCTTTAAATGATCATTTTGAAAGACTCAAAATTTTGAATCTAGGTTGAGAATAGCTGCTACTATAGCACTGAGGTGACTAGCCAAAGATGGAAAGAGAAGCCAATCCCAGCGGAGTCGCCAGAAATCTGTGGGCTCCGAAAATTTCGGCCCCGGCCTCCGCCCGCTTTCTGCTTTTTGAGGGGGAGTTTTAACGAGCTATGTTCCGAGGTAAATTTTGGAAGGCAGATGAGATAGTAGATAAGACACTACCCAGAGATTTCGCCCTCATTTAGCGAGGACTTTATGATCTGAGTTCTGGTTTCCTATAGGCGCAAGCCCCTATAGTTAATTACCCCTCCCACTAACGAGAGAGAACTTTCGATTAAGGCTAGTCGTCAATCAGATACATAAAGATACGTGCATCTGGCATATAGTAGCAGCATAGATGTTTGAAATTTGGAGAATTTGGTATTTAAAATAGAAATTTCACCATCTTGCACTTAAAGCGGATAGTGGGGGAATGGATGATAGACCCGATCAAGATCCCATGGTTCCGTCATCCCGGGCCATCGTGGTCCCTGGTCTACTTAGTCAGAGGAACCTGACAGAAGGATCCTTGTCGGTAGCCATGGGTTGTTTCGTCCAAGGGTACCTTGTAGACCTGGGGGGAATATTTGTCCAAGGGGACAAATTCGAATCCACCTTAGCTAACAGAGGGCTTTGTGCCCTATCGATCATATCCTATTGATTCATATCTCAAGGATTTGATGCCATTGGGGAGCATACGGGCTCTGGCCATAACCATAATATAATGGTGCCATTTGGCGGCAACCACCTGGTTCAGAGGGCCCCGAGTCATTACCGTTTATCCTGCAGTGCCATTTGGCGGCGAAACTGCCGGTTAGAGGACTCGTACCACGTCCTTGCTAGCAGGAGATTATTTGAGAATAGATCCTAGTGATATTTTCGACCAGGCATTAGCTCTATGTGAGCTGAAGTATTTTTTAATTTGTCCACCTCGACAAACTGTTGCGGAGGGTGGATGGATTTGTATTAAGTGATTTGATAGATTATTTCAATTTTAAATATTTTGGAGTTTGGGACTATTTTTGGAGATTTGGATTTTTGATGATTTTTGGATTTTAAAAGATTTGGATTTTGTGGGAATTCGGGTAGCATTTGAAAGTATTTGTGAACCCCTCCGGTTGAGATTTGCATTCAATACGGCCATCTTCGGGGTGGCGCTTTAGGGTCCTTTGTATTTATGGGTTGAACCTTGTCGACTCGATCGGGCTGTCGATAGAGGATCGGGTTCTGTAGGCTTTATGCCCTTGTTAGTGAATTCTTTTGATTATAGGCCTTGAAGGCCTAATATAAACGTATAAAATAAATATCTCGGTCGATCTCGTGACCGCATATTTATTTAATGGTTTGAGCCGTGTCGACTCCTATCTACCCGTATAGGAGGATCGGGCTCGAACTTGAATTCACTTATTGACCAGCGCAGCATCCCTAGACGTCACGTGTGTACCAATAACACGCTCGCCGGGGCCCATGCGGGTGTTTGGGGGGCATTTTATAATTATTTATTGAGCCTTGTCTACTCCTATCTGCTTGCATAGGAGGATCAAGTTCAAAATTTGTTAACCCGCGTAGCATCCCTAGACGTCATGTATGTACCAATAACAAGCTCGCAGGGGCCCATGCGGGTGTATAATACATCCCCTTATGTGTACCTATGTGTATACAAATTACAGTGCACGTGCAGGGATATTTTAGAATACTTGTTGCTGCTTGGTCGTACGGGTGACCGCCATTTGAATGCAGCATTCTACTTAGATGCTCATACACGCCTTCTGTCCGCTTGTAAGGATGTTGCGGATCCAGTGGCGTGGCGCTGGGGTTGCATTTGGGGATTTGTACGCCTTCTATCTGCTCGCATAGGTGTTGCAGATCTGGTGGCATGGCGTTGTAGCTTGTGGACGCCTTCTGTCTACTTGTATGAGTGTTGCAGATCCGGTGGCGTGGCGTGGCGTTGTAGCCTATGGACGCCTTCTGTCTGCTTGTATGAGTGTTGCAGATCCGGTGGCGTGGCGTTGTAGCCTGTGGACGCCTTCTGTCTGCTTGTATGAGTGTTGCAGATCCGGTAGCGTGGCATTGTAGCCTATGGACGCCTTCTGTCTGCTTGTATGAGTGTTGCAGATCCGATGGCGTGGCATTATACGATCTCCATAACTGTGCTGGTAGGAAGGTAGATGTTTTCATTCATAGATTGGAATTGACTTCAGGATACTGCATTTACTGAAGTCTTTCTGCATCTACCCACGAGTGACATGTTTTACATACATCTGTACTCGCAGAGAGATTGTATGTATTGCAGATCTTCATCCTTGATAGTATGCAGATCAGTATGTCTATTTGTATCTTGATGTTGGTTGTCGAAGTATTATAAAGCAGCTGTTTCATCTGCTTAATGCCCTTCAGACCTTTATATTCTGATTGACTTGAAGATCTTCAAAATTCATTGAGACATCAAATTCTCCATTGTTGAGAGAGCCGGTATATTCACTTTCGATCAGGTGGTGTTGATTGTAAAAAGATGGCATTTGCCTCAGACTTTTTGAATACATCTTCACTAATCATTGTTGATTGTAGCTTGCAAGGTTGAACGTGCTTGCTTGTATTCTGATCTTGATCGTAGGGATACCCTAGCGCTTGACGCATGCTTCTGCATATACCGGTAGAGCATATCATCAACTGCATTAAGTCCTAATGCTCTTTGTACGCTGATCTATCTAACTTGTAAGGTATCGGTATAATTACTTGCATGCTGACTTGTATTGATTGTGGGAAGGCTACGCTTCAACTTGAATTTGATATTTCATTTGTCACATGTCTCTTTGGTAGATTTCTTTGAAAATTTTATATTATTGCTTAAAGAGTTCTTAAGCAAACTGTAGTTGAGATTTTATCCCATACACATCCTTGTAGCCGATGCAATTGTCTCTAGTAATTAACAGCATGAATTTCCCTTATCATTTGTTTGGAAATTTGTATGATCATCTAAACCTGTGTTGTTGCATTCTCTTTGGTTTTCGTTGATCAATGCTTGCAAATAGATCACATGTCCTTGTACTCACTTTGATTTGCATTCGCTTGCTCACTACTCATCGTCATTTACCAGTATTTACACATGTCCCATAACTGCTTGCGAGCGAGATGTAGAAACTTTCTTTGTTTTCTACTGATTGTTGATTCATTCATATCTGATTCTTCTTCTTGAGAGAGATAGATACATCTAGTTGCATGATTGATCCATAGGTGAGTTGTATTCACTACATTTCCCTCATTCGTGTTTGCTAATGATTCATTTAACCCACTACACGTGAACTTCAATAATCCATAAGAGATTGATGTGTTTATTTGCATATTGTTGTTGACTACGAAATGAGTCTTTTGCAGTATCATTGAACCCTTCTACTTGCAAGAGATCAATGTATTGAATACTTATCGGATCCTTCGTGACAGCTCATTTATTTGTTGCATATCATTATTCATCATTCATAGATGAACTATTAACGATCATCTGCATTCGTCACGATCTTTGCGTTGACTTTAATTTGCCCTCGCATTTGTTAGATATTCCTTGCGAGTCGATTATACCTGTGAATTTGTTTGCTTGTATGATGACATTAGGCATAGAGATATTGTTGCATTTGTTACTAATCTTTGCTAACATGACTAACAATATCACTTTGCCACATTACAGGTTTTATCTTAGACATTCAAGTTATGCTTCATGCCATTCACTTGGTATTCGAACTACAGTTCAGTTCAATGTCAAGAATTATTTCAAATCTGAGTTCCCTGTGTTGTCTGTTTGAGTCCTCTATTGTCCAAATCTTTGACATCTTGTTTAAGTTCTGTTGACATCCGCTATGTTTGAGTCAAATCCAAGTTCATAAGTCCTAGTTGCATTTGGATTGGTATCTTCCTCATGAATGAATCGCATTATTCATTAAAGACTTTATATTGTAGTAAATGATGTTCAAAGTTCTTCATAATTCCCCGCATTATTCTATTTAATGTTGCTAAAATCAAGTTTAATGTCCACAAGCTCCTGCTTCGAGTCCTCGTCATTGTATTCAAGTCAACTTCAGGTCACTTATAGTTTGTTCAAATTCACTGAGTCCTTGCAAATTCAAGTTCAAAGTACGAGTCCTGCAGTCTGAATTTTGTTCCAAATTGAGTCCAATCTGAGTTTGCTTGATTCGAGTTTGAGTTCAGATTGTTATCATTTGTTGCAAGTCCAAATTCAAGCTCGATTTCATTTAGATTTGAGTTTATTTATTTTCGATTTATGCTCAATTTCATGTTCAGTTCATTCTCTGAATCGAGTCCTTTGTTTGTCTAAATTTCATTCGAGTCAGGTCCAAGTGGTTTTTTATTCACCCGAAATTTCGGCAGCCTCCCGGCGTCTCCCCCGTTTAGGGGAAACTATGAGAAAACTGGGACTTTCCCACCACGCTAAGAAAAGCGTGTATGGTAGGTGCCCTCTTTCGAGGACACCGCGGCCGTGTAAAATCTTCAATCCCCCACCACGCTACGAAAAGCGTGTATGGGTCTTCGATAGCACCTGTTTGAAAAACACAGTTGTTTCCCTGCGAGCGGGTACTTATGAATATCCCCTTCTCGCCATAGGCACTGCACCGACCTTCCATCCCACCACGCTACGAAAAGCGTGTATAGGCGGTTTGCCGGCGCGCCGCGAATGCCGAAAAAGAGATTTTAGGTGATCACCCACTTCATCGTAGGCGCCGCACCGGGTTCCCTTCCCACCACGCTACGAAAAGCGTGTATAGGCGGTTTGCCGGTGCGTCGCGAACGATGGAATGAGCTCTCAAAGTGATTACCCGCTCGTTGTAGGCACCGCACCAGGGTCCCATCCCACCACGCTAAGAAAAGCGTGTATAGGCGGTTTTCCGGTCCGCTGCAAACAACGAAGTAGGCTCTCGGAGTTTTAAGTTCAGAAATTTATACCTGACGACCGGCGAGGTAGTGGTGTTGGCTCGTGGATCGAGGCGAGAGAGGAGATTGCATTTTTTTTATTTAAAATTTTATCATAATTAATGAAAATTAGTTATAATTAATATAAATCAATAATAATAAATAAATTAGTTATGATTAATATTACTTAATCATAATTAATTAATTATTATCATTAATTGATTAACATTAATTATAATTAATATTAATTAATTGCTAAATTATAATTAATTTTTCATTAATTATAATAAATCATAATTAGTAAAAATTAATTATAATTTATAACAATTAATTATAATAATAAAAATTTTAATTAAAATAATTATTTATGATTAGAATTAATTAATCATAATTAATTATTAATATTTATAATTATCATTAATTATAATTAATGAATTAATTTATAACAAAATTTGAAAGGGATTAACGTAGGATTTGAGCTGAATCTCATCTTAATAACAACATTTAGGCAGGATTTAGCATAGACTCCTCTGTTCCCTTCTTTAGAGCTCGACAGGTCTATGGGATACAACCGAAGAAGCACATGTGAGGGAGAGAGTTACCTTCACAGTTAACGAACTCATGTTCTTGCTTTCGGTTTAACGAGAAGGAACGCCGAGGGAGGCAATCGGAGAAGCACATGGAAGGGCAAACGTTACCTTCACTGCGGTCGAGCTCCCGTAGTTGTTCCGATCAAAATGTCGTGTCTTCCGATCCCGCAGGGTGGCGTCGTCGTCCAAGCAAAGTCGGGTGACTAGGGCAGGGAGGAGCTTGGCGTCAGGTTTGAGGGAGGAATGAGGTAGGGAACCTTCTCTCTCTCTCTCTCTCTCTCTCTCTCTCTCTCTCTCCACTCTCTCTCTCTCTCTCTCTCTCTCTCTGTGGATCGGAGAAGCAAAGGGGGTCGGGTAGGAGATGGAAGGGTCGGGATAGCCTCGGCAAGGGATCGGCTTCAGCCTGGAGCAGAGAGGATCGGAGGTTTGAGGAGGTTTCGGTTTCAGAGGGAGAAAAATCGCAAGGCTCGCGATCGTGGGGAGGATTCGGCTGTTGGAGCTCGTGTCGGGGTCGGAACCGATGGAGGCGAGGTCGGTTGAGGGATTTGGAGTAGGAGTTCTGCGGAGGTTTAAAATGGGTGATTTTTAATATTTATTTGGGATCTCGGCATTGCGGCACGATGTCAACCCAAATAAATATTTAAAATGCCCCTGTCGTGCAGGAAGATTTTGAAATACATTCTTGCCAACACAAGAGAATTTCAAAATGTAAAATGTAAGATGTATATAAATATGCATGAAATACACAGTACGTCAAGCATGACATTTCTTCGGGCAATCTTATGCATGGTACTTCTTCAGATGTCGACCGTTGATCGGCGGCATAGGCCTCTGACTGTGCAGATCGATAAGCTGGTAGGCTCCTCCTTGGTACACCTTCTCGATGACGAATGGGCCTTCCCAGTTGGATACGAACTTGCCACCAATTCTTCGGTGAGGGATGATTGGCCTTCTCAGCACCAGGACCAATTCCCCTTCTTGAAAGGACCGAGGGCGCACCATCCAATCAAATGATTTTGCCATCCTTCCTCGGTAGATTTCTAGGTTTTGTTGGGCTTGTAACCTGACTTCATCGAGTGCATCAGCTCCTCCATTCTTAAGCGAGCATTCTGCTCTTGAGTAAGCTCATTCTGGATAGCGACCCGAAGAGACGGTAGTTCAACTTCTAGTGGCAAGACGGCTTTAGCTCCGAACACTAGTGAGTAGGGAGTGGCTTTGGTTGGTGTTTTGTAGGTCGTACGATACGCCCACAACGCCTCTGCCATCTTCGTATGCCATTCTCTTTTGTTCTTGGTGAGGATCTTCTTCAACAATTTTACTAGCGTCTTGTTGAAGGCCTCAGCCAAACCATTTGCTCTTGGGTTGTATATAGACGAGTACCGCTAGTTAATCTTGTGACGATCTACAAACTTGTAGATTTTTGTACTCTTGAATGCTGTACCATTGTCTGAGATCACTCGGTGTGGTACACCGAATCTGTAGACGACATTGTGGGTGAAGAAATTGATCACGTGCTCGGACGTAACTTCCCTGAATGGTGCCGCTTCTGCCCACTTAGAAAAATAATCTGTAGCTGCCAATATAAAGCGGTGTCCTGCCGAAGACGGTGGATCTATTGGCCCAATTATATCTGTGCCCCAACATTCAAATGGCCAGGATGCAATTGTTGGATGCAGTGGATTTGGCGGTTGATGAATGACATCACCGTGAATCTGACATTCGTGGCACTTCTTAGCGTGGTTGATACAATCTCTCACCATCGTAGGCCAGTAATAACCCATTCTTTTGATTTTAGCAGCCATCTTGGGACCTGACTGGTGTGCTCCGCAAAGTCCTTCATGAACTTCTGCTACCACTTTATCAGCTTCCTTGGTCCCTAGGCACCTTAGCCACATTTGATCAAAAGCTCGTCGGTACAACGTGTCATTGACAAACGCGTATCGTAATGCTCTTTTTCTAATTTGTGTAGCCAGAGATTTATCTGTTGGGAGTTTGCTTTCTTTAAAATAGTCGACGAATGGTTGTCTCCAATCATCTTCGACTTCAACATCTAAGCAATCCAACCACGACTCTGAGAATCTACCAGTTCTTCGTCTTTTTACTGCTGGACGTTCACCTGGTTAATTTTTAATAGTGATTTGTTGGGGAGGTTGAGGATCAACTGGGGTTGCATCCTGTTGGCTTGAACCTGGTATTCCCTCTGCCTGCGAGAATTGTAGGGTTGCTGGCTCTAAGACTCGGCAGTTTTCAACCGCAATGAATATAGGTGGCCTCTTATCCTCATTTGCAAGCTCCTTGGCCAGTTTAGCTAGACAATCTACTTTTGCATTCTATCCTCGAGGAACTTGAGTTATCTTGACATTCGGTATTTGTTTTAGAAGCTCGAGAGCTCGTCGGTGGTAGTGGGCCAATTCAAGTTTGCAAATCTTGTAAATGCCCAGAACTTGATTTATCACAAGTTGAGAATCACCGAAAATTTGGAGATCAGTGATTTGGACATCAATTGCAATCTCCAGTCCTGCTATTAGAGCTTCATATTCGGCTTCATTATTGGTCCGAGGTTCAGTTAGACTGAACAAGAATCTCATGATACCTCCCTCGGGTTCAATAAAGACGAGACCGATGCCAGCTTGGGCCTTTGCAAGATTTGGAGGTTTGGGAGACTTGATAGATGATGCCCCATCAAAATACATCTCCCAAAATAGTAGCTTTTCTTCTTCATCAACCTGCATAATTTGTTCATCGGGCAAATCATCGTTCAACGGAGAATCTGCAGGGATTGGATGTGCGGCGAGAAAATCGGCCAAAGCTTGTCCCTTTACTGCTTTCTGTGGCATGTACACTATATCAAATTGCAGTAATAGCACTGCCCACCTTGCCAAATGACCTGTCAACGCTGGTCTTGTCATCAAGAACTTTAGCGGATCGATCTTTGCTATCAAGGTGATTTTGTGGGAGAGTATATAGTGGCGGAGCTTCTGGACTGCAAAGATCAACGCCAAACAATGTTTCTCAATTGGAGAATATCGTACTTCTGCTCCGATTAATCTCCGACTGATATAGCATAGTGCATTTTCTTTTCCTTCCTCATTGTGTTGGGCCAATAATGCTCCGAGGGACTCTTCTAGTGCTGCCGTATACAGTATAAGAGGCTTCCCGGAATTGGCGCTGCGAGAATGGGTGGATTCAACAAGTATCTCTTGATACTGTCAAATGCTTCCTTACATTCTTCATCCCACTTGAAGCGAACGTCCTTCTTCATCAATTTCGAAAATGGCTGGCACCTACCCGACAGATTCGATATGAATCGTCGAATGAAAGCCAGTTGCCCTTGCAAGGAACGGAGTTGACGGAGGCTTCTTGGCGGTGGCATCTCAATGATCGCCTTGATTTTGTTGGGATCGACTTCTATGCCTCGATGACGAACAACTTAGCCAAGAAATTTACCGGAGGAGACCCCGAAAGCACACTTAAGGGGATTCATCTTTAGATCGAACTTCCTGATTCTTTCAAATACAATCCTCAGGTCGTTTAAATGATCTTTTTGGTCCATGCTCTTAACGTCCAGGTCATCTACATAGCACTCAACTTTCTGATGTATTAATTCATCAAAGATATGGGTCATCGCCCGTTGGTAGGTGGCACCAGCGTTCTTCAAGCCGAAGGGCATGACCGTATAGCAGAAAATACCGATGGGCGTTCTGAACGACGTATGCTTTTCATCTTCGGGCGCCATCTTGATCTGGTTGTATCCTGACGATCCATCCATAAACGAGAACATGTCATAGTTTGACATGTTGTCTACCAGGAGTTCAGATACAGGAAGTGGAAAGTCATCTTTTGGGCACGCCTTGTTGAGGTCCCTGAAATCAATACAGATACGAATCTGTCCATTCTTCTTCTTAACAGGGACAATATTGGCGATCCAGTCAGCGTATTTCTCTTCACGGATGAAGCCCGCTTCTATGAGCTTTTTGGTTTCAGTAATTACCTGTTCTTCAATCTCCAATCTCATTCTCCTTGGAGCTTGTTTGACGGGTGCGACATCCGGTTTGATTGCCAACTTGTGAACTGCTACGTTAGGGGATAAGCCGGGCATCTCAGCATATGTCCAGGCAAAGCAATCCCTGAATTCACAGAGAAGTTCTTTTATCTCTTCCACTTGATCTTCCGGCAGAAGGGAACTAATGAAGGTTGGGCGAGGGTCATCCTCGGTTCCCAAGTTGACTTCTTTTAGTTCGTCCATAATGGTTGCCTGTCCACCATCTTCAAGCTCTTCTGGTGCAGGCTTGGCCTCTAGAGGCTGATCATCATAATCATTAACTTCATAGACCTCTTCATCAGACTCGTCATTGGGTTCAACTTCCCTGCAAGTGATGGCTCGGCAAGTCTCCTTCTGGATGCATTTTCGCCTGACGAATCTAATACCTTTATATGCATTCATTTCCTTCCGCCGCATTGGACGTGGATTCCTTCCATACCAGAGACTTAGGCACATACGAAGTTGTCGCTTGGGGGTGGGAACATTGATCCACTTTCGCAACATTCTTTGAATACCTTTGGTATTAAACCTAGGTAGCCTCGTAGGTAGTAATTCTTCAGAATCGATGAAGACATGGTCCCAATCACGATTCACTTCTTCATCCTTTCCTACGGAGTAGAATATATTCCCTGACTCGATCCCCTTTCTGATTGGAGGCAGATAAAGGGTCACAAGTTCTTCAACTTTATGCACATCTCGTTGAATTATTTCTTTAAAATACTGTAGGGGAATACGAGTGACTACGAGTACGCTATCTGAGATTGACAAGCTACCTATTCTTCTAGAGAATACCTCTTGCACCGTGTTCATATAGATAGAGTCGTAGTCATAGTCATCATTTGAATATGCGACCTCCCTACTCCATTCGTCCATCGAATGACATATCCTCTGGGATTTTGTAGAGGTGGCACCCTCTTCATCTGTGTCGCTCCCAAGGTGAGGTACACGTTTCCTTTCTTTAGAAGTGGAAGTGGTAGCTTCTTTGGGAAGAGTCGGCGTTGCCTTCTTTCTCCCCACCTGCTTTTTCTCACTTTTTTGTTCAGGTCGCTTTGCACTCTCTGGATTTGATGCTTGAGCCTTCAGAGAGTTTGACAGTCTCTGCTTCTTTGGCATGAAATACTGCGCATCTTCATAGACTGTTGCTTCATGGACTGTGAAGGGCTGGATGTCTCCAGAGATCCTGAACTCTTCTCCGTCCTTGAGATACTTCATGTACTGATGTAGTGTTGACAGGACAACGCCATATTCATGCAACCAGGGGCGACCCAGGAGCACCTTGAATGAAGTATCCGCATCAATCACATGGAACTTGGCTTCTGTGTGAAATTCTCCAAACACAAGAGGTAGCATAAACGATCCAAGGGTTTTCTGCCCTTTTTCATTAAAACCATGTACCATAAGCTTATCTGGCCCGAGGTGTTCCACGTTGAGGCACAACGACCTTAGTGCTTTTAAGCTCATAAGGTTGATGGAGGACCCAGGGTCAATCAGAATTCGACTGATTACCAAATCATCACTCTCTGCAGTAACATACAGAGGTCGGTTGTGGTCTGTAGTCCCGAGCATCATGTCATCTTCGGTGAACGTGATGAATGGTTCGTTGCGAGCTTACAGGACCTCAGTCAGATTGCGTTCAGCAAAATACGCCTCATACCTCTCGGGGTCCTTGAGAGCCTGAATCAAAGTCTCTCGAAGATCCTTAGACATTACCAGAGCGTCGTATATGCTGAGCTGGGCAGGAATCTTCCTCAGATGGGATAAGATATTATAATCTATTCCCCTGATTGGAGTATCTTTCTTCTTGGGATCCTCGGAGATAATGTCTTCGTTGATAACTATCTCTTTTCCCTTATCCTTATTGGATATTCCTTTCTTTGGCGGAGGTGGTAGTATCTTGCCACTTCTCAACTGCACTTGAGCAATCTCTTCTGGCTCAGACTCATTTAATGGGATTTCTTCTTCAGAGTCAGCCATTATTGTGTCTAGAGATTCATTCGTTGATCCAGAGTCACTTCCCAGATTTACATGTCCTATCTGCGACGCTATATCGGGATCAGATTCATCTATCTTTGGAAAGTACAGGTCCTCCTCTGAGCTGTAATCCATTGACGATGTTGCCAGACAGGTTTCAACGATCATCTCTCTGACATATTTTTCTTTTGTCGGAGTTATTGGTGTTACTGAAATGACTCGACAAACTTCTGTGGGAAGAGGGTTCTCATCAGCTTCCTCTGTTTCGTCAATCTTGAGCTCTGACATAAAGTCGGCAAGCTTAACGGGACGCCTTGCGGTCTGGTAGTATTCATCCAGACTATCTATAACCCTTTGGGTTGCAGTCTTCTTCTCCTTGGGCTTCTTCAGTTTTGTCTTCTTCTTGGAGGACTTTTTCTTTCCAGACTTTGAAGTTCCAACTTTGTTGGGAAACTGTTTAGAAGCAAACGCTTGTGCCACAGGTAGTGCCTTCAGATTTAACACTGGTTCCGTAGGGGATTTCCATTTTACACCCGGAACTCCTTCAAGCTATTTCAGCATTTTCACAGTTTTCTTAGAGACCGCAGTCTCCCACTGTTCTTCCTGAGCTGGCTTCTTTTCATTTTTTCTCTCTTCAACCGGGGGTACGGAGGAAGTTGTAACTACCCGAGTTGATTCTTTTCTGGGATGAGTCAGCACATTGTCAGACAATGTGAGCTCTCCCCTTCGATATTTTCTTTCAAGCCAATCCTTGAAGACATAACAATCTTCGATTGGGTGACTCATCACTCGATGATACGGACAGTAGTTTGGATCGCCACTGTGTTTTGACTCCTCGGGTCTCTTGTACTCTGGCAGTTCTAAACCCGCTTTCAATGCTTGTCTAAATAACTTGGCGACACTTTCCCTCTTGAATGAATATTCCTTATTCATTTTATCTTTGAGGGAGGGGAACGTTCGCTCACCAGTTCCCGTTGTTTGCCGCGGGCGTTCTCCACCACCCTGATAAGGTCATGGTTTATCATTACCCCCGAGTATCAGCTTTGGCTGGGGGTTGGGGTTGTAGACTTGCTTAGGCTTTTCTTGATATAGCATCGGCTGCTTGCCTTTGTCTACGTTGTACGTCATCTGTTTCTCCTTATCAGCTCTGGAGAAAAATATGGAGTCAGCCTCACCTCTTCTAGCACCTAAGGCTTTAACCTTTTTGGGCTTATCAGAATAGTTCTCTATTTTTGACAAGTTTAGTTTCTCAAACTTTGCCACTCTATCCAGCAAATCCTGAAATGTGGTGATAGTAGCCATGCACAGGAATGGTTGCATTTTGTCATCAATGTTTCCCATTAACAACTGTACGGCATGCTCTTCTTCGAGCTGCTGCTCACATTTCATGCTTAGATTGCGCCAGCGAGTGATATATTTGGTCACTGATTCTTCCTTCTTTCTCTTATTCAGAGCAAGGTCAGCGATCGTTATTTTCTCGGTCGCACTGGCGAACCTCTTCACAAATATATTTTCTAACTCTGCAAATGTCTTTACAGAGTCATTTGGCAATTCAGCGTACCATTCGAAAGCAGCTGCTGTCAAACTGCTAACGAATTGTCGGAAGAGTAGAGCGTCATTCCCTCCAGTATTCCCGCAGGTGGCTTTGAACTGCGCTAGGTGCTGTCTAGGATTTTTGTTGCCATCAAAAGTATTGAATTTTGGCACAGAATATCCCTTCGGATATGGCACCTGATCGTACTCTGCTGGGTACGGGCGACCTTTTCCTACCAATTTTTCTGCCTGATCAAAAGCTATAATAGCCTTGATCTTCTCTGTAATGATCCCTTCAAGCTGCGCAGCAGTCACAGGCTCGGAGGTGCTTGCGATGTTCTGCGGAGTGGGTTGGCGAGTGGTATTTTGAGCCTCATGACCACCTTCAGGAGTGTCCCGTACTCCTGAGACTTGCGGTACTTGGAAGTTTGGAGGATCAGGGGGATGATTGGGCATAGAACCAACTGCAGCATTTCTCTGCATAATCTGCATCATTGCCGTCATTTGGGTCATCATCTCTGTCATTTTCTCATGCAATTGAGATATTTCCCTATCCTTTGCCCTCATTTGACGTTTCATTTGTCTCTGCATTTTTGCGAGCGTGACGTTCTCGTCAGCAAAGGGATTCTCTTCAGCCTCTTCTCGCTCTTCTTGGGAATGGACACCTCTGCCAGTGGTGGACCCGGCTTCATGGCGGCGCCGATATACTTGTCTAGGCGGTGGTTGCCAACGATCGTCATCTTCATCATCGTCGTAGTAGGCCTCCTCTTCGACATTGATGTGTCTCACCATGTAGACCACTTTCATGTCCAAGGTGTTATTTACCTCTTCTAAATTTTCTTCAATGTATTCTTCCAGATTTTCTTCTAGATTTTCTTCCAGATTTTCTTCCATGTATTCTTCAATATTTTCTTCTCCCATATATTCTTCTCCTTCTTCTAGTACTCGGATCTCCGAGCGGCGGCGCCACTGGATCTCCGGTTCTTGGTTAGGCAGGAAGATCTCTCCAACCCGTGGGCTACGGTCGAAGTTAGATTCATTATTGGGAGGGGTCATAGAACGACGGGATCCCCTGGAAGACTCTCCAAGGTGTCTACCGTCAGAATTGGCATCATCATGGGTCTTCTTTTGGACCCATTTCTGATGTTGTTTATAATTGGGGGCGGATCTCTGGGAAGCAGTACTGGATGTCACGCCCAGCTCAGTCTTTCTTTCGTTCTTTTCTTCTCTGCGAGGCTTTGGCCTCCAAATTTTCTTTCCTTTTCGCCGAGACCTTTCAGCGGCAGATCTCTGAACTCGAGGTTCAGGTGTCACGCCCCGATGTTCACCGTGCGGGGTGTATTTTCTTTCCTTTCTCTCCACAGCAAGAGACAGACGCTCTCTTGGTGGAGTTCTTCTTGTTTCGACCGTCAGTGGCCACTGGTACCTCCTCTTTTTCAGTCCTCTCTCCTTCACGGTCTTCAGGACTCTGTAGACTCGAGCTGAGAGAGTTTCAGGCTCCTTCTTCTTTTGAGGAGGTGGGACTTCAGGCTGTCGGTCCCAGAATGACTTCTTCAGCTCCCCAGTTGAGCTGTTCCTCTTAACCCACCTCAGGTCAGTAAACTTGTTCCGGGTAGGAACGTTGGATATATGCTCTAGAGCAGGCAGGTTCGAGGGATGCACAGGCACTAATAGCTGCTGAGCTCGGAGTTCAGCATTCATCTTCCTTCTCTGCCTCCTGGTGGGCCTTCCTCCAGATGAGGAAGCTTCAGCAACGTTCCTCCCAGGTACAGATGATCCCATTGGCAGCGTAGTGGTCCTGATAGGTACCACTGAGATTTTCCCATCAGTTACTATCCTTCTGGTGGTTGGGATCTCAGATTGAGAAAGTCGTTCGAACACAGAAATCCTCCTTTGAGGGTCTTTGACAGCAGGTCGTGGCGCTGACAAATACACACGACGGCTAGCAGTTTCAGTGGAGTGGGGCCTCCTAGCATGCCCTTCAGATTCAATACCGCATGGAGGGATACCAGCAGCTCTTGCGGTAATAGCTGGAAAGTCAATACTGCCAAACTGGATAGTAGCTCCAGCATTTCCAGTTTCAATAATGGCATTTGCCAGTTGGATCCTGGCTCCTTGTCCCAGCTGGACAGTCATTGGTGTGTTCTGTAGATCCATCTGCATAAATGAAAGGTAAGGGTTAGTGATCAAAATTTGATACATCACCCCACACTTTCAAAAATGCAGAGACTTGCACAAAATAGAAAACAAAAATAGATAACATTAGCGAGCAAATTCAAACAATACAAATCTAAAATACTGCTAAATACGTTATCTTAATAAATTTGTTTGAATGATCATTCTTAGAATATTCAGAAATTTTGATTCTTTAAATGATCATTTTGAAAGACTCAAAATTTTGAATCTAGGTTGAGAATAGCTGCTACTATAGCACTGAGGTGACTAGCCAAAGATGGAAAGAGAAGCCAATCCCCAGCGGAGTCGCCAGAAATCTGTGGGCTCCGAAAATTTGGCCCCGGCCTCCGCCCGCTTTCTGCTTTTTGAGGGGGGAGTTTTAACGAGCTATGTTCCGAGGTAAATTTTAGAAGGCAGATGAGATAGTAGATAAGACACTACCCAGAGATTTCGCCCTCATTTAGCGAGGACTTTATGATCTGAGTTCTGGTTTCCTATAGGCGCAAGCCCCTATAGTTAATTACCCCTCCCACTAACGAGAGAGAACTTTCGATTAAGGCTAGTCGTCAATCAGATACATAAAGATACGTGCATCTGGCATATAGTAGCAGCATAGATGTTTGAAATTTGGAGAATTTGGTATTTAAAATAGAAATTTCACCATCTTGCACTTAAAGCGGATAGTGGGGGAATGGATGATAGACCCGATCAAGATCCCATGGTTCCGTCATCCCGGGCCATCGTGGTCCCTGGTCTACTTAGTCAGAGGAACCTGACAGAAGGATCCTTGTCGGTAGCCATGGGTTGTTTCGTCCAAGGGTACCTTGTAGACCTGGGGGGAATATTTGTCCAAGGGGACAAATTCGAATCCACCTTAGCTAACAGAGGGCTTTGTGCCCTATCGATCATATCCTATTGATTCATATCTCAAGGATTTGATGCCATTGGGGAGCATACGGGCTCTGGCCATAACCATAATATAATGGTGCCATTTGGCAGCAACCACCTGGTTCAGAGGGCCCCGAGTCATAACCGTTTATCCTGCAGTGCCATTTGGCGACGAAACTGCCGGTTAGAGGACTCGTACCACGTCCTTGCTGGCAGGAGATTATTTGAGAATAGATCCTAGTGATATTTTCGATCAGGCATTAGCTCTATGTGAGCTGAAGTATTTTTCAATTTGTCCACCTCGGCAAACTGTTGCGGAGGGTGGATGGATTTGTATTAAGTGATTTGATAGATTATTTCAATTTTAAATATTTTGGAGTTTGGGACTATTTTTGGAGATTTGGATTTTTGATGATTTTTGGATTTTAAAAGATTTGGATTTTGTGGGAATTCAGGTAGCATTTGAAAGTATTTGTGAACCCCTCCGGTTGAGATTTGCATTCAACACGGCCATCATCGGGGTGGCGCTTTAGGGTCCTTTGTATTTATGGGTTGAACCTTGTCGACTCTATCGGGCTGTTGATAGAGGATCGGGTTCTATAGGCTTTATGCCCTTGTGAGTGAATTCTTTTGATTATAGGCCTTGAAGGCCTAATATAAACGTATAAAATAAATATCTCGGTCGATCTCGCGACCGCATATTTATTTAATGGTTTGAGCCGTGTCGACTCCTATCTACCCGTATAGGAGGATCGGGCTCGAACTTGAATTCACTTATTGACCCGCGCAGCATCCCTAGACGTCACGTGTGTACCAATAACACGCTCGCCGGGGCCCATGCGGGTGTTTGGGGAACATTTTATAATTATTTATTGAGCCTTGTCTACTCCTATCTGCTTGCATAGGAGGATCAAGTTCAAAATTTGTTAACCCGCGTAGCATCCCTAGACGTCATGTATGTACCAATAACAAGCTCGTAGGGGCCCATGCGGGTGTATAATACATCCCCTTATATGTACCTATGTGTATACAAATTACAGTGCACGTGCGGGGATATTTTAGAATACTTGTTGCTGTTGGTTGTACGGGTGACCGCCATTTGAATGCAGCATTCTACTTGGATGCTCATACACGCCTTCTATCTGCTTGTAAGGATGTTGCGGATCCAGTGGCGTGGCGCTGGGGTTGCATTTGGGGATTTGTACGCCTTCTATCTGCTCGCATAGGTGTTACAGATCCGATGCTGTGGCGTTGTAGCCTGTGGACGCCTTCTGTCTGCTTGTATGAGTGTTGCAGATCCGGTGGCGTGGCGTTGTAGCCTGTGGACGCCTTCTGTCTGCTTGTATGAGTGTTGCAGATCCGGTGGCATGGCGTTGTAGCCTGTGGACGCCTTCTATCTGCTTGTATGAGTGTTGCAGATCCGGTGGCGTGGCGTTGTAGCCTATGGACGCCTTCTGTCTGCTTGTATGAGTGTTGCAGATCCGGTGGCGTGGCATTATACGATCTCCACAACTGTTGCTGGTAGGAAGGTAGATGTTTTCATTCATAGATTGGAATTGACTTCAGGATACTGCATTTACTGAAGTCTTTCTGCATCTACCCACGAGTGACATGTTTTACATATATCTGTACTCGCAGAGAGATTGTATGTATTGCAGATCTTCATCCTTGATAGTATGCAGATCAGTATGTCTATTTGTATCTTGATGTTGGTTGCCGAAGTATTATAAAGCAGCTGTTTCATCTGCTAAATGCCCTTCAGACCTTTATATTCTGATTGACTTGAAGATCTTCAAAATTCATTGAGACATCAAATTCTCCATTATTGAGAGAGCCGGTATATTCACTTTCGATCAGGTGGTGTTGATTGTAAAAAGACGGCATTTGCCTCAGACTTTTTGAATACATCTTCACTAACCATTGTTGATTGTAGCTTACAAGGTTGAACGTGCTTGCTTGTATTCTGATCTTGATCGTAGGGATACCCTAGCGCTTGACGCATGCTTCTGCATATACCGGTAGAGCATATCATCAACTGCATTAAGTCCTAATGCTCTTTGTACGCTGATCTATCTCACTTGTAAGGTATCGGTATAATTACTTGCATGCTGACTTGTATTGATTGTGGGAAGGCTACGCTTCAACTTGAATTTGATATTTCATTTGTCACATGTCTCTTTGGTAGATTTCTTTGAAAATTTTATATTATTGCTTAAAGAGTTCTTAAGCAAATTGTAGTTGAGATTTTATCCCATACACATCCTTGTAGCCGATGCAATTGTCTCTAGTAATTAACCGCATGAATTTCCCTTATCATTTGTTGGGAAATTTGTATGACCATCTAAACCTGTGTTGTTGCATTCTCTTTGGTTTTCGTTGATCAATGCTTGCAAATAGATCACATGTCCTTGTACTCACTTTGATTTGCATTCGCTTGCTCACTACTCATCGTCATTTACCAGTATTTACACATGTCCCATAACTGCTTGCGAGCGAGATGTAGAAACTTTCTTTGTTTTATACTGATTGTTGATTCATTCATATCTGATTCTTCTTCTTGAGAGAGATAGATACATCTAGTTGCATGATTGATCCATAGGTGAGTTGTATTCACTACATTTCCCTCATTCGTGTTTGCTAATGATTCATTTAACCCACTACACGTGAACTTCAATAATCCACAAGAGATTGATGTGTTTATTTGCATATTGTTGTTGACTACGAAATGAGTCTTTTGCAGTATCATTGAACCCTTCTACTTGCAAGAGATCAATGTATTGAATACTTATCGGATCCTTCGTGACAGCTCATTTATTTGTTGCATATCATTATTCATCATTCATAGATGAACTATTAACGATCATCTGCATTCGTCACGATCTTTGCGTTGACTTCAATTCGCCCTCGCATTTGTTAGATATTCCTTGCGAGTCGATTATACCTGTGAATTTGTTTGCTTGTATGATGACATTAGGCATAGAGATATTGTTGCATTTGTTACTAATCTTTGCTAACATGACTAACAATATCACTTTGCCACATTACAGGTTTTATCTTAGACATTCAAGTTATGCTTCATGCCATTCACTTGGTATTCGAACTACAGTTCAGTTCAATGTCAAGCTTTATTTCAAATCTGAGTTCCCTGTGTTGTCTTGTTTGAGTCCTCTATTGTCCAAATCTTTGACATCTTGTTTAAGTTCTGTTGACATCCGCTAGGTTTGAGTCAAATCCAAGTTCATAAGTCTTAGTTGCATTTGGATTGGTATCTTCCTCATGAACGAATCGCATTATTCATTAAAGACCTTATATTGTAGTAAATGATGTTCAAAGTTCTTCATAATTCCCCGCATTGTTCTATTTAATGTTGCTCAAATCAAGTTTAATGTCCACAAGCTCCTGCTTCGAGTCCTCGTCATTGTATTCAAGTCAACTTCATGTCACTTATAGTTTGTTCAAATTCACTGAGTCCTTGCAAATTCAAGTTCAAAGTACGAGTCCTGCAGTCTGAATTTTGTTCCAAATTGAGTCCAATCTGAGTTTGCTTGATTCGAGTTTGAGTTCAGATTGTTATCATTTGTTGCAAGTCCAAATTCAAGCTCGATTTCATTTAGATTTGAGTTTATTTATTTTCGATTTATGCTCAATTTCATGTTCAGTTCATTCTCTGAATCGAGTCCTTTGTTTGTCCAAATTTCATTCGAGTCAGGTCCAAGTGGTCTTTTATTCACCCGAAATTTCGGCAGCCTCCCGGCGTCTCCCCCGTTTAGGGGAAACTATGAGAAAACTGGGACTTTCCCACCACGCTAAGAAAAGCGTGTATGGTAGGTGCCCTCTTTCGAGGACACCGCGGCCGTGTAAAATCTTCAATCCCCCACCACGCTACGAAAAGCGTGTATGGGTCTTCGACAGCACCTGTTTGAAAAACACAGTTGTTTCCCCGCGAGCGGGGACTTATGAATATCCCCTTCTCGCCATAGGCGCCGCACCGACTTTCCATCCCACCACGCTACGAAAAGCGTGTATAGGCGGTTTGCCGGCGCGCCGCGAATGCCGAAAAAGAGATTTTAGGTGATCACCCACTTCGTCGTAGGCGCCGCATCGGGTTCCCTTCCCACCACGCTACGAAAAGCGTGTATAGGCGGTTTGCCGGTGCGTCGCGAACGACGGAATGAGCTCTCGAAGTGATTACCCGCTCGTTGTAGGCACCGCACCGGGGTCCCATCCCACCACGCTAAGAAAAGCGTGTATAGGCGGTTTTCCGGTCCGCTGCAAATAACGAAGTAGGCTCTCGGAGTTTTAAGTTCAGAAATTTATACCTGACGACCGGCGAGGTAGTGGTGTTGGCTCGTGGATCGAGGCGAGAGAGGAGATTGCATTTTTTTTTTTAAATTTTATCATAATTAATGAAAATTAGTTATAATTAATATAAATCAATAATAATAAATAAATTAGTTATGATTAATATTACTTAATCATAATTAATTAATTATTATCATTAATTGATTAATATTAATTATAATTAATATTAATTAATTGCTAAATTATAATTAATTTTTCATTAATTATAATAAATCATAATTAGTAAAAAATTAATTATAATTTATAACAATTAATTATAATAATAATAATTATAATTAAAAATAATTATTTATGATTAGAATTAATTAATCATAATTAATTATTAATATTTATAATTATCATTAATTATAATTAATGAATTAATTTATAACAAAATTTGGAAGGGATTAACATAGGATTTGAGCTGAATCTCATCTTAATAACAACATTTAGGCAGGATTTAGCATAGACTCCTCTGTTCCCTTCTTTAGAGCTCGACAGGTCTATGGGATACAGCCGAAGAAGCACATATGAGGGAGAGAGTTACATTCACAGTTAACGAACTCCTGTTCTTGCTTTCGGTTTAACGAGAAGGAACGCCGAGGGAGGCAATCGGAGAAGCGCACGGAAGGGCAAACGTTACCTTCACTGCGGTCGAGCTCCCGTAGTTGTTCCGATCAAAATGTCGTGTCTTCCGATCCCGCAGGGTGGCGTCGTCGTCCAAGCGAAGTCGGGCGACTAGGGCAGGGAGGAGCTTGGCGTCGGGTTTGAGGGAGGAATGAGGTAGGGAACCTTCTCTCTCTCTCTCTCTCTCTCTCTCTCTCTCTCTCTCTCTCTCTCTCTCTCTCTCTCTCTCTCTCTGTGGATAGGAGAAGCAAAGGGGGTCGGGTAGGAGATGGAAGGGTCGGGATAGCCTCGGCAAGGGATCGGCTTCAGCCTGGAGCAGAGAGGGATCGGAGGTTTGAGGAGGTTTCGGTTTCAGAGGGAGAAAAATCGCAAGGCTCGCGATCGTGGGGAGGATTCGGCTGTTGGAGCTCGTGTCGGGGTCGGAACCGATGGAGGCGAGGTCGGTTGAGGGATTTGGAGCAGGAGTTCTGCGGAGGTTTTGCGTGGGAGGAGAGGTGCGAACGAATGAGAGCTCGCTCTCATTTTAAAGACCGCAAGGGTAGCGATCGAGGCAGACCTCGTACGCGAGACGTGACTGCAACGGCGCCGAATCAGCGGGATCTCGGCGGGATTCTAGGATCCGACGGGCAAGAGGTATGTCTGTGGGATTCTTAACTCCCTCTGATTTCTGTTTCTTTATACATGGGTCAACAATCCTATATTTAATTTTTAAACTTCCTAATTTAAATATGCATCGGGTTTCATTTAATAGCCATGAAAACGGTTCTCAAAATTTTCCATTGCTAATATTCATGACATTCAAATCTAAGGAGTTGTTGACTATTTATTATTTAAATGTTTTTATAATTATCTTAAAATTATTTAAGGGATTTATATACATGTACACAATTTTCATAAATTTACATATCTAATATCTTAACTTTAATATAAACTTAGATAACATTTTTAATATTTCAATTACATCAAATATATGTATTAAAATTTATATTTCACTGTTAAAAGCTTAAGATTAATAATATTTTTATATAATTATAAAATTTAGATATTATGTAGATAAATATAAAATTTTAGAAATTTAATATGTAAATACATGCAAATTACTGTGCATATAAATACTTTATATTCTTAATCAATGTTCTTATAATTAAAAATATTTAGATTCTATTAGTTGTAATTGTAGCATCTAAGATGTCATATACATCTCTAACGGTGACCGACATCAAGACAACATTATTTTAGAGAGTATATTAAATATCGTTTAAAATATTAATGAATGTGATATCATGTCATTACAATACGATATTTGTGACCCCAAATCTGTTAGGAAAATAACACAAGCACTGTAAAAACTAGGTTGCACGTGAATAGTAAACATAACTAGAACCCTTTCAATGATCCACAACCAAAACATCGAGCCCAGGTCCAGGATTAATTAACCTACAAAATCAGTTGAACTATTATCAAGAACCAGTAACAATATACTAGGCTTCCATCATCTTAAAAAGTTACCATATCTACAGAGTACCAATTTAGGCTTCCTCCATGAAATGAAGCTTCAACCCCAAATGGCTTGCCAACCCTTGAAAAAAATAAAAATCATTCTACAAACAAGTAGAACTAATTATTTTACCTAATGACAGATATGCATTGCTCTAAATAGATGTTGTGCAAGTTTGCTTGTAGTGTCCATATCCTCTACATTTACTACAACGAACTGCTCTTTTACTTGTAATGCGGGGCTCCACTGGTTTCTTCTTTGGTCTGCCTGGCAATCGCTTGGCTCGGAAAGGAACCAAAGATACAGAATGAACTGGATCAGCTATTGGGTTAATGGAAAGCATGTAAGCCTGACGGTAACAGTCTACAGTCAAGTATTTGGAGCAGAAATCATATATACACCAACCAGAGCGTTCGATGACAGCAAGGGTATGTGAGCACGGCAGACCGCTGACCTGCCACCTCCGGCATGTACATTCCCAGGTTTCCATATCAACAACATAGTTCATCTCATCCTTCACCTCGAATACATTGCCACGTGGGCAGATGACATTGCAATTTCGTGTTTTGGACAGTTCTTCCTCAACCTTTCGACTCATACAAGGTGTTAGCATCGTCTCAGTCCAAGTGTTCGAAGATTCATGCCGTTTATATATCAGTTCCATTATTTTGCACCGGATCATGTCAATCATCTGCAACACTGAAGGCTCTTGCCTTGAAGATATCCACTCATTGAATATTTGAACAGCACATGATGAGTACTGGCCATATCGCGGACCTTTAAAGAAGACATCGGACCAGAGTTCTGGTTTCATGGACAAAACCCACTCTGCTAGTTCTTCCGATGCTGCCTTTATAATCTTTATGCACTCGTTGAATTCATCAACATTGCATGCACAAACAGCATGAATGAGATTATCCACCATCTCATCCTTTAGTTCTTGTGGCCAGGAATCATCAAATTCTGCCTTGAATTCCAGAATAAGGTTATTAATACAATAACCATGAAAGCACTCCTGAAAGACCTGCGACACTAACTCTTCCAGCCCATTTTGTCTATTGGACACAAAGGTGATGGTACGGGACATACCTATAGCAGATTTCAGCTGTAACAAGAACCAGTGCCAGTTTTCATCAGTTTCAGTATCAACAACAGCCATGGCAACTGGAAATATGTCATTTTCTCCATCAACAGTAGTTGCCGTTAACAATTTCCATCGTTTGACAGCTTTGAGTGTGATACCGTCGAGAAAAAGGAGGGGGCGGCAACCATGTTCAAAACCATTTAGGGATGCACGAAAGGATAAGAAAAGACGCATAAATTTTGAATCATCTGATGTTTGTAAGGTAGCAAAACTGCCTGGGTTTGTTTCAATAATCTTCTCACATAGCCAGAGCAGTTCGCTTCCAGCCTGCTCTTCAGAACCATGGAGCTCTTTCTCAGCAATAGCTTTTCCACGCCATGCCCTATGGTAACTCAATCTCAGTCCATACTCACGCTCAAGATCATTTGCAATGTCCCTTGGCTTATAATCTGGAGTGTCCCGAAGCTTCTCCTTTATAACGCTGGCAACCCAGCTCTGTGTTGCCAACCTATGACTCTGTTTGCTGTTTTCCCTTTCACATGTGTGAATATCATTCATCTTCTTGATTGTAAAATCTTGATTTGCAGATGACTTTGAAGCATGTATCCGCCAGGGACAATCCTTTGCAGAGCACACAACAGTGACACGAGGTCCTTCGCTCTTAATAAATTTGTACACAAAACCTTTGGCAATGGCATATTTGTGCAGCACTTCTCGGAACTCCTTTGAACTATCAAAAGCTTGCCCCACGCCCATGATCAAATTGTCCCAACCATTTGTTATTCGTAGTCGATTGTCGGAGTAAGGAGTGACTTCACCATCCACAGCAGTAATTACATCAGTTGAGGTTCCTGAATCAGCTACAACACTCCTAATTATCCTACATAAAAGAAAACAAATGTGATATTACCTCAATAGCATCATACTAAAAAATGACGAGATCTTAGCTTAAATACCTGTTCTCCACCTTCTTCAGAATATAAACATCAATTGTAGAATCTGAATTGTAATCAACCATTCTTCTTAAGTCCTTGTCATTTGATATTGTAATCAGAACACGTTTGTTGTTCTGAAGAAAGTATTTAATGGAATACATATCCATATTGCAGTTAAACATGTCGGATATCTCCGTTACAAGTTCGTGGAAGTGCATGCTTCGGTCAATGTCAATAACATGCGCTTCTCCACCACTATAAGACATAGATCCATCACTGTTTGTCATAAAATCTCCACCAAACTGGCAAATGGCTAAAATCGTCTGTGTAGACATGACGCAGTGGCTCTTCCTGCTTTGTGAATTTGCAAGCCTAATTATTAGAAGACGGTCTAATGCTTGAAAGCAGATGAAAGTGAGTGCCTCCTAACAAAACTCTCGAGACTTACACTATTCATTTATCGTTGGAAGAACATAAAATCACAATTTCTGCTAATAATGACGCCTAGCTGCTAAGCACAACATTGTTGTCAGATATATGTACTGAAAAAAAGTCACATGATATAATCATGAAACAGCCAGTATCGGGATCATTAAGAGGATACCCTTCGTTGAACATCCAATCTTTGAAAAGTAAAAAAACTTATCAATTCACCTCTTTATCTAAATCCAAAGTCCATTGATTTGATATTTCAAATGACAAAAGACGAACTACTCAAAATGTCAATAGCAGTGAAGATTATGGTTAATGCTGTATCGTCAATCATGTACTTCAGCTTGCATATGGATGATGAATGTGAATGATTTGAGAAATTTGACATTATATGACTCACAATAACCGTAACTAACCAAATATCCCCATTATTTCGTTATATGTAGAAATATAGCCAAAAGATCTCTTACGAACCAAAAGGCTCTACTATATTAAAATAGGAGTCATAACCCTTGACCAAGGACTCACATGAGCTTCTATAAAAGGGAGAGCTCAATACCTTCTCTGACTATGGGGATCTCAGAGCTCATATGACTGGTCTATGGTCAAGCTTCACAGTGATTGCTTTGACTTTAAAAATATTATAGGTGAAGATTAGTGATGTTATACATTTGGTTATTTAGATTTAAATGTATTCATCACCTATAGTTGTATACTATAGTGGGAAGGAGTTGTTCACGTACTAAACCCTAAACTCTGAATTGCAATAGAGATCATATTACTTGTTACAACCATATTCAAATATCATTAGAACATTTTTGAAATTTAGTCAAACTTAACCCAACTATGTTTGATATTCTAAACATGTTCGAATGTTGCTTGAACCTTGTTAAGCCTTATTCAAACCTTGCTAGAACCATATTCAAACATGGTCCGAACATAGTTCGAACCCATGATTATGTTCTCATTATCTTATAAAATATCGATTAGTTTGAATTGCCTTATTATGTATGTAAATATCCCCTCGAATCATATCTTTCGAGAGATATTACGTTGCTTAAATCACATATAAATTTGAGGGTGTGATTGATAAAGTTGCAAGGCATACTTAAACTTCTAATCTTCAAAGAAGAGTTGAGAGATCTCCCCTTAAGTAGATTTCAAAACTCTCGAATCGAAGTTCTTTGGGTTCTAATTCATCAATTATTATAATGGATGGTTGATAATAAGGAAAAGGAAAGATACTCCCTTATGTTCAATATTGGAGATAAGAACACAAGATTTGGTGCTTTTGAATTTGTTCTGATAACTAGTTAAGGTTTGGAGAATTTCCAACTGAGGAAAAATGGACGAAGATGAACCAAGTACTAGGCTTTTGGATAAAGAAAATATTTTTAAGAATGCAAATCTACAAAAAGCATTCATGGTGAGCACTCAGAGGGATGATATATGGAAGTTAGGTCTATGTTATCTTTGTAGATAGCATTATGCTCCACAATGATAAGCACGATGTTCTTTTTATTGAGATGCTTGCCTTAGTTGAAGGTGAGGAATAAATTATTAGATACTCATAGGATAGGTTATCATATGAGAGGACTCTAAAAAAAAAATATAGATACGTTGCACTATGAGACTATTGCCCCGAAAAAAAATTCCTCAACTCAGTACACTATCACTAGATATTTCAAAGCATTATAACAATGAGCTTGTGAAGCCATCCTAGAATTGGGGAGAAAATGTGCAAAGTATATTGGAGAGAAAGCACCAAGAATGTTCAATTGAAAAAGAAATAAAATGCATAAGGGCAAAAAATTATTGCCATCATTAAAATATGAAAGCATAACTTACATGCAAAATATTTTATTTTAAGTATTAGTTTGTGTCACTTATTATTATAAACTAACTTTTAAGCCTTCATTGAATTATTTTCTTCAGCTGATTTGTTAACTCTGCATTAGCGCATATAAATGATGAAAATGACTCAATAAGTTCAATATACATATTCATCCTATCCCTCTCCTAGTTAAAATTGTAAGGAACAAGGTGAATACCAGACATTTTATAGGTAAATGTGTTGGTCAAAATAAGAAAAAAGCAAGAGAGCTAAAGTACAACAAGCTGGTAGTCAATCAACGTCCTCCTCCCTTGAAGAATTTTGTTGTTATAAGGGAGTCGAAAAAAAAAACTAGCTCAAATTAAATAATAATGAACAAAAGTTGGAGTAGAAATTGGATGCTCTAAAAAAATTTGTCTAGAGTTCTGCATAGAGACAGGTGAAGTGAATAAAAGTGTGATTATGCCACACAAATGAGGTTCCCAAGATTTTCTATTCAAGAAGAAATGTACCCATGATATGACTTGATAGTAAGATGCCTATTCTACTAGTCTGTTGATGGCATAGGTTTTTGATCATATGATTTAAGTATGATAAGTGTTATATGTCTTATTTGCAACGAAAAGACTATAGAGTGTATGTAAAATATAATACATCATCAACCTGACTTTAAAGAAAGATCTTCTAGAAATTACTGTTGATCCTATGTCATTCTATATAATATGGTGTGTAAATTTACTTTATAATAATATAGATCCACAAGTCTATAAGTAGATAGCATGAAAAGATCAAGCTATTCAATTAAGTACATAACAAATATGCATTTCATTTTTCTACCTATTCATTCAGTTCTTGAACAAGATGTATATTTAAATATGATGCATTATAGTTATTATCATTACACTCTATTTATCAACCTTATAATCTATTGTATAATACTTAATTGTGATTACACTATGCTCTATCATAAAACTTAGAGTTTATTGTGTTATAGAAATTGCACTCTGTTGTATCAACAACATATTCATACAACCAGCTTAGATTCTCCCTAAAAGAAATCAATAATCTAACCAATGTTGTTTTGGCAATAGAAAGTTCTTACTCAATAGGCCTTAACCCATTCATGTAAGGCATTGTCGAGCAAAAGCATAATCAAGATTCCAACCTACTTGACAAAGTTAGGTTAATGAAGGTTATGACATAAAAATGTTATAAAAGTGACTAAACCAAAACCTAGTCTCGAGAGGATTTCAGATCCACTTGTATGAAATTTCACTTAGATTCTCCCTAGGAGTAGTCCATAATCTAACAAGGTCTCATTCACATGAGAAAAAACAAGTCTCCAAAAGTTTTTTTATCCACTTGTATGAGACTCTCTTGAGGCCATGCCCACTTCAAATTCAAACGTCAAGTTCACGTTAGACCCAAAATGACTCAAAATAAATATAATAATTCAAAATTAAAACTATTTACTAAACATGTACAAAATCTCAACCCAAACCCAATATTGAATAAAAATATATATTTTAAACATTAGATGACCGAAAATAGATGAAATACACGATTTGAACACAATCACATGAGTTTTTCATGAAAAAATATAAATAATAATTAAATAGTTAGTTTGTTACTTTTGGGTTGACCCAAATCCAACCAACATGACCTGATTTCTTTTTTAGTCTTAAGCTGACCCAAGCCCAACCTTGAATATTACACAGGTTGACTTGAAATGCAAAATTTTTATACACAATTCTCGGGCAATGTATAATATTTCCACCACTAATTCTTAGGACCCATCAACAATCTAACCAGGTTAATTTACACCAAAAAAATGCTAACATAGGAGAATCTAACTCAATCTGATGAGAAACAAAGATACTTAATAAATTGTGACAATCTAAAATAACATTCAAGAAGGATTCACCCTAAAATAGAATAATTAAAAATCACTTCCATGAAAGAGAAAAGATAAATATTTAACCATAACAAGCCTGAGCAAGGACAACTCAAATTACAATAATTGGCCAAAATAAGGTTGTCCTACATTGCCTTTCTAGTTATATAAGGACTAAAGCATTATATACAGTATGCCATTCGTAGCATCTAAAATAAAATTTTCAAGGACTAAGAGTTCCAAAGGCACATTATCCAACTTTTATAAGCATAAGGAATTTATAATGGTGTCCCGAAAATTCCAAGAAAAATAATTAAAGCATTGACTCAACTGAGCCATATGAATTTATATGACTAAATATCAATCAATAGGTTGTCATGACCAAACGAAAGCTACATGAAGATAGATCCAGCTCAAGTTCATCACTCGGCTCGATTTATGAGTTTCAGCTACTCCGATTGAAAAGATGATTATTTGCTACAAAAAACAATTAATATAGTACAAGGTACAAAAATCTTCTAAATAAGGGGAAATTCAATTGCATAAGATAATGAAAAATAGCTTGCTTGGCTAAGCATAATCGAATAGCTCAGCTACTCTCAGCACAATGAATGACCTAACACCCATGAAATGTTTCATAGCAACAACATGTCAAGTTACATAGCAATATGACCTAACCTGGTTTGACAGATGATCAGCAGGACTCAAGTACAGATTAGGAAGCATAGCACTTGAAAAGTTGGGCATGAAAGGAGTCAGAAGAGGCCGAGTGGAACACCTTCAGCAACTTTTCAAGCATAATCCATGCATGCTCAAAACTGCAAGTAAGCACATTAGAAATGACCTGCAATGAGAGTTCTCCAAGAGATGTCATATTCTCGTGGGATTTCATCAAACAGATCCTGCAGCCTTAAGACCTCTCCATCTAAAATAATGTGCTAATACGCTCTTACAAGTGTATGCATTCGTCAACTTCCCAGATTTTATTAAGTTTCCAAGTCATTCGGAGGCAGAGCACAGATGGGGGGCATTTATGCCCCTAAAAAATGATAAAGAAAAATATAGTTTCGGATGCAATTTCACGCAAAACACGCAAAAGTGTTGTATTGGGTGGGGGCGGGGTTATGAAAGCATTCCCGGCTCAGTTTCCCTGGTGCTTACATAACTTCGCTCGGAAGAGAAAGATCTCGGGGTAAAATGAAAAGTAAACGGAATTACTAAAAAGATATTCAACTACAAAAATGAAAACTATGGATACGAAACCTATAAACAAAAAGAGCTTACTCGAAAAATTCTCCTCTCCTATCTCAATTCGTCAAAGTTCTTGCAAATAAAACAAGCAAAAACCATCCAAATGAATCAAGGAAAAAGGAAAACCATATATTAGTACAGCTGAGACTGAATGAGTACTGAACAACATAAAGAGACTAAAACAGGATATACCTATCAAAGCTCGGCAATTCGAACTCCGAAAATCGTCGAGAGTAATATTAGGCAACGCCGCCGTTGTCGGCAGCCGAACTCGCCGGAGAAAAAGGATAACAAATGTTCATGTGCAGTTCGAAACCCTAAGATCTTACCTTTTCTAATTCGCCGATGATCCTCATCAAATCCATTGACATAATACTTTAGACTGAGGGGGCCTTCCACCTCTTCCGTATTGGCGAATTGATTATAAAAATATTTGTAAGCTACTGAATGCACAAAATTATTTTCTTAAAATCTTAATATTAGATCTAATAAAATGGTTTCAGTAAAAATGAAATTTGTGCTGACTTTAAATTTCATTGAACATTAAATTTTCTTTAATGTACCAATTAGATCCTTGCAAGCAATTATGTTTACATAAACATCTCATTAAATTTATAATTATTCATTTATTGCTTGTTTTTGTATTATTAGATAGTAAAAATTTTAAAAACTTGTAGCATCTCAATTTATAATTAACAATTTAAATTTAGATCATATTATTTATTTCTTTTTTAAATATGTCTAATAATTAGTTCAATAAAATATTTTAATGATGCTTTAGTAGCCTACTTAATGAGTTATTTAAACTTCAATAATTGTTTCTTCATCATCATTTATATAACACAATTTTTGACTATATAAGCCAACACACATAAGTAGTCAAATATACTTGTGTTTTTTGTTATTTGGAGAAATAGAGAAAAAAGTTTATTTTCGATACAATTACCCCCTATGAGGGATACTACTTGATTGCTTTTTGATGTTAAAGCATCTAAAATTAATTTGAAAGTCTTCAAATTCTAATGCTTGAACCTAATTCGAACTAATTTGCACAAGGAATCCATCAAAAGCTCATCTTCTTCTTCACATGGCACATGTCCACACTATTGCTTGTCATGGGCTTCAATTCTCCTTCATACACTAAGCAAAACCCTAATCCTTTCTTTAGAAGAAATTGAGGATCCTGCACATAATAACTAATTATTCAATTAGTCGTTAAAAAAAAAAAGATGATCCTGCACATGAAAAACTAGAAGAAGTGACGTCAAATACTAAGTGACAAACTATAATTGCCTCATTATCAAAGCCAGATCAAAAGTTCCATATGAAATCAAGGACCATGATAGCCCCATCACAAGCTCGAGATCAATGACCAAGAGAGGTTCATTCAATATGAAAAAATAAAAAATCTAAATTTAGAAATGTTTCTAGTAGTATGGATGATTAAATTTTAAAATTCATATATTAAATCTTAAAATATTCATGTTGACCTCCTTTTAGTACGAGCACCCTCGAGCATGTTCGATCAGCTTAATTGAACCTAGCCGAGTCTAATTTGAACTCGGGACGACTCGGATCGAGTCGAATTAGACCCGAAGAGGTTTAGTTATCCTTGATCGATACATTTGAGCCCCGTCGAGTCCAATTCGAGCTCGCATCAGCTCAAATAGAGTCGAATTAGACCCGACGAGGTCTAACTAGCCTCGATCAAAGCATTCTAGCCGCGTCGAGTTCGATTTGACTTGAGTCGATGATTAATTTAAATTTAAATTTTGTTAATTTGATCAAATCAAATTGAACCCAAATTGACCCAAATCGAGCCAAATTAGATTTGATTTGAACTTGATCTCAACCATGTGTTCTTTTTAATTCTAATTAAAGCCTAATCAATTTTCTAAATGATTTGAAATTGTTCCCAAATTAAGAAATCAGATCCGACGATCTCGATTTTGCCGGGGATTTGATCTTGCCGTTTTGATATCCTTAATCACGGATTTTGGGCATTGGACATTAAGAGACATTTAATTGTTATCTCTCCCGCTCCTGAGCATGAAAAAGAGGTCCCAGGCGGTAGCCACCTCGGGACTCCAGGTTCACCTAACCCCAGACGGACCTTCCCCTCTTCCGTCTCCCTTGCTTGCGGGAAGACCCAGACGGACCTCCCCGTCTCTCGTCCCTGCTCCCCCCGCTCGTCTCTTGCCCGATCGAACCCAGACAAGGCTGAAATCACTCCCTCTCTCACTCTCGATTTCACGAGCTCCAGGATGCCGACCCTTCTTCCTCCCTGTTCCCGTCGCTAACCTGTTCGCACCCTTGTCCTGGCAGCCGATTGATCTCCTCCACAATAACATATTACTTAGAGGATTTCAATCCAATAGGTGTGCAAATTGAATCTCTATGCTAGCTTGTTTCATATGATCTTATAAATATTGCATGTCAAGTGTTTGACTAAATGTCATAAAGGAAGAGTTGTGATGTTTTGGTCACTATTCTTGAAACGAATATTGATTAGTATTATTTAGTATGTTTCAGCTTATGCACCAAAGTTTGGATTGTTTATTTTGAGATGTTTTGTCAAGTCTTGGATGAGTGTAGTTGCTCTCCTTCATTCCAAAATTTTGGTGAGTTTTAAATAAATTATTCTGTGATGGTTTCAATAAAGCATGAATGGGGAGATTTTATGATGGCTTATGGTTATAAGGTGTTGATTTCTATCTTACTTTACCTCTTGTAAATATTGCATATCTATTGCTTGGTGGAGTGACGTTGGAGGGGAGTTGTGGTGTTTTGGTCCAAGTTGAAGCTTTATAGTGGTTGTACCTCATAAAGTTCATGGGTACATAAAGGTTTCATGCTTTCAAGTCAAAGATTTTCAATGATATGGATTGTTTTATTTGAGGGATTCCAATGTCATATGATTTAAAGTTTTAGATGATGAAGGTTCGAGATTGTGTTTTGATTTGATATGTGACAAACCCAAGCAGGATCTATGAATTTTAATGTGAAGACTCGTCTTACTAGCATGAATAGATCTCACTTATGTTATGTGCATTGGTTGTTCATCATGGGAAAAGGTGATGGCTTTAGAGAGGAATGTTATCCTTATGAGATAAACTTTATTGTTATGGGATGGGCTTCTTACTTGAGAAATAGTATATTATCTTTGAGTAACCTTTCTTTACAACATATGTATATAAGAGACACTTGTGATTCTTTTGATGAATGAATGCATTAGTAGCTATAATCACTTTGGCAAGAGTTGTATATTTGGCATGAGAGTAATTTCGTGAATCTGGATTGAAAGCTTTCTTAGAATATTTGGTGGCATATAACATGAAAGCAAGAGTTGGTTGGAGAGCAATCGTGTGATTTATGATGTGAATCAATGTTGCATTTCGGAATTAGATGGTTTTACTTACTTTGTATTCTCATGATAAAGTATTACACGTATATTTTGCCTTGATTGAAGCACATTTTAGTTGTGGAAAGCAATGCTTTATGATGGTTTCAATTCCTAAGAACAAGTTATTTATTTGTTGCTTGGTTGGGAAAAGTATGATTTGGTTTCCATCCTTAAAAGGTGATGGTTCCTTGACTTAGTTGAAGGTTTTATGAATTGTCTTATGATTAGAGAGTTTCACGGGTTGTATTTATTGGAAAAACTTTGTGAATGTTTTATAACGTGAGCCTTTATGAAACCTTCTTGTTAGAAGATTTTCATAAATGTACCCCCACATTTGTTTATTTTGCATCGAAAAGTTTTATGTTTTGCTTTGTTTGAGAGATTCTATGAGTTGTTTTGGAATTTTGAGACCTTATGAATTATTTTATATTTGAGGAGCTCGATACTAAAAGGCTCTTTCAGTTCTCTTTTTTTATGGATGATTCTCCTTCATTTATTTGCTCTTGATTCTAAAGATGGGTTTAAGAATGTAGAGTGGAAGACTTGTTTGGGCTTTGATTTCAAGATTGGTTTTCTTCTTTGCTATTTTGAGTTTATATGGGAGTTGATGTGGGTAATTGTGTCAAGTCTTTCGATTGCTTTCTTAAAATGTGGGAACATTAAATAGCATCAAAAATTCCCTCTAGTTTGTATTTGGCTTAAATGCTGAACTGAAATCAAGGGTGGGTTAAAGGCATGTCTGGCTTTGACAAGACATGCCTACCAATGAGATGCTTACATTCCTTAACAATAAAAAGAAAAATCATCTTTTAGAAACAATGTGGGAGAGCTTCTAAAATTTGAACAGTCCCGGAGAGCAAACAACTAAACCCGTGTCCAGGCCCGAGGAAATGGTATGTGCTTATTTAATTGTATTTTACTCTGATTATTTGTATATAAAACAGTAACCTGCTCTCATCCAATCTTCTTTCTTTTCTTTGTTCTTTCACGAGGAAACTTTTGGAGAGTAAAAGAGAAGGATCCTTTGGAGCGATAGACGAAGGAACTTAGACAATCGGATCCGAGCATCAGTCGTTCCCATTCATTCTAGTGGGGGTGCTACGGGCAGAACCACCGGGTCATAGCCCCCGGTGTTGCGAGTTTTCTTAAAACTTAGATAACCTCTAGGGAGCCCATCTGTGTGTACGTTCCCCTACCTTTAGGGACCTGTAGAAACTTCAATTCATAAGTTATTTTCTTCTTTTACTTATTTTTAGAGCCCTAAACCCACTTACACATATACGAGTGCCTAAAGGGTTAGAAATAAAAACCTCTTTTCATTCCCTACAATGCTAGTGACACATAAGGACAAAAATTAAGAACTGGGTCTTAGAGAACTTAGACTTAAGATGCATGCTTCTTTAGGATAGAAACACTAAACATAAAAAACCTAGTGACACGTCACCCTAGGGCTAGTTTGCCTTAATCCATTAATAAAATAATAAAATCAATCATAATCTAAATCAGAAATGCATTAAAACACTTAATCTTCAATCAAACTACAATCTACATACGAAATCACTAGGAGGTGGAATTTGAACATAAACTTGAACTAAAATCTGATTAAAATATTAATCACCTCTTAATCAAATATTAACTTAATAAAATTTATCAAAACAAACTCAAATTCTAGGAGTTATAAGATTGGGAAACAAATCTAACTCGAACCTAAAATACTTTATAGTACCCAAACTTTGAAAATTCGTAACTAATTACAGAAAAATCCAAATCAAGTAAATTAAAAAGCACTCAACTCTAATTAAAGTCTACTACTAATTAAAAATATTAACTTTTCAAAAATCAACCTAATTTCAAAAAGACAACTCTCTGGTCAACCGTAGTTTAATAACTAGGGCCCGAATTTCCGAAAATCATATTTTCCCCTAGAGAACTCAAAATTTAGCAAACTAACAGTCTAATTATTCATGGGAAGGCCTAATATTTAATTAAAATACTAAGACTCTCAAACTCAACCTATTTATAATAGTGACCTTTTGGACCCCCTCAGCCTAGCGTATAGAAGGACCTGAGACTTTCCAAAATTGACTAATACAACTTAAACTTCAAAGATCGCCATCCAAAGTATTAAAATAGATCCACAAACTAAATTAACTAAAAGTGGACCCCAATCCATTACTACTTGAACTTTAACCAAATCTCCCTTTTCAAATCTTCAACGAATGTTAACTCAAAAATAACTTGAACTAACTACCTAACTTAGGACCCCAATGCCATACAAACCTTCTACACACATAGAATTGTTTGCTAGGACACCACTTCTAGTCCCAAGTTAGGTCGGTGTTTTACCTTTCTCTTGCTGTGATGTGACGCTTTTGTATGTGACACGTATGCTAGTTATTTTAGTTTTCTGTGTTAGATTTCTATAATGATTTCTGTTGTGATGATTTTATTTACTACATTGTCTCTGTGATGTGATGGGCGATAGATTACCCATAGGTTAGGGATGATTTTGATATTGATGATATTTTCTGCAGGTGGCCATGCTCATATAGCGCTAAAATGGGGCTAAAAATAAATAAATCATGAATTACCGCTACAGGTGCTTTAGCTGCTTAGCCCCCAAATAAATAAGAGTATGACCAAGTGTGGCTGGTTTAAGTACTTTTATTTTCATATATTATTGCTTGGGATGATTGACTTTGATTGCTTAGGATAACCCTGCAGGAGAGTCTAGATTTTTTTTCTTTTTAAATTCTGATATAATGTATTTAATGTTAAGAGTTGTGATAGTTTGTAAAATGGGGCATTTTAATAGTGGATTAGGGATTTGAAGGGAAAAGAAAGTCCCTTCACGAGAAATTTCTTTTCATTTGGATATCCTACTCGCGGTGTACTACGAGAAGGCTAAAAGAAGGCGATCCATAGGAGGACTAGAGGATGAAGATCAAGATATAAAATGCCTCATTTTAAAACTTGCGTCATTCTGTAGGATTATAATCCAGGATGTTGTCGGTGGGGCCTGGCCACCATTACTTTTCTACAGATCCTGGGTTATACTTATACGGCACTTGCCGTGGACTATGGACTTTTCTTTACTCTGTTCTATGGTTTTATATTGATGTGTTTATTTTGTGTGCGCAACTGAAATTGCCTGCTTTTCTTAGGTTTCTTTCTTGCATATGTGTGGCCTGATTTTGCTAGGCTCTTTAGGAACAAATCTTTTCTATTCGTAATAAAATTCTAAAATTTTAAGAATTAAATAACATAGGAACCTAACGGCCTAGGGAACAGCCGGAATCGCCCGAGGTCGCATGCATATTAATGTATTCTCTCCCTCCTTACTATACGACACTTCCCCGTCTGTGGGTAGAGTCCAAATAATCCGACCTATGAGGATGAGGTGCTGGATCTAGAGAAGTCTAGTCTTTTCTAAAAATTATTTTATAAGCCTTTTTAAAATTCTATGCATATTTGATTCGAGATCGTTAACTAGCATGCATTGCATTAGAAACTAACTAAATTAAAATTTTAATTGCATTAGTTCTAAGAGCATTCACCCTACATAAGTCCAGGGCCATTTAGGAAACTCTCTAGACGTCGACCCTACGTCCAAAAAACTCAGCCACCTACCCATCTTTCATAAGGACTAGACATCATGTATTTTATACGCTTAGGTGGTTAGCTGGCTTTCCTTTTCAGGTAGGATATAAGCCCAGAATGCATTAGCTAGGACATAGGTGTTAGTGTTGTGCGTAAAACACTAAACCCACTCTAGATTCATGATTCAAGGCTACTACTATCAGTATCTTGTAGTACGCCTCATCGGTGGGTAAGCATCCTTTCCTTCAGAGGCTATAAATCTTACCTATCTGTGTCACACGGATGACGCCACCTCCATCCTTCTCTCCTGCATGCTTTGAGTGCATGATTTATTTCTTTTCTCCAGTTTCTTCTCACTACCTTAGTCCCTCCGGATGCTGATCTGAGCCGTGCTTGTTGACTAAGCCTAGTTGAACCTTTCTTCCCCTTTGAGTAGGATTTTTTAGTCTTCGCCCTACGTGCCGATCCCATTTAGGAAGTATACTATAGAATCCTTAATCAAGAGGTTTCTCAGGCCCAGCCTGAGATATAATTAACCACGGGGGCTTGCGCCCGTGGAAAATCGAATCCCACTTTCAAATAAACCCCACTCGAGCTGATGTATTGGGTGGGGGAAACCCGTTATGATGATAAGGTCACATATATTGTTACCCATCGGGGTGTGCTGGTGAAAGCCACTATCCTCAATGGTTAATCATATGTGCGATCGAATCTGCCCTCCCATTGAACAAATACTGTCTGCCCCCACGGGGCGGTAGTGTTTTTGTGTCCTTTCGGAGGTCCACAATTAAATTTGAAATATTCAATCATTTTCCATAGATAAGACTTTTATTACTTAATTTCTTCTTATTTTGTTTTGCTTTCTCATTATTTGGAAGGTATATGGATGGCCACTTCTTGATTAGGACCAAGATTAGAGTGGCCCCACTTCCCTTCATTCTTTACTTCCTTATGTTTTAAATTTTATATCTTTTCGTAATTTCTTTTTCAAGATTAGAAAATAATATAATGCTTTATATATTAGCTTTGTTGTTAAAAAATGAGATTAAAATCTCAAGGTTATATAATTGGAAGCTAACCCCATTATATTCATCCTGGTGGAAGGCCAAGGTATCTACCTTATTACTTTTCTCTCTATCCTAGTCTCATTCATTACTCGACATACCTAACCTCTTTTTATAGGGTTTTCCCATCTCCTACTACAAAAAAAAATTTCATAAGCTCCATTTTTTGTGACCAGCCAAAAATAAGGCACCATTGACCTAGTTTGGCTCCCATCCTTCGACCACCCTCCAAACTTCTTGGATACAATTCAAAAACATCAAATCATATTATCACACATCTTCTAACCTTCCAAGCCACCTCAACTCAGAATGAAAAAATTAGGCCCATCTTTTAATCACATATTTCATGAATATCCAAAGAAAAATTTAAACAATGCACTTATATCTAGTAACAATGTAACCTCCACAAAACACCCCGAAATCTATTGAATCCCTTCCCAAAAAAATCCAAATTATCTTGCCTAGCCTTTTCCCAAAACTTATAAGAGGATCCATTCCCTTAATCACTCTCATGTCGCATCCTTAAAAGTAAAATCCTAAGGGGTAGTTTTAGAGCCTATTTAACTTAAGCTCTTGGCTAACCCTCTTTGTTTAGCTTAAAACCCACATAAAATTTCTTTGATTATCTAAGTGTGTTCTATATATTATTAATTTCCCACCAAATTAATTTAAATCCTTTTATCCAAATCTACATGCCTAGTTCAACTTTGGTATCAAAGCCAAATCTTGGACATTGGTAATTTCAGCACATTGATTATTTGGAGCTTCAACTTATGGCACTTGTGATTGGTAGATCTATCATCCACTAGAGGAGATTATTTCATCTTAGACTTATATAATTTTTTTGTTTTTATTTTAAAAAAGATATTTGTGATAGAGATTAGGAAAGGATAACCTCATAATGTTGGAGATGAAGGACATGCTAAGAGAAAAGTATTGCCTGAGTCACAACGATAAGAAATTATGTGACCACCATTTAACTTTAAGGAAAGGAGCCCTTCAGTTTCTGAGTATATGCACTTTTGAAGACTTAAGTTAGGATCAACACTATATACAATGATTGAAAACTAACACATTAATTATTATTAATCTTTGGATATATATTAAAAATGAGGTTAAGATCCTTCCAGTTTTCCCTTATGGTAGAAAAATAAAAGAAGGCTACCTCCTTTCCAAGTCCTTGGAGTTAGATCACTCCTCTTATAAAGAGGCCTATTATTAAGCCTACCTCCACCACCAATAGTACTTATATTATTAGATCTTATATTGGAGAGAGTTTTAAGGACACTTGAGAGAACATATATTGCAAATGCTATAAGGAGGGTTATATGTAACATTAATATAAAGCCTAAATTCTATTTTTAGAGGAATCTAATTCACTTAGAGTTGATGATGATGTTTAAGAAGTTTTTGATGAGACAACCTTAGCTAAATAGGGGACTGTGATAAAGGATACATACCATATTAAATTTATGGGTGTCTGTGGATTTCTATGAGTGCAATAAAGTATTAGAAGAGGATGTAAAGCGTCTCCATATTGTTATTATATAGTAAGAAAAGTGTAATTATTGATAGTGGGAATGCCATAAATATAATGTTCATCCATGCACTTAGAAGAACTAAACTCAAGGATGAACAACATTTCGACCTATTTTATAAGAGCTAAGTGAACAATACCACTTACACCATCATTAATAGGTACCCAATTTACCGTAAGATGAGAATTATGAGGATAAAATATGGTATGATGTCATACTTATATGTTACAAATTAGGATCCCTAGCTTGTAATTTTGATGATAATAAACATTATTCTTTGAGTTTCTTTTTATTTAGAGCATATATATTGGACATTATTTTTGTCTGTTCACACTAATATTGTAGGAAAAATATACACCGCTCAAGACTACAAGACTCAAGTTTGGGGTAGAATAAGATGTCAATCAAAGAGTTTATAATTTTAACTTTCTTAAATTTTCTATTTCTTGAGTCTAGCTATGTAAGGGTGTATACTAAGTTAAGCACCATGCACACACACACTTGGGGAGTGAAAAAATTTAAAATAATTCTTTTTAACAAATCGTACCGTACGATTTACAATCATATTGTACGATCTTTAATCTAAAAAAAATTTTGATGGCTAATTGAAGCATTAATTTTAATGAACTAATCATACTGTATAATTTAAAGCATAATGTATGATTTATTTTGATCTGTAAACCCTAGCAGCTAGATAAATTAAGTAAAAATTTTTTAAAAAATAAATTTTAAACTTTTCATTCTGTATGATTTTAATCATATTATATGATATTTAAAATCTTACTTAAATTATCCCTTATGATTAGTCAATGAAATTATGATTTAATTAATAAGGCTGATCATGTTGTACGATGATGATCATACCGTACGATTACTAGAGATAAAATCTGATCATCCGAGAGGTCATATCATGCAAAACCTTAATTTATGAACTAATTATATAGTACGATGTTTATATCGTATTATATGAACTATTGGAAATACATTGACTGTACTATAAAATGAGAATAGTATGAGATGATTAAAAGAGATAATTTTCAATCATCCCATTAATCATCATGTATAACTAGAGAGAAATTAAACTAATCATACTTGATGACCTCATAATCGTCTATATGATATATTTATAAAATATGAACATATCATCTAAACGACTGTTTACATCATACCGGACGAGTCTATTTTTTGAACTGATCGTACTATACGAACTAGGATCGTATTTTATGAGCAGAGATGGCTAAATTGAAAAATTAGTGTTTTTTGAAACCTAATACTTAAGCAATCTCTTAGAGTCTTTTTGCAAGAGAGACTTTGGCTGCTGAAGAAACTCTGAGGGAGATAGTTCTTAAGAGCTTTAGGGTTTGAAGGAAGAAGAAGGTGAAGTTGTTCATGAGGGAGGAGTGTGAGGGGTTTCACATGGTTGCTCCAAGAAAGCTTGCACCCAACTTCCTCCTATGGCCTTGGAGAGTTCTTGAAGATTCTCTTGGGTGAGAAACTTTAAAGTCAAGATCGAGTTTAGGGTTCTCTACCTTCTCCAAGAGGGAGAAAAATGATTGTGGTTCTCTGCCATCAAAAGGAGAGTGAAGAAGGATTCCAAGTTCTCTGCCTTCTTATAGAGGGAGAAAAAGGATTGTGGTACTCTACCTTCTCCAGGATAGAGAAAATGATTGAAGGCCTCCTGTCGTCATTAGGAGGGTGACAAAGCTTTCGATTCTCCATCACACTAGGTTTGGTGCAAGTGGTTTATGTAAGGGCTTCTCTACCTTGCTGTGGGGGTAAAATGAGAGACACTATAGTGATATACAATACTCGGAGTGGAGGACTCCAGGGAGTTCACATAGGTCATTATATCACCAAACCATTATAAATCTCTTATGTGTTTGTTCTAATTTTCTATTTTTTACATTTTTCTTTTCTGCATTTTATTTTCTGTTATAACTGCTAGGTTGAAATTTGTGATAGCTATATTATTTTGTGTTGATTTGAATTCCATTATCATCATTGAAACTTTGATTTAATTTATTTGTTTCCATAATAAATGATAAGTATTGATTGCTTCTCTTAACTATAAAAAAATCAAAAAGATAAGTTTTATTTTTTGTTGAATGTGTATTATTTTAAAAATATCAATTCACCCCTCTCTTGGTATGCCGCGGGCTAGTTCATAGAGGTATTACAACCTCCTAAAACTTTTAAGTGGTATCAGAGTGGTACACAAAATAGTATTTTAGAAAATCTAAAGGAAAATATCAATGGCACATTTCGAAAATAGGAACACCATAGAAGGTTAGTCTATTACTCGTCCACCACTGTTTGAAAATATTTCCTTTATTTTTTGGAAAATCCGCATGACTAGGTTTTTACAATCTATTGATTTCAAGATGTGGCATATAATTCAATCTGGTTATTCAGTACCGTCACGTATTATTAATGATGTAAAAATTGATATTTCTTATACTGAATGGAGTAATGGGTATAAAAAATTTGCTTAGTTAAATGTTAAATATCTAAATTATTTTTTCTATGCTTTAAAATTTGAAGACTATATGTGAGTATCCACCAGCACTACGGGAAAAGAAATATGGGATAGAATGTGCATTATATTTGAGGGAACTAGTGAAGTAAAAAAGTCTAGATTAAATATTTTACTACATGATTACGAACTATTTCACATGAAACCTAGTGATTTAATATCAAAAATGTACACTAGGTTCGCATAGCTAGTGAATAAATAGTCTAATTAAACATTTTACTACATGATTACAAACTAGTGAAGTAAAATAGTCTAGATTAAACATTTTACTACATATATTGGGTAGAGAACTCTAATTCTGAATAAATTAATAAAATTTTTCATTGCTTACCTAGTGCATATGATGCTAAAGTTAATGTGATATCAGAATCAAAAGATTTAAATGTTTATTCTATTGATAATTTGCTTGGGTCACTCATTGCCTACGAGAAAGGCGTGAGTCAAAGACTCAAATCTTCTCTTGATATCCAATAAACTCTATGGGAATAAGGTTTCTATCCTTTATCTCCATGGCAATCAGATTAATCCAAGCGACCTTATAAGGGTTCGGGTGGGGGTGTCATTTTCAGGTTAAGTTTGGATATCATCCTGGAAGAGACAATGTTGATGCAACTTTCACTGTCAATGATGACCTTACAGCTCTTAAGAAGGAGAAGGCTGTGGGTTTGAAGGAAAATGACTCGGACAGTGATAGTTCTTTAGTGGGGGGAGGATGATGACATATTATTGATGACCAACAGTTCAAAAGTTTCTGAAAGAGGAAGAAAAAGCACCATCAACAAAATGGAATAAAGGTAAAAGCAACAAAAATTTTAAAGCAACATGTGACATAATATGCTTCAAATGAAAGAAACCAGGTCATATCCAAAAAGGCTTCTCCAACCTGAAGACTCACCCAGTCAAGGAGAAGGGTGAAGAAAAAGAGAAATTCAGGAAGAGCAAGCGCAGGACACAGAAGGCATTTTAGGCCAACTCCACCTCGGAATCATCAGAATAAGAAGCAGAGGAGGAGGTAGCAAACCTATATCTCATGGCTAATAATAATCTTGATCAGTCTAATCAAGATAAGGTATGTCAGCTTTTCTATGATGAATTATTTATTATTTCAAAGAAAATTCATGATTTATTTAGGAAATTGAAAAAGATGTATGCTAACTTAAATAATGAATTTTCCAATCTACAAAAAGAGCATTATAGTTTGATAAATGAGCATTCTACTTTAGATAGTTATCATATGACTTTACTTGATGAATATGATACATTAAATAAGAAGCATACTAATTTATCTAATGCATATGATTCCTTGAAAATAATGCATATTGAATTAAAAAATACATTTAAGGAATTAGAAACACTTGCAAGTAATTTAGATAGTGGTGAGCATGCATTAAAATAAGAAGTAGCACATCTTGAAAGTGAAAATGAATTCCTATAAGTAAAAGTAAATGCATTTCAAAATAATACACCATCACCTACTTTCTCATAGTGGCATAACTCATCACCACAACATGCATCATATAATCCTAGGAAGAGGCACCATAACCCGCATAGATTAGTGAATCCTTTTATTGGTGTTAGATGTTAGTCTTGTGGCATGCTAGGTGACATAGCCCACACTTGCACTATCTACCATAGGACACTTCTAGTGTGGAGGCAAAAACTACTTGCAATACAGCATAGCATGCAACATCTAATTCATCAATGTATAAGGTGGAACCCAAACTCACGGGTTCTCAAATCTAACACTTGATTGACTTTATAAGAGTGATCTTATAAAAGAACTAGTGGGAGTATATGGTACTTGGATAGTAGATGCTCAAGGCATATGAATGGAGATTTGAAGAAGTTCATCTCGTTGGAGGCCAGGTCTAGAGACAAGGTCACACTGGAGACAAAACCACTAGGAAAATGGTTGGCTCAGGTATAATTGCCAATTCTAAAAATGTTATAATTGAAAATATTTTATTAGTTGATGGCCTAAAGCATAATCTACTGAGTATTAGATAATTGTGTGACAAGGGTTTTGATATAAAATTCTTATCTGTAAAATACGTGATTAGCTTAAATGATAAATTAGTCTTAGAAGAAAATAAGATAAATAATTATTATATGCTTGATTTGAATTGTATTGAATATTCTAATTTCTTGTGTTTGAATATTATAATTTATGAATCCTTGCTATAGCATAGGAGATTATATCATGCAAGTATGAAAACTCTTAGGAATATTACCCAAAAAGACATAGTTAGAGGCATACCCAAGTTATATTTTACTAAGGTCCACCTTTGTGTTGTTTGCCAACTAAGAAAATAGATTAAGTTGTTATTCGATCAAATTAAGGACATCAACATCTCTAGGCCATTAGAAATTCTCATTGCAGACCTATTTGGACCCGTTAGTACTACAAGCCTAGGAGGGAAGTCATACAAATTTGTAATCATTTATGACTATTCTAGATTAACTTGGGTTAGATTCCTAGCATAAAAAAGTGAATTGTTTGAGGAGTTTAGAACCTTCTTCACCTGGATACAAAGAAATTTAGGATATGAAATATCAACTATTCATAGTGATCATGGTGGAGAGTTTAAAAATGAGAAATTTGACATTTTTTTATTAAGAGATAGGGATATAACATATCTTTTTAATCCCTAGGACCTCTTAGCAGAATGGAATAGGTGAGAAGAAAAATAAAACTTTGATAGAAGCTATTAGGGCCATGTAAGCTGAATAATCTCTCCCTAGATACTTCTGGGTAGAAATAGTAAATACTGCTTGTTATATTTTGAATAGGGTGAATTTTAGATCAAAATTAAAAAAAGACACCTTATGAACTCCTTAAGGGTAGGACACCTAACCTTTCTCACTTACATATCTTTAGGTGTAGATATTTTATCCTAATCAATGCAAAATTTCCCTTAGAAAAAATTGATCCATAATATGATGGAGTCTTCTTATGTTATTCTTCTGTAGGGAAGGCCTATAGAATTTTTAATAAGAGGACCTTGGTAGTAGAAGAGGCTACTCATTTAGTATTTGATGAATTAGATAGGACATCTGAATCTATACCAGTAGAAGAAGAAGTAAAGGTCATCTAAGAGGTAGAAATAATTGACCTAGGAGATAGAGTAGAACCTCAGGAAACCCTACTTAGATAATGGAGATACTCATCTAGTCATTATAAAGAATTGATTTTAGGATACCCTTATGAAGGTGTTAAAACTAGGCATAGACTTAGGGAAGGAGGTTAGTTATTCTACATTTATCTCTATGATAGAACCCACCAATATAGATTATGCTCTAGCCAATGAAATTTGGATCCTTGTAATGCAAGAAGAGCTAAACTAATTTGTTAGAAATGATGTATGGGAATTAGTCAAAAGGCTTAAGGACCAGAGGGTTGTTGGAATAAAGTGGGTTTTCAAAAATAAAATGAATGACACTAGAATAGTGGTGAGGAATAAGGCCAGATTAGTAGCTAATGGATAAAATCATATTGAAGGGGTAGATTTTGAGAAAACCTTTACCCTATGGCTAGACTAGATGCCAGTATGGTGCTATTAGCCTTTGCCAGCTTTAGAGGATTTAAATCGTATCAAATGGATGTTAATCTTTTTGAATGGGTTACTTAAAGAAGATGTGTATGTTGAGCAACCCATAGTTTTGAAAATTCTCAATTTCCCAATAAAGTGATTAAGTTAAGAAAGACACTATAAGGACTAAAACAAGCACCTAGAGCCTGGTATGAAAGGATGAGCACATTTATCCCTGATAGAGCTTTTATTAAAGGTAGTGTAGATACCACCTTATTTCTTAAGAAAGTAGAAGAAAATCTACTTATTATTAAGATTTATGTTGATGTTATATTATTTGGATCCGTAGATAAAAATTAATGTGATGAATTTTCAAAAATAATGAGGAAAGAGTTTGAAATGAGCACGGTGGGAGAGCTAAAATATTTTCTTGGGTTTAGTATGAACCAGAGAGATGACGGAACCTTCCTTAGTCAATCAAAATATATTAAGGATATCCTTAAGAAATATGAAATGGATAATGTTAAGACAATAAATACTCCCATGAGCTATACTATTCAATTAGACAATGACCTAAATGGAAAATTAGTTGATAAGAAGAGATATTGAGGGATAATTGGATTACTTCCTTATTTGACTACCAGTAGACCTGATATAATATTTAGTGTATATCCTTATACTAGATTTTAGACTGATCTAAAAGAATCTCATTTGACTGTTGTTAAGAGAATTCTTAGGTATCTTCTAGAAATAAAAAACTTAGGAATCTGGTAATTGGATTACTTCTCTATTTGACTACCAGTAGACCTAATATAATATTTAGTGTATATCCTTATACTAGATTTTAGACTGATCTAAAAGAATCTCATTTGACTGCTATTAAGAGAATTCTTAGGTATCTTCTAGAAACCCAAAACTTATGAATCTAGTATCCTATACATAGTACCTCTTTTCAAATCATAAGATATTCTGATTCAAACTTTGCAGTTTATAGAGTTAATAGAAAAAGTACTTCTAGAACTTGCCAATTCATAGGATAATCTTTAGTTTCCTGGTCTAGTAAAAAATAGAACTATGTAGCCCTATCCACCGCTGAAGAAGAATATATTACTGTAGGAAGCTATGTTGCTCAAGTCCTATGGCTATAGCAATAAATCCTAAATTATTGACTACCTATAGGAACTATTTCAATCATGTGTGACAATATAAGTGCCATTTACATATCAAAAAATCGAATTCAACACTCCCGTATAAAGTATATAGACATTACACGTCACTTTATAAGAGATCATGTAGCCAAGGGAGATATAGAACTACATCATATAGCTACTGAAGACTAATTGATAGACATCTTTACTAAACCTCTAGCCTATGACACCTTTAGCATCTTGAGGACTAGGGTAAGTGTTATAGATATTCATACTTGATTTAGGATGAATCCAAAATTTTCTATCATTCAAAATCAACTAGTCGTTTGTGTGCTTTAAGTTCATGTCATTTTAAATTTGTGTTTTTGATTATTTTGTGTGTGTGTTTTTTTTTCTATTTTTATTTTATTTTTATTCAGTAGATGTTCCCTAATAATCACACACTCTTCACTAAAAATTGAAAAAAAAAAATGCATCATACTATATGATCTACTCCATATTGTACAATATACATATCCTACACAAATCCCTGCCTTAGATTAAATTAGAGGTCCATATAAGTTCACTTATTGGCGATCATACTGTATGATCACCTGATTGTATTGTACGACTACAATATCGTACTGTACGACCACCTAATCGTACTGTATGATACATGTCAAAGGTCATTGGGCAAATTCAAGTCGTTCAATACGATAATAATTCCACTTTGTACTGTACGAAATCAATAAGGAAGATTTAGGGGAGTATATCCATCTTTCTACTGAAGGACCCCATCCATAATCCATGGCCTCTATAATTGACTTTTATTGGAGTTGTAAACCTAACCATTCACAATGTGGCTCTAAACCAACATCAACCTTTAGTCCACTCTCTCAATCAAAAGCATGAATTATCCAATATATTCTTCGAACCGTAATTATACCTAAAGCTAGTGATTGTGACAACATTACTCCACTTCTTTCCCTAGTCACCTACTTTATAATGGCATATACTCATTTGGTGAAGCTCAAATGATCATCGACTATATCCAAAACCTGACTCCAATTCGACTTCGCTCGACTAGGAGAAAGCAAAATGTTTCCCTACTTCACCTTATTGGCTATATTCTTTAAAAGAAATTTGACCTTACCTACCCTACACCTCCCAATAATGTTCCCATATTCTACACTGATGCCTCCTTCTGTATTCTCTTTCACCATCAACGGGGGCACAATCATGAGGAACCTAATTTTAATAAAGGTGGAGCTGCTGTTGCACCTACACTTGTACCAGAAGTAGAAGCAGCGCCAATACCACCACTACACAAGCATACCATACTTATCCTCATGAAGAAATAACCCAGAGGCTCGAACGATTAGAAACCCGACTAGACTCTCACATTCAACAACAATAACAACAACATTAGGTGGACATGGGATGGTTTAGGGAAAAATTCTCCTCAATTCAAGATTAATTCATCTCAATCCATAAATACTTCTAACCACCACCACCACCTAAAATGTTATGTATTTTCTATTTTCTATTTTTGTTTTGTAGATCATCCTTTTTGGTGATGTCAAAAGGGGGAGGAAGTGTTTGGTTATTTGTATGTTTTTTCCTTATTAAGTAATATTTTCTACTTATCATTTTTTGTGTTCTTTTATTATTTGTGTACTTTTACTTTCAAAAATGAATGAAAACATTTTCAAAATTAAAATTTTTTATCTAACCCCTATTTTAATATCTATCACCTAGTGAGGGGGAGATTAGAAGGATGAAATATTAATTTTCTCTTCAACCAAAAATATTTGCCATCATAAAAAAGGGAGAGATCGTTGCAAACCAGGATCCCTAGCTTGTGATTTTGATGATAACAAATATTATTATTTGAGTTTCTTTTATTTGTTTGAGTATATATATTGGACATTATTTTTGTCTATATAATAACATTACATGAAAACATACACCGCTCAAGACTGCAAGACTCAAGTTTTGGTAGAATAGGATGTCAATAAAAGAGTCTATAATTTTAACTTTCTTATATTTTCTATTTTTTGAGTCTGTTTATGTAAGAGTGTATGCTAAGTTAGCGACCATGCACACACACACTAAGGGAGTGAAAAAAAATTAAAATAATTTTTTTAATAAATTATACCGTATAATTTATGATCGTATTGTATGATCTGTTATCTAAAAAAAATCTAAAGGCTACTTGAATCATTAATTTTAATGAACTAATCATACTGTATGATTTATTTGATCTGTAAACCCTAGCCGCTTGATAAATTAAGTAAAAATTAAAAAAAAAATGAATTTTGAACTATTTGAACTATACGATCTTAATCCTACTATATGATATTTGAAATCTTACTTAAATTATCGATTGGGATTAGTCAACCATATCATGGTTTAATTACTATGGCTGATTGTACGATATAATGATGATCATAATGTATGATTGACAGTGATGAAGTTTGATCATCCTAGAGGTTGTACCAGATGAAACCTTTTTAAACTACACGTAGAGTATGATGTTCACATCGTACTGTATGAACTATTGGAAATATACTAACTGTACTGTATGATGAGAACAGTACGGGATAATTGATAGAGATAATTTTAATTGTCCCACAAATCATCCTATATAATTAGAGAGAAATTAAACTAATCATACTAGACGATCTCATAATATTGTATGATATATTTGTAAAGATAAATAGATCGTTTGAATGACTGTTTCCATCATACCAGATGAGTCTAGTTTTTGAACTGATCATGCTGTACAAACTAGGATCATACTGTATGAATAGAGATAACAAAATTAAAAAATTAGGATTTTTTAAAACCTAATACTTAAGCAATCTCTTAGAGGCTTTTTGCAAGAGAGACTTTGGCTATTGAAGAAACTCTATGGGAGATAGTTCTTTAGAACTTTGTGTTTTGAAGGAAGAAGAAGGTGAAGTTGTGTGTGAGGGAGGAGTGTGAGGGGTTTCAAACGGTTGCCCCAGGCTTGCACCCAGCTTCCGCCTATGGCCTTAGAGAGTTCTTGAAGATTCTCTTGGGAGAAAAACTTCAAAGATAAGAGTCAAGGGTTCTCCGACTTCTCTAGGAGGGAGAAAAAGGATTATGGTTCTCTTTTATCACTAGGAGGGTGAAGAAGGATTCTGGGTTCTCTGCTTTCTCCAGAAGCTAAAAAAAGGATTGTGGTGCTCTGTCTTATCTAGGAGTGAGAAAACAATTGAAGGTCCGCTGCCATCACCAGGTGGGTGAGAAAGCTTTCGGTTCTCCACCGCACCGGGTTTGGTGGAAGGGATTTATGTTAAGGCTTCTCCACCTTACTATGGCGGTAAAAGGAGAGACACTATAATGATAGTTCAATACCTAGAGTGGAGGATCTCGGGGAGTTAACATAGGTCATTGTTTGACCAAACCATTATAAATCTTTTGTGTGTTTGATTTAATTTTCTATTTTTTGCATTTTACTTTTTTGCATTTTATTTTATTTTTATGACTACTTGGTTGAAATTTGTGATAGCTATATTATTTTATGTTGATTAAAATTCTATCATCATCCTTGAAACTATGATTTAATTTATTTACTGCTGTAATATGTGATAAGTATTGATTGCTCTCTTAGCTACAAAAAAATTAAAAAGATAAGTTTTGTTTTTATTTGTTGAACTTTCAATTAAAAAATTAAATATTTTAAAAATACCAATTCACCCCCACCCCTTTTTGTGTTCCTTAGGCTAGTTCATTGAGGTCTTACAACCTCCTTGAACTTTCAAATGGAATCCGAGCGGTACTCAAAATAGTATTTTAGAAAACCTAGAGGAAAAGGATCAATGGCACATTTCGAAAATAGGAACACAATAGAAGGTTACTCTATTACACATCCACCATTGTTTGAGAACATTCTCTTTGATTTTTAGAAAATTTGCCTGTCTACATTTTTACAATCTATTGATTTTAGGATGTGGCATATGATTCAATCTGATTATTTTGTACCATCATGTATTGTTAATGATGTAAAAATTGATATTCTTTATACTAAATGGAGTAATGAGGATAGATAATTTACCTAGTTAAATGCTAAATGTTTAAAGTATTTTTTAAATGCTTTAAAATCTGAGGACTATATGTGAGTATCTACCTGCACTACAGGAAATAAAATATGGGATAGACTGTGCACTACATATGAGATAACTAATTAAGTAAAATAGTCTAGATTAAACATTTTACTACATGATTATGAACTATTTTGTATGAAACCTTGAGAGATAATATCAGAAATGTACATTAGGTTCACACATATAATAATATCCCTGCATGCATTTGGTAGAGAACTCTGTAATTCTGAAAAAGTTAATAGAATTTTATGTTGCCTACCTAGTGCATATGATGCTAAAGTTACTACGATCTCAAAAATAAAATATTTAAATATTTATTCTATTGATAATTTGCTTGGGTCACTCATTGCCTTTAATCAAGGCATAAGTTAAAGACCAATTAATAAGGGATGTGATTAAATTGTAAGATACAAACTGCTAGAAAAAGAGAGAGAGCAAAAGGAGAGAGACATATTTTATGAATGTATATGAAATCTTTATTATTCGAGTCAGAGATACAAGGTGGTAGAAAGCTTAGAGATTTTGGTTACAAAGAAGGATATAACATCCCATTTGAGGCTTTTTTTTAAATAGAGTTGAGTTGAATCTCTCCTCCTTCTCTATGTCTATGGTCATGTTTATCTCCTTTTTTCCTCCACCTTTCCCTTGATCCCCCTTTCTATTATCCATCTTCCTCCTTTCATAGATTCTGAAGGCTAAGTAAAGTATGCCTTTGATGTGATGGTTTTTGTTAAGTGAAAATTATGTTTTTTTATTATCTTAAATTCTAATAAAAATATGTTTTTTAGTTGACGTTATGCAAGAATATTGTTGTAATATGGGAACCTGAATTTATGATTTTAATGATAAAAAATATTAGTGGATTTCTACTTTATTTCTCCTGATATTAGTATTGCATATTTGTCTTGTGCACACTAACATTTCAAGTACATCATACACCATGCATCAATAATGGATCAATACTTAAGACTAAATAGAATAGGTTTTATATTTTTGCAAGATTCTGTATTTTTATTTATTTATTTTTATCTTTCTTGAGTCAAATATCATGTAAAAGGTGTATGCAATCTTAGTAACCATGCACACACATAGAGAGGAGAGTGAGAATCTAAATTTTAGAATTTTTTTAAGTTTATAAGTTATGATCCCAAACATGTTGTATGATCTATAGATCAAAAAAGAAATTAAATAGCGAAATAAGAGATTAAAATTATTAAACTAATTATATTGTATGACATCGATCATATTGGACGATCAACTTAAATCAGAGCCCTCGACCACGAATCAAATTTATGTAAGCATTTGAATTTTGATTTTTGAACTAATCATATTATTGGAATAGATTCTTATTGTACAATGTTTGAGATCATACCTAAACTAATTCTTATGATTAGTCAATCAATCAAGGCTAATTATTGATAAGCGATCGTACGGTATGATCGGCATTATACTGGATGATTAATAGAGATAATATTTGGTCTTCCAAGGGGTTGTCCTAGATGAACCTTGTATTAAACTATTTGTACTGTATGATACTAATCGTATTAAACGATCGGAGAGACAAAGTTTGATCATCCTAGAGATCATCCTGGATGAACACTTAGTTTTGAACTAGTCAAACTGTATGATCCATAATTCATATTATATAATCTATTCAGGAATCTTAAATTGGTTGTGCTAGAGTTTGTTCAACGTACAAAATGAACAGAGATTTTTGAACTAATCGTACTGTATAAAAAATATCAATTGACTTGAAAAATTAAGGTTTTTTGAGCCTTTTTAATTTAAACACCTTTTTAATTCATTTAAGAGGGTTTTTTGTAAAAATATCTTGCTAGAGCTTTTATATACGAGAGGGTTTGAAGTGGAAGCTTTGATCTTTGAAGAGAGAGAGGTAAGGTTTTGAGAGAGTAGAGCCTTGTGTGATTAAGGGAGTATGTAAGAGGGGTTCTACACATGGTTTCTCTAGAAAAATTCACCGTATTCCTCCAAGATTTTTTATTTAGCTTAAGTGAAACTCTGGGAAAAGGGTCTTGGTGTCAAAAGATCCGGCTACTCTTTGCCATCGGGTTGGTGGAACGGATTTAAGGTTCTCTACCTCACTAGGAGGTGAAAAGGATTCCAGGTTCTCTGCCTCACGAAGGGAGTAAAAAGGATTTAGGTTCTTAGCTACATCGTGGAAGGGTAGTCGTGATTTTGTAAGGGCTTCTCCGCCTTACTGTGGGAGCTAAAGGAGAGGGGGACTTCGAGGAGTGGTTGCAGGTCAAGGTTGACCAAATCACTATAAAATTTCTGGTGTAGTGATTTTTTTCCTTTTCTAGTTTTAATTTTTTCATTTTTAATTCATGTATACTATTTTTTTGTAAATATAGGATAACAATATTATGATTACTTTGGACTAATTTTTGTGAGCAAGAAAAAATAAAAACAAAAATCTAAAAATAAAAAAGAATAAAAATATTCTTAAGTATACTTTTCTATAAAATCAAAATTATAATTTTTGTTTGTGTTACAAATCTAGTTTCAAGGACTATAATTTTGATGATAGTAAACCTTTTTTTTGTTTGAGGTTCTAATCTTTCAGGTTCATAGGATCAATTGCAATTTAAGCTAGCTCAAGATTGAGCCAGTTTATTTCTTCTTCAGGTTCAATGTACTTTTTCATTTTTCTTGAGTCAAATGTAATGTAATGGATCCCCAAGCTAAGTAACCTTGCATACACACACTCAGGGGGAGAGTTTTAGTGAGTTAGAGTTTTTGTTCAATATTTATTCAAATTGTCCAGGACGATATTCATATCGTCCTAGATGATCCAGTGAAAATAGAAACCCTAACTAGGGCAGTTATGTTAAGTCGGTGTGATTAAGTAGATCGTCCTAGATGATAGACCCATCATACAGGATGATAGAATAAAATCAGAAACTCTCAGCCTCTAGATTAAGTTAGGCAAGTTTTTATTTTTAGAGATTTGGTATAATCAACCCAGATGATATGTGTATCATCCTGGATGATCCATTATAAAAAATCCTAAATTAGTCCGGTGAGTACGAAAATTAATTAAGGTTTGATTGATTAGATCATATCATCTTGGATAATCATAAGATCGTCCTAGATGATCAATTAGAAATCCTGACCGTCCAGAGCATTTCACCTAGACGACCCGAATAATCCTCTGGATGATATTCCCAATTTTGAACTAATTGTATGGGATGATAGATATATCATCTTGGACGATCAAGTCATTTTAAAATCATCCAGCATGGTTTGGCTGTATGACCCAAATAATATGCAAGATGATATTGTTATTTTTGAACTAATCGTACAGGACGATATAGATATCATCCTGGATGATCAAGTCACTTTGAGATCGTCCAGTATAAGTTATGCTGGGCGATCTGAGCTGTCTTCTGGATGAAATTCTTGATTTACACTAATCATCCTGGATGATCACAGAATCATATGGGACGATCTAAATAAATTTTGTCTTATAATCATCCAGAGAAACCAGATCATCCAGGTTGATATATATGATTTTGTACTGATCGTACAGGATGATCTATCGATCGTCCTGGATTATAAATTGTACGACCAGTTGAAATTTAGGATAACTTTTGCGCCTTACTATTTAAGATCTTTTTCTACTAATAAGAAAGATCTTTTTTCCACCTTCCTTGCTAGAGAGAACCTTCAGAGAGAGAGAGAGAGAGAGAGAGAGAGCTTGGGAGAGAGAGAGGATCTTGTGAGGGGGAGTTTATGAGGTGTTCACAATGGTTGCTCCAAGCAAGGATCAGAGTCATCTTCTCCGATCATCGTCTCTTATCTTGTTGGTGTCTCTATGGTAGGATCGTCCGTAAGAAGATCAAGGTTCTCTGCCTAGTTTATTAGGAATCGAAAGGAGTCCAGGTTCGGAGTCCAGGTTCTCTGCCTGCTTTAGGAGGAAGTGAAAAGAGTCCAGGTTCTCTACCTCACCGGGTTGGTGGAAAGGAGTTTTGTACAGGCTTCTCTGCCTTGCTGTGAGAGCAAAAGTAGAGTCACTTAGTGTTAGTGCAATACCCAGAGGGGAGGCCCCGGGGAGTGGACGTAGGTCAAGTTGACCGAACCATTATAAATTTTGATGTGTTCTTTTTGATTATCTTTTACATTTATTTTTCTATTGATGATCGTGTGATTGTGATTATTATTCTTAGATTATTGAATATCTGTACATTATCATGAAATTGTAATTATTTTAAAACATTCAAAAAGATTTTTCTAAATCATTTTTTGTCATGAATTTTTAAAATAACCAATTCACCCCCCTCTCGGTTAACCTCGGGACTAGTTCACAAGGGCTTAACATCCCTAACAAACTTTTAAGTGGTATTAGAGCGGGATTCATAAAATCTAGCTTTGAAAAACTTTTGAATTTGATCCATGGCTAACTTTGGTAATAGAAACACTGCTGAAGGCTATTTCATCACTCATCCACCTTTATTTGAAAACATACCTTTTAATTTTTTGAAAACTCGCATGTCCACCTTTTTTACAATCTATTGATTATCGCATGTGGATGCTTGTTAAAGCTGGTTATGAAGCACCATTTAGACTTATTAATAACGTTAAAACTGAACTTCTTTTTACTGAATGGACATTTGATGATCATGATTTAACACAACTGAAGGCAAAATGCTTGAACTATTTTTTCTGTGCGTTAAAATTTGAGGATTACATACGTGTCTCTACTTGCACTACTGGTAAAGAAATCTGGGATAGACTATGCATTACTTATGAAGGTACATCTAAAGTTAGGAAATCTAGATTGAACATCTTGCTTCACGACTATGAACTCTTTCTCATGAAGCCTTGTGAATCAATTTCTAAAATGTATGCTAGGTTTACTCAAATTGTCGCCTTTCTATATACTTTAGGAAGAGAACTTACTAATTATAAAAAAGTGAATAAAATTTTAAGATGTTTGCCTTCTTCTTATGATGCCAAGATAACTGTAATTATTAAATCCAAAGATTTAAATACTTATTCTATTGATAACTTACCTTGGTCACTCATTGCTTACGAGCAAGGAGTGAACCAACAATAAATTGATGCAGGTGAGAAGAAGAAGGAGAAAACTATGGCACTGAAGGCCAATGATACTGACACTGATTTTTTTGGGTCTGATAGCGATGATGTTGCCTTAATCAATAGGAAATTCAAAAGCTTTCTAAGAAAGAAACATAAGAACTTTCAGAAGTGGAACAAAGGTAAGAGTAGCAGGAATTTTAAAGGTTATTCTGATACAGTTTGTTTTGAATGTAGGAAGCCTGGATATATAAAGGATGATTGTCCTACACTTAAGGCTCACCCAAGCAAGGAGAAGGGTGAGGAGAAACCCAAGTTCAAGAAGGATAAGAAGAAGATCCAAAAGGCTTTTTGGGCGGATTCTGCATTTGACTCCTCTCAGACCGAAGCTGAGGAGGAGACTACAAACTTGTGTTAGATGGCGGATGATCATCCTGATCAGTCTGACCAAGAAGAGGTATGTGAGCTAACTTACGATCAATTACTTGAAGTTTCTAAAAAAATCCATTCATCATATAGGAAACTTAAGAAAACACATGCTAGCCTGAAATTGGAATTCTTAAACTTGGAAAATGAGCATGAAGTTTTGATTAAGGATCATTCTACACTTGATAGCAATCACATGTTATTACTTGATGAATTTGATGAGTTGAATAAAAAACATTCTGATTTAATTGTTGAGCATGATTCATTAAAAGCATCACATGTTGAATTAGAAACTGCATTTAAGAAATTAGAATCTCATGCATCTAATTTAGATAATGATGAGCATTATTTGAAATTTGAAATTACAGGTCTCAAAAAAGAAAATGAATTTCTAAGTATAAAAATTAGTACTTTTGAGAAAAGTGAAATACCTCTTACTTTTGCATAATTTTATGCACCTCTATCACTTGAAGAATCTAATTCAAAATCATCAAAGCATGTGTCATTCAAACCTAGGAAGAGGCACTATCACCCACATAGATTAGTTAACCTCTTTCCCTTGTGTTTGATGTTTTCTTGTGGCATGCTAGGACATATCTCTCACACCTATACTATTCATCGTAGTATATATTGGGTGTGGAGGCCCAAATTACATATTTCACAGCACAACACACATGCATTTCATTCTTCTTTTCATAAGAAGGAACCCAAACTTATTTGGGTTCCTAAATATGATGTTTAATAATTTTGTAGGTATGCTCTCATACAAGACCTCATGAGAGCATGTGGTATCTGGACAGCCGATGCTCAAGATATCTGATTGGAGATGCAAATCAATTCATTTCGCTGGAGGTCAGGGCTGGAGACAAGGTCACTCTTAGACATAATGCCACCAAGAAAGTGATAGGTACAAGTATAATTGAAAACTCCAAGAACTTTTGTATTGAAAATGTTTTGCTTGTAGATGGACTGAAACACAACCTGCTCAGCATCAGTCAACTTTGTGATAAAGGGCTCAGCATCAAATTTATGGTAAGCACTTATATTATAAGGTTAAATAATAATATTATTTTGCAGGGCAAGAGGATCAACAACATCTACATGCTTGATTTAAATAATATTGAATGTGCTGCTTCATTTTGCTTAAAAATTGCTGCTGATGAGTCTTAGTTATGGAACAGGAGATTATGTCATATGAGTATGAAAACCCTTAGAAGATTCACCCAAAACGACTTAGTTAGAGGTGTCCCCAAGCTTAAGTTCACTAAGGACTACTTGTGTGATGCCTGTCAGTTAGGGAAGCAAGTCTAATCCTCTTTTCACACCATTAAGGACATCAACACCTCTAGACCTTTAGAAGTCCTTCACATAGATCTCTTTGGACCCATTAGCAATGCTAGCTTAGGGGGAAAAGTCTATGGATTTGTGATTGTTGATGATTACTCGAGGTTCATATGGATTAGATTTCTATCACATAAATCTAAGTCATTTGATGAATTTAAATCCTTCTCCACTTGGATTCAGAAGAAGTTAGGCTGTGAGATTTTGACCATCCATAGTGATCATGGGGGGGAGTTTAAAAATGAGAAATTTGGAACCTTCTTTGAGGATCAAGGGCTTAGCCAGAACTTTTTAGCTCCTAAGACCCCTTAGTAGAATGGGGTAGTTGAACAGAAGAACAGGACTGTAGTGGAAGCCGCTAGAGCCATGCTTGCTGAGTATTCACTTCCAAAATACTTTTGGGGTAGAAGCGGTAAACACAACCTTTTATGTGCTGAATAGTGTGAATATTAGATTCAATCTAAATAAGATACCCTATGAGATCATTAAGGGGATAACTCCAAACTCGTCCCACCTCCATGTCTTTGGCTGTAAGGTTTTCATTCTAAATAATGGGAAATCATCCTTAGGAAAATTTGACCCCAAATCTGATGAAGGAGTGTTCTTAGGCTATTCTAGTGTGGGGAATTCCTTTAGGGTGTTTAATAAGAGGACTTTGGTGGTCAAGGAGACTACTCATGTGGTGTTTGATGAATATGATCCCAAGGAGACTAGAGTTGAGGAAGAAGAAGATGTAGGAGAGATTACCCAAGGAGTTGAAAATGCAAATCTAGAGGAAAGGGTAGAACCTCAAAACACTTTGCCTAGAGATTGGAGATATTCTTCAAGTTATCATAAAGAATTAATCTTAAGAGACCCTTCTAAAGGTGTTAGTGTAAGTTCAATCGGGATGTTAAGCCCTGATGAACTAGTCCCGAGGCTAACCAAGAGGGGGGGGGGGGAAATTGGTTATTTAAAAATTCGAGAGCAACAGTAAAAAATCTTTTCGATGATTTGCAGTGGAAATAAGTAAAACACATAAACAAAAAGATCAAATACACATTTCACTCAAGCAGTTAATAACAGAAAACTAAAGTGCAGAAAGTAATCAAAAAGAACACACCAGATTTTTATAGTGGTTCGGTCAACTTGACCTACGTCCACTCCCCGGAGCCTCCCCTCCGGGTATTGCACTAACTCAAAGTGTCTCTCTTTTTGCTCCCACAGCAAGGCGGAGAAGTTTGTACAAAAACTCCTTTTTACCGACACGGTGAGGTAGAGAACCTAACCTCCTTCCGCTTCCTCCTGAAGCAGGCAGAGAACCTCAGACTCCTTTCGCTTCCTCCTAAAGCAGGCAGAGAACCTGAACTCATTTCGCTTTCTCCTGAAGCGGGCAGAGAACCCGGATCTTCTTGCCAATGATCCTTCCATGAGACAACGATAAGACCAGAGATGACGAGTGGAGAAGATGACTTTGATCCGTGCTTGGAGCAACCATCGTGAACCCCTCACAAACTCCCCCTCACAAGATCCTCTCTCTCTCTCTCAAACTCTCAAACTCTCTCTCTAGGGTTTCTCTGGAAAGGAAAGTGGCAAAAGATTTTTCTTGTTCGAAGAAAAATATCTTTTAAAAGAGGGCTTTAAAATTGCCCTAAATCTCAACTAGTCGGCAAGCATCATCCAGGATGATCTAAATATCATCTTGTACGATTAGTTCAAAATCAGCTGTTTCAGCCTGGACGATCTGGCTCTTTTGGATGATTAGTAAAAAAAAATATTCAGATCATTCCGTATGATTCTGTGATCGTCCAGGATGATTAGTGTAAATCCAGGAATTTCATCTAGAAGACCGCTCTGGTCATCCAGAGGAACTTGTGTTGGACGATCCAAAAATGACTTGATCATCCAGGATGATACGGATATCGTCCGAGATGATTAGTTTAAATAGTGGCAAAATCATCCTAAGCACCACTCTAGACGTACAACTAAAATAAACTAGACGATCATGATTGTCGAGGATGATATGATCGTATCAATCAAGTATTAATTACTTTCCTTAATTACTAGACTAATTTAGGTATGATTGTACTGGATCATCCAGGATAATACACGTATCGTTCGGGACGATCAGATCAAATCTCTAAAAATAAAACTTGGCTAACTTAATCTGGCGGCTGAAAATTTTTGATTTAAGACTATCATTCTGTATGATGTATGTATCGTCCAGGATGATCTGCTTAATCAGACACACTTAACTTGGTCTCCCTAATTAGGGTTTCTATTTTTACTTGATCATCCAGGACGATGTGAATATCATCCAGGACGATCTGAATAAAAATTTAACAGAAACTCTAATTTACTCAAGCTCTCCCCCTGGTGTGTGTGTGCAAGGTTACTTAGCTAGGGCATCAGTTAGATTAGAATTGACTCAAGAGAAGGAAAATAATACATTTGGACACACTTGGACCCGATCTTGAGTTGGCTTGAGTTGCTCTTGATCTTTTGTACATGAAATGGGTTTGCCAAGCAAAACACAATAGAAACATGTTTATCATCATCAAAACCAAATTTGCAATAATCTCCCCTTTTTTGATGATGGTAAACATATGTGTAGTAGTTTAAAAAAATAAAAGATCTAGGAGATCGAAAAATAAATTTCTTCAAATTTTATTAAACAATTAGAGCAGTCCAGGAAAATAACTACAAATGATATAAACACCACAAGACAAGATCAATGCATAAACCAAAAAACTACTACTGACTCCCCCTTTTGACATCACAAAAAGGAGGAGGACAAACAGAAAAATAGAAACACATATAGTAAAAAAAAATAAAAATAAAGTAAATAAAAATCGAAACGAGAACACAAAAATAAAATTTTTTTTTGAATCAGTCTGCTCCAGTAAATCAAAATTTTCCCTTGATTTTAAATCCAAAAACCAATAAGAAGATGATTGGCAGCGCTGAAATCCAGAAAAAGTTAGAAAATCGACTTTCGTAACTCCCATCTCGGACACCTTATAGATGCAAATCCCTTTCAAAACAAAAAAATTCAATTCAGAAGAAAAGAAATTAGATTCTAAAAGAGATCATTTCAAGCCTCATTCCAGAAAAATATCTGATATAATAATATTACAAAGTAATAAATCAGAAATCAGGATTTTCAAACTCAAGTTTTTGAAAATATTAAGTGGCGCCCAGATTTTTCTAAGACATTTAATGATCTGAAAGGGAAGAAAGCTTAATTGAGCTCATTTTGTGCCTCCTTTTCAATTAGTTTGGTGCTTTGTGCATCTTTTGATTTTTGATACACTTTGTGTATCTTTTAGTTTGGCGACATTTCACTTCTTTTCTGCTTTGGGCTCATTTTGTGCCTCTTTTTTAATTTGTTTGGTGCACTGCGCATCTTTTGTAAGCTTTCTCCCTCTCAAAATCATTAAAGGATCTCAGCTGTAAAATTACCTTCCAGACATAAGAGACACAAAAGCTTACTCTATACAATAAGGAAGAGTAATTCACAAAATAAAAACCATACATCATGTGATAAGTGCAATTACTTGGTTTAGAAAATCATAATAATGACTCAAGACTTTGAAAACACTATTTATATGAGGTAGATTACTGCAAAAAGATAAAATAAATCTCTATTTCAAAAACTAATATTTTAATTTTGAAGAAGATTTTTATCCAAAAGAAAGAATACACCAGTAAAGGAGTTACAGGAAGAGAGACAATCATCAATGTTTCATCCCTTTAATAGATCTAGTGGAATCAATCACTGCTTACCAGCTTCCACATAAAAATAAGGTAAAACTCTTAGTCAGAAATCTAGTTTATCAAAAGTAGCGAGTAGTGATCGGATTTTAAAAAGCATAAAATAGTAAATAAAAGAGATAAACCAGTAAATAAAAATAGGTAGAAAATTACATCAACATAAATACTCAAATCAACCTAACACCAAGGCTAATACAGAAATCAGCAGAAGAAAAAATAAAAATAACTAAAAGTAAATAATCAAATCAACCAGCTAACTAACATAAATAGAATAAAAATCAGAAAATTAGAAATCAACAGTCATTAGAATAAAGCATTTATATCTATCACTCCTAATTTGGTCCTCAAAATACTGAATGAGTCAAAGGCCAGTGGTTTAGTAAATATATCAGCCAGCTGATTTTCAGTTGCTACATGATGTAGCTCAATATCTCCTTTCGTAACATGGTCCCTAATGAAGTGATGCCTTATATCAATGTATTTGGTTCTAGAATGTTGGATTGGATTCATAGAGATACAGATGGCACTAGTATTATCACACAGAATAGAAATTATGCCCACTGGTAATCCTAAATCCAAGACTTGTTGCTTCAATAAAAGAACTTGGGCCACACAACTCCCTAAGGCAATATACTCAGCTTCAGTAGTGGAAAGTACAATTGAGTTTTATTTTATACTGAACCAGGAGACTAAAGACTATCCTATGAATTTACAAGTTCTAGAAGTGCTCTTTCTATCCACCCTACACCCTACAAAGTCAGAATCAGAGTATCCAATAATCTCAAAAGAGGTGCTGTGCCTAGGATATCAGATTCCTAGGTTTGGGGTTCCTAAAAGATATCTGAGAATTCTCTTAATAGCAGTCAGGTGGGACTCTTTAGGATCAGCCTGAAACCTAGCACAAAGATAAACACTAAACATGATATCAGGTCGGCTAGTAGTAAGGTAAAGCAGTGATCCAATTATTCCTCTATACTTCTTCTGATCAACAGATTTTCCACTTGAATCCTTATCTAACTGAACAGAGGAGCTCATGGGAGTGTTGATTGGCTTAGCTTAGTTCATTTCATATTTCTTCAAAATGTCCTTAGGGTATTTAGATTGATTGAGAAAGGTTCCATCATCTATTTGCATTATGCTAAACCCCAAAAAGTAGGACAATTCTCCCATCATACTCATCTCAAACTCCTTACTCATTATTTTAGAAAACTCATCACATAAATATTTATCAAAAGATCCAAAAATTATATCATTAACATAGATCTGGATAATGAGTAAGTCATCCCCTATTCTCCTCAGAAAAAGGGTGGTGTCTACGCTCCCCTTAACAAACTCTCCTTCTAACAGGAATGTGCTAAGCCTCTCATACCAAGCTCTAGGTGCCTGTTTAAATCCATATAAGGCTTTTTTTAATTTGTAAACATGATTTGGATATTGGGAACTCTCAAAACCTGGGAGTTTTTCTACAAAAACATCCTCTTTTATTACCCCATTTAAAAAGGTACTCTTGACATCCATTTGAAACAACTTAAATCCCTTATAACAGACAAAGCCTAGTAGCACTCTAATGGCTTCCAATCTAGCTACAAGGGAAAAGGTCTCCTCAAAATCAATCCCTTCAATCTGATTATACCCCTTAGCCACCAATCTTGCCTTATTCCTAACCACCACATCAGAATCATTCATCTTATTCTTAAAGACCCACTTGGTTCCTACTATACTTTGATTTCTAGGTCTTTCTACTAACTCCCAAACATCATTTCTTATAAATTGATTCAATTCTTCTTGCATAGCTAAGATCCAAAACTCATCAGAAAGGGCTTGATTGATGTTGGTGGGTTCAGTCATTGAGATAAAGGCAGAGTGGTTTACTTCCTTTCTAAGTCCATGCCTAGTCCTAACGCCTTCAGAAGGGTCTCCTAAGATCAGTTCTTTAGGATGACTCAAAGAATATCTCCAATCCCTAGGTAATGTGGTTTAAGGTTCTACCCTTTCCTCCAGATTTGTATTTTTAACCCCTTGGGTAATCTCTTCTACCTCTTCTTCTTCATCAACTCTAGTCACCTTAGGATCAGATTCATCAAACACCACATGCGTTGTCACTTCCGCCACCAAAGTCCTCTTATTGAACACCCTAAAAGATTTCCCCATACTAGAATAGCCTAAGAATACTCCTTCATCAGATTTGGGGTCAAACTTTCCTAAGGATGATTTCTCATTATTCAGAATGAAAACCTTACAGCCAAAGACATGGAGGTGGGACAGGTTCGGAGTTCTACCCTTAATGATCTCATAAGGTGTCTTGTTCAGATTTGATCTTACATTCACCCTATTCAGCACATAACACGCAGTGTTCACCGCTTCAACCTAAAAGTATTTTGGAAGTGAATACTCAGCAAGTATGGCTCTAGCAGCTTCCATTATGGTCCTGTTCTTCCTTTCAGCTACCCCGTTCTGCTGAGGGGTCCTAGGAGCTGAAAAATTATAACTAATCCCTTGCTCCTCACAGAAACTTCCAAACTTCACATTCTCAAAATCTCCATCATGATCACTATGAATAGTCATGATCTCACAACCTAACTTCCTCTGAATCCAAGTGGCGAAGGACTTAAATTCATCAAATGACTCAAATTTATGTGACAAAAATTTAATCCAAGTGAACCTCGAGTAGTCATCTACAATCACAAAACCATAGACTTTCCCCCCTAAGCTGGTAGTGCTAATGGGTCTAAAGAGATCCATGTGAAGGACTTCTAAAGGTCTAGAGGTGCTAATGTCCTTAACAGAGTGAAAGGAGGACTAGACTTGCTTCCCTAACTGACAGGCATCACACAGGTGGTCCTTAGTGAACATAAGCTTGGGCACACCTCTAACTAATTCCTTTTGGGTGACTCTCCTAAGGGTTTTCATACTGGCATGAAACAATCTCCTATGCCACAACCAAGACTTATCAGCAGTAGTTTTTAAGCAAATTGAATTTTTAGTTTTAATGCAACTTACATCCAGCTTGTAGACATTATTTATCCTTTATCCCTGCAAAATAATTTTGCCATTTAAGCTTAAAATGCAGCAAGTGGGAAGGAATTTTATGTTGTATCCTTTGTCACAGAGTTGACTGATACTCAGCAAGTTATGTTTTAGTCCATCTACAAGCAGAATATTATCAATCATTAAACTCTTTGAATCACCAATTATACATATGCCTACCACCCTCCTGGTGGTGTTATCTCCAAGTGTAACCTTGCCTCCAGCCCTGGCCTCCAATGAAATGAACTGATTTGCATCTCCAGTCATGTGTCTAGAACATCCGCTGTCCAGGTATCACATACTCTCACGAGGTCTTGTGTGAGAGCACACCTCTTCCTGGTCAGACTGATCAGGATGATCATCAGCCATCAGACATAAATTTATTTCCTCCTCTTCAGCTTCAGTCTCAGAAGAGTCATATGCAAAATCTGCCCAGAATGCCTTTTGAATCCGCTTCTTGTCTTTTATGAACTTGTGTTTCTCCTCACCCTTCTCCTTGCTTGGGTGAGCTTTAAGTGTAGGACATTCAGCCTTAATGTGTCCAGGCTTCCTGCATTCAAAATAGACCGTATCAGATGAACACTTAAAATTTTTTCCAGACTTACCCTTGTTCCACTTCTGAAAGTTCTTGTGTTTCTTTCTTAGAAAGCTTTTGAATTGCCTAGTGATCAAGGCAACATCATCGCTATCAGACCCGAAAGAACTCACTCTCATTGGCCTTCAGTGCCACTATTTTCTCCTTCTTCTTCTCACCTGCCTCAAGCTGTCTTTGGTTCACCCCTTGCTCGTAAGCAATGAGTGATCCAAGTAAGCTATCAATAGAGTAAGTATTCAAATCTTTATATTCAATGATTGCAGTTATCTTAGCATCATACGAAGAAGGCAAACATCTAAGGATTTTGTTCACTCTTTCATAGTTTGTAAGTTCTCTTCCTAAGGCATGCAAAGAAGTGACAATTTGAGTGAATCTCGTATACATTTCAGAAATGATTTCAGTAGGTTTCATGTAAAAAAGTTCTTAGTCATGAAGCAAAATGTTTAACCTAAATTGTTTGACTTCAGTTGTATCCTCATAAGTGATGCACAATCTATCCCAAATTTCTTTGCCAGTTGTACACGTAGACACACGTATGTAATCCTCAGATTTTAAAGCACAGAAAAAATAGTTCAAATATTTGGCATTCAATTATGCTAAATCACGATCATCAAAAGTCCAATCAGAAAAGGGCAGTTCAGTTTTCACATTGTTAATCATTATAAAAGGTGGTTCGTATCCATCCTTAACAAGCATCCACATGCGATAATCAATTGATTGAAGAAAACTGGACATGCGAGTTTTTTAAAAATCAAAAGGTATGTTATCAAATAATGATGGTCGTGTAATTGAATAACCTTCTGTAGTATTATGATTACCAAAGTTACGCATGGATCAAATTCAAAAGTTTTTCAAAACTAGATTTTATGAATCCCGCTCTGATACCACTTGTAAGTTCGATAGGGATGTTAAGCCCTGATGAACTAGTCTCGAGGCTAACCAAGAGGGGGGGGGTGAAATGGTTATTTAAAAATTCGAGAGAAATAGTTAAAAATCTTTTCGATGATTTATAGTGGAAATAAGTAAAACACACAAATGAAAAGATCAAATACAAATTTCACCCAAGCAGTTAATAACAAAAAACTAAAGTGCAAAAAGTAATCAGAAAGAACACACCAGATTTTTTTATAGTGGTTCAGTCAACTTGACCTACGTCCACTCCCCGGAGTGTCCCCTCCGGGTATTGCACTAACTCAAAGTGTCTCTCCTTTTGCTCGCACAGCAAGGCGAAGAAGCCTGTATAAAAACTCCTTTTCACCGACACGATAAGGCAGAGAACTTAACCTCCTTTCGCTTCCTCCTGAAGCAGGCAGAGAACCTCGGACTCCTTTCGGTTCCTCCTGAAGCAGGCAGAGAACCTGAACTTGTTTTGCTTCCTCTTGAAGTGGGTAGAGAACCTGGATCTTCTTGCTGATGATCCTTCAAAGAGACAATGGTAAGACTAGTGATGACGAGCGGAGAAGATGACTATGATCCTTGCTTGGAGCAACCTTTGTGAACCCCTCACAAACTCTCCCTCATAAGATCCTCTCTCTCTCACTCTCTCAAATTCTCTCTCTAGGGTTTCTCTGAAAAGGAAAGTGGCAAAATATTTTTCTTGTTCGAAGAAAAATATCTTTTAAAGGAGGGCTCTAAAATTGCCCTAAATCTTAACTAGTCGGCAAGCATCATCCAGGATGATCTAAATATCATCCTGTATGATTAGTTCAAAATCAGCTGTTTCAGCCTGGACGATCTGGCTCTTCTGGACGATCAGTAGAAAAAATTATTCAGATCGTTCTATACGATTCTGCGATCGTCCGGGATGATTAGTGTAAAACCAAGAATTTCATCCAGAAGATCGCTCTGGTGGTCCAGAGGAACTTGTGTTGGACGAGTTAAAAAGGACTTGATCGTCCAGGATGATACAGATATCGTCTAGGATGATTAGTTCAAATAGTGACAAAATCATCCTGAGCACCGCTCTGAACGTACACCTGAAACACACTAGACGATCATGATGGTCCAGGATGATCCTGGGATCGTCTAGGATGATATGATCGTATTAATTAAGTATTAATTACTTTCCTTAATTACTAGACTAATTTAGGCATGATTGTACTGGATCATCCAAGATAATACACGTATCGTCCGGGATGATCAGATCAAATCTCTAAAAATAAAACTTGCCTAACTTAATCTGGCGGCCGAGAATTTTTGAATTGAACCTATCATACCGTACGATGTATGTATCGTCCAGGATGATCTGTTTAATCAGACACACTTAACTTGGTCACCCAAATTAGGGTTTCTATTTTTATTTGATCGTCCAGGACGATGTGAATATCGTCCAGGATGATATGAACAAAAATTTAACAGAAATTCTAATTCACTTAAGCTCTCCCCCTGAGTGTGTGTGTGTAAGGTTACTTAGCTAGGGGATCAGTTACATTAAAATTGACTCAAGAGAAGAAAAATAGTACATTTGGACACACTTGGACCCGATCTTGAGTTGACTTGAGTTGCTGTTGATCTTTTGTTCCTGAAATGGGTTAGCCAAGAAAAACATAATAAAAACATGTTTATCATCATAAAAACCAAATTTGTAATAGTTAGAACTAGGCATGAACTTAGGAAGTAAACCATTCTACCTTTATCTCAATGACTGAACCCACCAACATCAATCAAGCCCTTTCTGATGAAATTTGGATCTTAGCCATGCAAGAGGAATTGAATCAATTTGTAAGGAATAACATTTAGAGTTAGTAGAAAGACCTAAGAATCAAAGTGTACTGTGATACAAATGGGTCTTTAAGAATAAGATGAATGATTCTGGTGTGGTGGTTAGGAATAAGGTAAGATTGGTGGCTAAGCGGTATAATCAAATAGAACGGATTAATTTTGAGGAGACCTTTTCCCCAGTAGCTAGATTGGAAGCCATGAGAGTGCTACTAGCCTTTGCTTGTTATAAGGGATTCAAGCTTTTTCAAGCTTTTTCTAATAAAAACTTATGTGATGATTTTTCTAAGACAAGAGTAAAGAGTTTGAGATGAGTATGATGGGAGAATTGTCCTACTTTTTGGGGTTTAGCATAAGGCAAATAGATGTTGGAATCTTTCTGAATCAATCAAAATATACTAAGGACATCTTGAAGAAATATAAAATGGACAAAGCTAAGCCAATCAACACTCCCATGAGTTCCACTGTTCAGTCAGATAAGGATCCAAATGGAAAATTTGTTAATTAGAAGAAGTTTAAAGGAATAATTGGATCACTGCTTTACCTAACTGATAGCCGATCGGATATTATATTTAGTATTTATCTTTGTGCTAGATTTTAAGCTGATCCTATGGAATCCCATTTGATTGCAGTTAAGAGAATCCTTGGATATCTCTTAGGGACCCAAACTTAAGAATCTGGTATCCTAGGTACACCACTTCTTTTGAGATTATTGGATATTATAATTCTGATTTTTTAGGATGTAGGGTGGATAGAAAGAGCACTTCTAGAACTTACCAATTTATAGGACAGTCTCTAGTCTCCTGGTCTAGTAGAAATCAAAACTTAGTTATACTTTCCATAACTAAAGCTGAGTACATTGCCTTAGGAAGTTATGTGGCCCAGGTCCTTTGGTTGAAGCAACAAGTTTTGGATTTAGGATTACCTGGTTGCATAATTTCAATTCTATGTGATAACACAAATGCCATCTGCATCTCTAAGAATCCTATCTAACATTCAAGAACCAAACACATTGACATAAGACATCACTTCATTAGGGACCATGTTATAAAAGGGGACAATGAGCTACACCATGTAGCAACTGAAAATCAACTGGCTAACATCTTTACTAAACCACTAGCATTTGACTCATTCAGCATTTTGAGGAACAGATTGGGTGTGATTGACATAAATGCATGAATCTGATGACTGATGATTTTCGAATTTTCTATTTTTCATTTTTCTTCTATTAATTTTTTTTATTTGATTTGATTATCTGTTTCCAGTTGGTTTTTATTCTCTACTGATTTTCTTTTTATTGTTGTTATTTTTCTGATTTGAGTATTTATTTTGATACAATTTCCTACTTATTCTTGATTTACTGCTTTTCTTCTAAATAAAATCACTGCTCATTACTGCTGATAAACTTAATTTCTGACTGAGAGTTTTGCCTTGTTTTTGTTTGGAAGCCTGTAAGCAGTGATTGACTCCTCTGAATATGTTAAAGGGAAGAAATATTGATGATTATTTTTCTTCCTCTAACTCCTTTAATGGTGTATTATTTCTTTTGGATAAAAATTTTCTTCAAAATTAAAATGTTAGTTTTTGAAATAGAGATCTATTTTATCTTCCTATAGTAAATCTACCTCATATGAATAGTGTTTTCAAAACTTGGGATCATGGTTATGTTTTTCTTAATCAGGTGATTGGACCTATCATATGATGTATAGTTTTTGTTCTGTGAATTACTCCTTATTATAGAGAGTGAGTTTTATCTTCTCTTATGTCTGAAAGGTAATTTCACAACTGAAATTCTTTAACGATTATGAAAGGAAGTAAGCTTGTAAAACATGTGCAAAGAGTGCCAAAAGAAAAAAAGGCACAAAATAAGGCCAAAGTTGAAAAGATGCGCAATGTCGCTAAATTGAAAAGATACACAAATTGTATCAAAAATCAAAAGATGCACAAAGTGTGCCAAATAAATTAAAAAAGAGACATAAAATGAGCCCACAAAGAAATAATCTTTCTTCCCTTTCAGATCTTTAAATGTCTTAGAAAAATCCATGCGCTACCTAATATTTTCAAAAGCTTGAGATGAAAAATCATGATTTTTGAATCCTTACTTTGCAATACTATTCTATCAGATATGTTTTTGGAACGAGGCTTAAAAGGATCTCTTTTTGAATCTAATTTCTTTTCTTCTGAATAAGACTTTTGTTTGAAAGGAATTTGAACCTATAAGGTGTCCGAGGTAGGAGTTACGAAAGTTGATTTTCTTCTTATCAGCTTTTGAATTAAAAATTAAGGAAAACTCTAATTTATTGGAGCAGATCAATTAAAAAAAAAGGGTTTGAATGTTGTTTTCCCGTTTCTATTTTTCCTTGATTGGCTTTGATTTTGATTTTCACTTTTTTGAGTGTTTTTGGGATTCCCTGATTATTCCTCTCCATTCTTCATCTTGGTCAGATTTTGTTTCTTCACATCGTCCTGGATGATCCATACATCATCCTGGATGATCCATACATCATCCTAGATAATCCATTCAAAGCATTCCAACCATGATCTAATGGCTGGTATGCACCAATTATTGGTGATCGTCCTAGATGATCCACCTTATCATCCTGGGTGATCCATGTGGTAGCAATTGGATGATTTAAATTTGGCCTGTCTGATTCATTTATTTCCTATCATCCTGGACGATCCACCTAATCATCCTGGATAATACCTTTAGTCAAAAGTCATTCAGCCTGTCTCCTCGGGATGATTGTCTGTTTCTAATCATACTGGATGATATCTAATCATTTTGGACGATCTGACCATCTTTTTGACCAATCATCCTGGATGCCATATTTGCTCCTATCGTCCTGGACGATCCTGCGATCATCCTGGATGAATTCTGTTTACACAGCCATTTTCTTCACCATTTTTCACCATTCTTCTTTCGATCCTTCATCCACTCTTATTCTAATGGTTGGTGGCAAATGATCTCAGCATCTGGGTGCTAGTTCCTCCAGGGGAAGTGTTGATCCCTGCTTTCCTGAAGCAACTGATCAGGCTGCCTTCTAGCGATACCCTGAGGTGGGGATCACCCAATCAAAAATCATCAATCCCTGCATTTTGACTTATCCTGTCTTAGATCTTTTCACCCACACTTCTCTCACTTCATCTTGACTTTAGCTTTTCCATTTAGTACTAAGCTTTTACGTGTTTTCTTTGTGAGTCTTTGCATCGGGTCCTCTTACTCCGCCCTCCGATCTTTTATCAATCACCGCCCTATCGAGCTAACCACCCAAAACTTCCATGATATTCTTCAACTCTCAATTACTGGTGACAAACTCTATCTCATCTCCTCTGATCCTGATTTTGACTGGAGTGTCACAAATCAATTTCTTAGGAGTACCAACATCCACTATCATGATAATGCATGCTCTTCCTTACTTAAGGATGCTTGGACAATCCAGCATGTCCTTCGCTCCTCTATCATTCCAAAAGTTGGGGACCACATCCACATCACCCTCTTACTCTCCCTAACTACCTTCTATATCCTGGCCCACCATGATTTCAATGCTACTGATCTCCTCTTTCATTACATCGAACACTTCACTAGCATTTGGGATATAGGCCACAAGCGACGCCAAAATCTAGCCCGAGTACACATCATTGCCTATGCTCTCGAGACCAAATACAATCTATAATATTCGGTTCCAGCCGATGTCCCTCCTTTCTTCTTCTCTAATAATTCCTTCCATGCTCTGCATAGTACACGACTTCATCTAGAGCCTAGCATGGATGTTAAGGGAGAAGAGGAAGAAGCTGTTCCTGAACCTACTGCACTAGCCCCTCTCTGTATAGAAACACTGATAGATCACCTGGTGCATAGGTTTGACCAGTGGGAGGTATGTTTTGGCTCTTACGTGGTTGCCTAGGAGCAGCAGCATGCTGAGGATGTCCACTGCTTCAATACCTATGTAGCCCAGCAGCAGCAGTATGACCAGGATATGGCCTAGTTTGGTGAGCAGTTTGCCACTCTCCATAGCCTCTTTCAGCTACTACCTCCTCCTCCATCTGATCAGCATCCCACTTTCTACTAGTCTGCTTGTATTTTTTGATGTTTGTGTTCTTTTTATACTATTTTTTTGTCTGTTTGTTTTTATTTTTGCTGATGTTTGTGTTGTGTTTTCCCCTTTTTGAGATGTCAAAAGGGGGAGTAGTTTGTGGGTCATTGTAAAGTTTTTTATTATCAATAAAAATGTTTAGTGATGTTTAAACCAAATATTCACCGTATTTATTTACTAAATTGTGAATTAATAACAAATGTTTGCCATCATCAAAAAGGGGGAGATTATTACGAATCTGATTTCAAGGACTATAATTTTGATTATAGCAAACCTTTTTATTTTTGTTTGAGGTTTTAATCTTTCAGGTTCATAGGATCAATTATAATTTAAGCAAGCTCAAGATCGAGTTAGTCTATTTATGTTTCAGGTTCAATGTACTTTTTTATTTTTCTTGAGTCAAATATAATATTAATGATCCCCAAGCTAAGTAACCTTGCACACACACACTTAGGGGGAGAGTTTTAGTGAGTTAAAATTTCTATTTAATTTTTGTTCAAATCATCCTGGATGATATTCATATCATCCTAGATGATCCAGTGAAAATAGAAACCCTAACTAGGGCAGCCATATTAAGTCGGTGTGATTAAGCAGATCATCATGGATGATAGACCCATCGTACAGGATGATAGGCTCAAATAAAAAATTCTCAGCCGCCAGATTAAGTTAGGCAAGTTTTTATTTTTAGAGATTTGGTCTAATCATCCTAGATGATATGTGTATCGTCCTAGATGATCCATTACAAACATGCCTAAATTAGTCTGGTGATTAAGGAAATTAATTATGGTTTGATTGATCCAATCATATCATCCTGGACGATTAATTGGAAATTCTGACCGTCCAGAGCATTTCACCTAGATGACCCGAATAATCCTCTGAATGATATTTTCAATTTTGAACTAATCGTACGGGATGATAGATATATCGTCCTAGATGATCAAGTCATTTTGAGATCGTCTAACATACTTTGGCTGTACGACCTGAATAATATGTAAGATGATATTGTCATTTTTGAACTAATCATACAGGATAATATAGATATCATCCTGGATGATCAAGTCATTTTGAGATCGTCCAGTATAAGTTACCCTGGATGACCCGAGCTGTCTTCTGGATGAAATTCCTTATTTACACTAATTATTCCAAATGATCGTAGAATCATACGGGATGATCTGAACAAATTTTATCTTCTAATTATCTAGAGAAACTAGATCGTCCAGGCTGATATATATGATTTTATACTGATCGTACAGGATGATCTATCGATCATCCTGGATGATATTTGTTGACCAGTTGAAATTTAGGACAATTTTTTAGCCCTACATTTTAAGATCTTTTTCTTCCAACAAGAAAGATCTTTTTGCCACCTTCTTTGCCAGAGAGAACCTTGAGAGAGAGAGAGAGAGCTTGGGAGCGAGAGAGAGAGGATCTTGTGAGGGGGAGTTTATGAGGTGTTAACAAAGGTTGCTCCAAGCAAGGATCTGAGTCATCTTCTCCGGTCGTCGTCTCTTGTCTTATTGGTGTCTCTATGGTAGGATCGTCCTCAAGAAGATCAAGGTTCTCTACCTGCTTTAGTTGGAAGCGAAAGGAGTCTAGGTTCTCTTCCTGCTTCAGGAGGAAGCGAAAGGAGTCCAGGTTCTCTACCTCACCGGGTTGGTGGAAAGGAGTTTTGTATAGGCTTCTTCGCCTTGCTGTTGGAGCAGAAGGAGAGTCACTTAGTGTTAGTGCAATACCTGGAGGGAAGGCTGCAGGGAGTGGACATAGGTCAAGTTGACCGAACCACTATAAAATCTGGTGTGTTCTTTCTGATTATCTTCTACATTTATTTTTCTATTGATGATCGTGTGATTGTGATTATTATTCTATTATTGTTGAAAATCTACACATCATCATAAAATTGTAATTATTTTAAAACATTCAAAACGAATTTTTTAAATCATTTTTTATCATAACTTTTTAAAATAACCAATTCACCCCGCCCCTCTTGGTTAGCCTCAGGACTAGTTCACAAGGGCTTAACATCCCTAACAAACTTTCAATTTGGTTCTTTTATATTTGCTTCCACTTGTGCATTTTGTTAACATCTTTATTAGAAAATAAAGGTTTTGAAAAGGAAAATTTTTAAACAACCAATTTACCCCCTCTTGGTGTGCTGATAAGTATAAATTACATATTATTTTATGTATTTTATTTTTTCAGTGAAAATATGTTATTTTAATTATTTTTATGCAAAAAAACTAAAAAATAGAAAAAAATTCTAAGTATTCAACAGTGCTGCGAGATCCAACCAAATAATGATGCAATGCTACCTTCAGTACCATCAAGGAGCTCAAATTCTAACATTACAGGTAGTACTCTATTTGTAAGCACTGAGGTGGCAACAAAAACAACACAAAAGCATTATCAACACTGTGATGTCAGAAAGTCAGCTTGGCAATGCCAAATTTTTTTATTTTCAAATGCTACAGTGCCTTAATTTCTCATGCCTTGTCGCCATTTTTACACTTGGGTGCTGCAGCACTCAAATGTCCATCCAATAATTTAAAGAGTTTAGCCTATATTTCTTGAAGTAACTCTATAACTGAAAGGGAGAAGGAGTGTAGAGGAGATATTTTGGTCCTTCCTGGTGATATGACTCTATTGTAATTTTATTCTTTCTTGAGTTTAAAGAAAATGAGTTTGATTGTTATTTATTCTATGTCTAACTAATTCTCTTATTTTTTATTGATGATGTATAGTGTATGTTATGTAATAATGAAGACTCTTAATTTATAGCTATTAAAAGTGTTGCAAATCTGGTTTTGATGATGACAAACATGTTTCCAGTGTGTTTTGCTTGGCTAATCAGTTTCAGGCACAAAAGACCGCGAGCTACTCAAGCCAACTCAAGATCGGGTCCAAGTGTGTCAAATGTATGATTTTTCCTTTTATTGAGTCAATTGTAATGTAACTGATTCCCTAGCTAAGTAACCTTGCACACACACACTCAGGGAGAGAGATTGAGTGAATTAGAGTTTCTGTTAAAATTTTGTTCAGATCGTCCTGGACGATAGTATCATCGTCCTGGATGATCCAGTTAAAACAGAAACCCTAATTAGGGCGACTAAGCTAAGAGGGTCTAATTAAGTAGATCGTCCTGGACGATCTTTGGATCGTACGGGACGATATGCTCAAATCAGAAATTTCCAGCCGCCAGATTAAGTTAGGTAAGTTTTATTTTAAGTATTTTGGTCTGATCGTCCCGGACGATACGTGTATCATCCTGGACGATGCACTACAATCATGCCTAAATTAGTCTGGTAATTAAGGAAAGCAATTAATGTTTAATTGATACGATCACATCATCCTGGACGATCGCAGGATCGTCCCGAACGATCGTGATCGTCTTGTGCATTTCAGCTGTACGACCCGAACTGTGTTCAGGATGATTTTGGGCCTTTTTGAACTAATCGTACAGGACGATGTCAAAATTGTCCTGGACGATCAAGTCATTTTTTGGTCGTCCAGCACAGATTTCTCTGGATGACCCGAACTGTCTTCTGGACGATTTTCCTCAATTTGCACTAATCGTCCTGGACGATCGTAGTATCGTACGGGACGATATGAACAACTTTTTCTACTGATCGTCCAGAAGAGCCTAATCGTCCAGACTGAATCAGCTGAATTTGAACTGATCGTACAGGACGATGTTTAGATCGTCCTGGACGATATTGGCCGACCAGTTGAGATTTAGGGCAAATTTTAAGCCCTCCTTTAAAAGAACTTTTTCCAATTTTTGGAAAGATCTTTTGCTGCCTTCCTTCCCTGAGAAACCCTAGAGAGAAGAGAGAGTTGGGAGAGAGAGAAGAGATCTTGTGAGGGGGAGTTAGTGAGGGATTCACTAAGGTTGCTCCAAGCACGGATCAGAGTCGTCTTCTCCGCTCGTCGTCTGTCGTCTAGTCGGTGTTCTTCGTGGGAGGATCGTTCGCAAGAAGATCCGGGGTTCTCTGCCCGCTTCAGGTGGAAGCAAAAGTTCGAAGGTTCTCTGCCTGCTTCAGGAGGAAGCGAAAGGAGGTCAGGTTCTCTGCCTCACCGTGTGGTGAAAAGGAGGTGTTTTGTACAGGCTTCTCCGCCTTGCTGTGGGAGCAAAAGGAGAGTCACTTTCGTTTAGTGCAATATCCAGAGGGGAGGCTCCGGGGAGTGGACGTAGGTCAAGTTGACCGAACCACTATAAAATCTAGTTTGCTTTTCTGATTCAGTTTTGCACTTTACTTTTCAATATAAACTGCTTGGGTGATTATCGTTGGTTGATCTTTTCGTTATTGTTTACTTGTTTCCGCTGCTAAGTATCGAAAAGATTTTTGTTGTTATCGTGAAATTTTTAAATAACCAATTCACCCCCCCTCTTGGTTAGCCTCGGGACTAGTTCAGTAGGGCTTAACACACCTTTTCGAACTTTCAAATGGTATCAGAGCGGGATTCAAAATTTCTGTTTAAAAACTTTTGAATTTGATCCATGGCTGTAACAATCATAATACTGCTGAAGGTTATTCTATAACTAGACCACCGTTGTTTGATAACATTCCATTTGATTTTTGGAAAACACGCATGTCTACTTTTCTTCAGTCTATTGATTATCACATGTGGATGTTAGTTAAGGACGGATACGAACCACCTTTTCGAATGGTTAATAATGTGAAAACTGAATTGCCGTTTGCTGATTGGACGTTTGATGATCGTGATTTAGCACAGTTAAATGCCAAATGTTTGAACTGTTTCTTTTGTGGTTTAAAATCTGAGGACTATATGCGTGTTTCTACTTGTACAATGGGAAAAGAGATTTGGGATAGATTATGTATAACATATGAAGGTACAACTGAAGTCAAACAGTCTAGGTTAAACATCTTGTTACATGATTACGAACTTTTTCGCATGAAACCTAGTGAGACTATTTCAAAAATGTACACAAGGTTCACTCAGATTGTTACCTCTTTGCATGCTTTAGGTAGAGAACTTACCAACTACGAAAGAGTGAACAAGATTCTTAGATGTTTACCTGCTTCTTATGATGCTAAGATTACTGCTATTACTGTATCCAAAGATTTAAATACTTACTCTATTGACAGCTTACTTGGATCACTCATTGCTTACGAGCAAGGGGTGAACCAAAGGCAACTTGATGCAGGTGAACGCAAGAAAGAGAAGACAGTGGCACTAAAGGCCAAAGATTCAGATGCTAGCACTTCCGGGTCTGATAGCGATGATGTTGCCTTAATCACAAGGCAATTCAAAAGCTTTCTAAGGAAGAAACATAAGAACCATTAGAAGTGGAACAAGGGTAAGTTCAATAAAAACTTTAAGGGTTCATCTGAATCGGTTTGTTTTGAATGCAGGAAGCCCGGACACATTAATGCTGATTGTCCGACACTTAAAGCTCATCCAAGCAAGGAGAAGGGTGAGGAGAAACCAAAGTTCAGAAAGGACAAGAAGCGGATTCAGAAGGCGTTCTGGGCAGACTCTGCATCCGACTCTTCTGAGACTGAAGCTGAAGAGGAGGAAACAAACTTGTGTTTGATGGCTGATGATCACCCTGGTCAGTCCGACCAGGAAGAGGTATGTGAGCTTACTTACGATCAGTTATTTGAAGTTTCTGAAAAGATTCATACATCATATAGGAAGCTTAAGAAAACCCATGCTAGTTTGAAACTAGATTATCTGACTTTGCAAAAAGAGCATGAAGTGTTGATTAAGGATCATTCCACCATTGATAGCAATTACATGTCTTTACTAGATGAGTTTGATGAACTGAATAAAAAGCATTCTGATTTAATTGTTGAGCATAACTTGTTAAAAATAGCGCATGTTGAATTAGAACTTGCTTTTAAGAAAGTGAATGATTTGGCATCTGAGTTAGAAAGTATTGAAAGTGCAAAAACGTTTGAAATTGGAAGTTTAAACAAACACATTGAGTTTTTGAAAGTAAAAATCAGTTCTTTTGAAAATAACAAAACACCGCCTACTTTTGAACAATTTTATGCACCGCCACCTTTTAAAAATTCTGTTGTAAGTTCTTCAAAGCATGTTTCATACACTACTAGGAAGAGGTACTATCACTCACGACGTTTAGTTAATCCTTTTCCTGGTGTTAGATGTTTTTCATGTGGCATGTTAGGACACATATCACACACTTGTACTGTTCACCGTAGTACACATTGGGTGTGGAGACCCAAACTGCCTGTTGCACAGCACAGCACGCATGCATCGCATTCTTCTTTTCATAAGATGGAACCCAAACCTGTTTGGGTTCCTAAGACTGACATTTGATGATTTTGTAGGTGTGCTCTCACACAAGACCTCGTGAGAGCATGTGGTACCTGGACAGCGAATGTTCTAGACATATGACTAGAGATGCAAATCAGTTCATTTCGCTGGAGGCCAGAGCTGGAGGCAAGGTTACACTTGGAGATAACACCACCAGGAAGGTGGTAGGCACAGGTAATGTTTTGCTTGTAGATGGACTGAAACACAACTTGCTGAGCATTAGTCAACTCTGCGACAAGGGATACAACATCAAATTCCTGCCCACTGGCTGCATTTTAAGCTTAAATGATGAAGTTGTTTTGGAGGGGCAAAGGATCAACAACGTCTACAAGCTGGATGTAAGTAGCATTAAATCTGATAATTCAATTTGCTTAAAAACTGTTGCTGATGAGTCTTGGTTATGGCATAGGAGATTGTGTCATGCCAGTATGAAAACCCTTAGGAGAGTCACCCAAAAGGACTTAGTTAGAGGTGTGCCCAAGCTTAAGTTCACTAAGGATCACCTGTGTGGTGCCTGTCAGTTGGGGAAGCAAGTCCAGTCCTCTTTTCACTCAGTTAAGGACATTAGCACCTCTAGACCTTTAGAAGTTCTTCACATGGACCTCTTTGGACCCATTAGCACTGCCAGCTTAGGGGGGAGAGTCTATGGTTTTGTGATTGTTGATGATTATTCAAGGTTCACTTGGGTTAAGTTTTTGTCACACAAATCTGAGTCATTTGATGAGTTTAGATCTTTCTCTACTTGGATTCAGAAGAAGTTAGGATGTGAGATTATTACCATCCATAGTGATCACGGAGGGGAGTTTGAAAATGAAAGATTTGGAAGTTTTTGTGAGAATCATGGGATTAGTCATAATTTTTCAGCTCCTAGGACCCCTCAGCAGAACGGGGTAGCTGAAAGGAAGAACAGGACCTTAGTGGAAGCCGCTAGAGCCATGCTTGCCGAGTATTCACTTCCTAAATACTTTTGGGCTGAAGCGGTGAACACTGCCTGTTATGTGCTGAATAGGGTAAATGTGAGAGTCAAGCTGAACAAGACACCTTATGAGATCAATAAGGGTAGAACTCCAAATCTGTCCCACCTCCATGTCTTTGGCTGTAAGGTTTTCATTCTAAACAACGGGAAGTCACCCTTAGGAAAATTTGACCCCAAATCTGATGAAGGAGTGTTCTTAGGATATTCAAGTGTGGGGAAATCCTTTAGGGTGTTCAATAGGAGGACTTTGGTGGTGGAAGAAATAACCCATGTAGTGTTTGATGAATCTGATCCTAAGGAGTCTAGATCTGAAGTAGAAGATGAAGAGATTGTTGAGGTTACCCAAGGAGTTGGAAATACAAATTTGGAGGAAAGGGTAGAATCTCAAACCACATTGCCTAGAGATTGGAGATATTTTTCAAGTCATCCTAAAGAACTGATCTTAGGAGACCCTTCTGAAGGTGTTAGGACTAGGCATAGACTTAGGAAGGAAGTAAACCATTCTGCCTTTATCTCAATGACTGAACCCACCAACATCAATCAAGCCTTGTCGGATGAGTTTTTGATTTTAGCTATGCAGGAAGAATTGAATCAATTTGTAAGGAATGATGTTTGGGAGTTAGTAGAAAGACCTAGAAACCAAAGTATTTTGGGAACCAAGTGGGTGTTTAAGAATAAGATGAATGATTCTGGTGTGGTGGTGAGAAACAAGGCAAGATTGGTGGCTAAGGGGTATAATCAGATAGAAGGGATAGATTTTGAGGAAACTTTTGCCCCTGTAGCTAGATTGGAAGCCATTAGAGTGCTACTAGCCTTTGCCTGTTACAAGGGATTTAAGCTGTTTCAAATGGATGTCAAGAGTGCCTTTTTAAATGGGGTAATTAAAGAAGATGTTTTTGTAGAACAACCCCCTGGTTTTGAGAGTTCCCAATATCCAAGTCATGTCTATAAATTAAAAAAGGCCTTATATGGATTGAAATAGGCACCCAGAGCTTGGTATGAGAGGCTTAGCACATTCCTGTTAGAAAGAGAGTTTGTTAAGGGGAGCGTAGACACCACCCTTTTTTTGAGGAGAATAGGAGATGACTTACTCATTGTCCAGATTTATGTTGATGATATAATTTTTGGATCTTCTGATAAATATTTATGTGATGAGTTTTCCAAAACAATGAGTAAGGAGTTTGAGATGAGTATGATGGGGGAATTATCCTACTTTTTGGGGTTTAGCATAAGGCAAATGGATGATGGAACTTTTCTCAATCAATCAAAATACACTAAGGACATTTTGAAGAAATATGAAATGGACAAAGCCAAGCCAATCAATACTCCCATGCCCTCCTCAGTTCAGTTAGATAAGGATTCAAATGGAAAATCTGTTGATCAGAAGAAGTATAGAGGGATAATAGGTTCACTACTTTACCTGACTGCTAGCCGACCCGATATCATGTTTAGTGTCTGTCTTTATGCTAGGTTTCAGGCTGATCCTAAAGAGTCCCACCTGACTGCTGTTAAGAGAATTCTTAGATATCTTTTAGGGACCCCAAACCTAGGAATTTGGTACCCTAGGCACAGCACCTCTTTTGAGATCATTGGATATTCTGACTCTGACTTTGCGGGGTGTAGGGTGGATAGGAAGAGTACCTCTGGGACTTGTCAATTCATAGGACAGTCGTTAGTCTCCTGGTCCAGTAGAAAACAGAACTCAGTTGCACTTTCCACTGCTGAAGCTGAGTACATTGCCTTAGGAAGTTGTGTGGCCCAAGTTCTTTGGTTGAAACAACAAGTCTTGGATTTAGGAGTACCCGTTGGCACAATTTCTGTTCTGTGTGATAATACTAGTGCCATCTGTATCTCTAAGAATCCAATCCAACATTCTAGGACCAAACACATTGACATTAGGCATCACTTCATTAGGGACCATATTACAAAAGGGGACATTGAGCTACATCATGTAGCAACTGAAAATCAGCTGGCTGACATATTCACTAAACCACTGGCCTTTGACTCATTCAGCATTTTGAGAACCAGATTAGGAGTGATTGATATAAATGCTTGATTCTGATGACTGCTGATTTATTATCTTTCTGATTGGTATTCTGATTTCTGTTAGTTAGGTTTAGTTTTTTTTTTATTTCTGATTTCTGTTAGTTAGTTTTTGGCTTTGATTATTTACTTTCAGTTGATTTTATGTCTTTTGCTGATTTCTATTTTAGCCTTATTGTTAGTTTGATTTGAGTATTTACTCTGATGTGATTTTATACCTGTTTTTTTATTCACTGGTTCATATCTTGCACTTACTGTTTTATGTTTTTCAAAATCTGATCACCGCTCACTACTTCTGATAATCTGAATTTCTGACTGGGAGTTTTTACCTTATTTTGATTTGGAAGCTGGTAAGCAGTGATTGATTCCACTGAATCTATTAAAGGGAAGAAACATTAATGATTGTTTCTCTTCCTCTAACTCCTTTACTGGTGTATGGTTTCTTTTGGATAAAAATCCTCTTCAAAATTAAAATGTTAGTTTTTTTTTAAATAGAGATCATTTTATCTTCCTACAGTAATCTACCTCATATCACTAGTGTTTTTCAAAGTCTTGAGTCATTAGTTTGATTTTCTAAAACCAAGTGATTGCATTTATCATATGATGTGTGGTTTTTTGTTTTGTGAATCATTCTTCCCTACTGTGGAGAGTCATCTCCTATGTCTGGAAGATAGATTCACCCCTGAGACTCTTTAATGATTATGAAAAGGAGAAAGCTTACAAAAGATGCGCAGTGCGCCAACCAAATTGAAAAAGAGGCATAAAATGAGCCCAAAACTGAAAAGATGCGAAAATGCCAAATACACAAAGTATATCAAAAATCAAAAGATGCGCAGTGCGCCAAATAAATTGGGAAAAAATAAGAGGCACAAAATGAGCCCAACCTAAGCTTTCTTCTCTTTCAGATCTTTAAATGTCTTAGAAAAAAACTCGTGTGTCACTTAATACGTTCAAAAGCTTGAGTTTGAAAATCTTGATTTCTGATTTTTTACTTTGTAACACTATTATATCAGATATTTTTCTGGAACGAGGCTTGAAAGGATCTCTTTTCAAATCTAATGTCCTTTCTTCTGAATCAGATTTTTGTTTTGAAAGAGGTGTGCATCGATAAGGTGCCCGAGGTAGGAGTTACGAAAGTCGATTTTTTCAACATTTTCTGAATTTCAGCGTTGTCAATCGTTCTCTTATTGGTTTTTGAATATAAAATCAAGGAAAATTCTGATTTACTCGAGCAGCTTGATCAAAAAAAAAAAAAAAACTTTGCTTTTTCATGTTTTTTCTTCTGTGAGTTTTTTTTTTCGTGGCATTTTGATTTACATAATTGTGTTTTTGGAATCCTGATCGGTCATCTTCCTCATCCATCTTGTTCTGTTTTCTTCACATCGTCCTGGACGATCCACATATCGTCCTGGACGATCCACTCCGTCCTGGACGATCTAAACATCGTCCTGGACGATTCGTTCAGAATCGCCCCTCCACTGCTCCAGCTGCTGAAAAATTCCAATTATTGGTGATCGTCCCGGATGATACTCACATCTTCCTGGACGATATGATCCATATCCTCCTGATCTGATCAAACGGCTGAGATTGCACCAATTATTGCCCATCGTCCCGGACGATCCCTTTATCGTCCCGGACGATCCACCTGTCAAGCCGCTGGACGATTTAAATTCGGCCCATCCGACATATTTATTGTAAATCGTCCTGGACGATCCACCTAATCGTACGGGATGATACCTTTTCGTCAACGGTCGTCCAGCTGACTCTTCGGGACGATCGCCTGTGTCTAATCGTCCCGGACGATCGCCTGTGTCTAATCGTCCCGGACGATATCTGATCGTCCTTGACGATCGGACCGCCTTTTTGACCAATCGTACAGGATGACATAAATGCCCCGATCGTCCCGGACGATGTCTCGATCGTACGGGACGATCAGTCCGTTTTCTTTATAAACAGTAGATTTCTTGAGTTTTTTTTTCACACCGGTTTTCTCCACTTCACTTCTCCTCCTTACTCTCTCAAATCCTCATGGCTGGTGGCAAGCGTTCCCGTCAGAAGGGTGCCAGTTCCTCCCGGGGGCCGGTTGATCCTCGCTTCCCTAATGCAGCCGATCAGGCTGCCTTTGAGCGATACTGCGAGGTGGGGATCACGCCTTCAAAAATAGTAAATCCCCATACACTCACATATCCTGTCCTTGATCTATTTGCCCACACCTCCCTCACCTTCATCCTCACCCTCGCTTTTCCCTTTAGTTCCGAACTTCTTCGTATTTTCTTCGCGAACCTCAGGATTACCGCCGACTACTCCACTCTCCGGTCCTATGTCAATCAGCGCCCTATTGAACTCACCTATCAGGACTTTCACTCCATTCTCCACTTGTCTATAACTGGCGACAAACTCCACACACTTACCACCGACCCAGACTATGATTGGAGTGTCGCCAATCATTTCCTCTGCAATATAAATGCCCCTTACCATGACAATGCCTGTTCCACACTTCTGAAAGATGCCAGGACTATCCAACATGTTCTTCGTTCCTCCGTCATTCCAAAGGTGGGGGATCGAATTCACATCACCCCCCTCCTGTCCTTGACTACCTACTACATCATGGCCCGTAGGGAATTCAATGCCACCGATCTCATTATCCGATACCTTGAGCACCTTACCACCATTCGAGATCCAGGTCATCGCCGTCACCCAAATCTAGCCTTAGGACATCTCATTGCCTATGCTCTTGAAACCAAGTATGACCTGCAATATCCTGCAGCCCAAGATGTTCCTACTCACTTCCTCACCAACAATGCCTTCCATGTCCTTCACAGCACCCGACTACATCCGGAGCCCACCCCGGATGTTGAGGAAGAGGAAGAAGCGGCCATTCCCACTCCTGCGGCAGCCGAGGCACCTGCTCCCCTTCACATTGCCTCTCCCTTTGACCACCTGGTGCAGCGTTTTGACCAGTGGGAGGCACGGTTCACGGACTATGTTGCGCAGCAGCAACAGCAGCATGACCAGGACATGGCCTGGTTCGGAGCTCAATTTCAGGCCATTCACCATTACCTCAATCCTCCACCACCGCCTCCTCCTTCCGATCAGGATCCACTTCTGTTTTAGTTTCCTACTTTTGTAGTTGTTCCATGTTATGTTTTATTTCAGTGTTCTGTTTTTTCCTCCTCCTTTTTTTTGTGATGTCAAAAGGGGGAGTCAGTTGTAGTCGTGTCTGTTTCTATTTTCTGTTTTCATGTTGTCTGTATTGTTTGAGCTGTTAAATGAAAATTTAAAAAAAAAAAAAATGTTTGTGTTGTTTGATCTCCTAGTTTCATTTTAATTTCAGACTACTTTACAAATGTTTGCCATCATCAAAATGGGGGAGATTGTTGCAAATCTGGTTTTGATGATGACAAACATGTTTCCAGTGTATTTTGCTTGGCTAATCAGTTTCAGGCACAAAAGACCGCGAGCTACTCAAGCCAACTCAAGATCGGGTCCAAGTGTGTCAAATGTATGATTTTTCCTTTTATTGAGTCAATTGTAATGTAACTGATTCCCTAGCTAAGTAACCTTGCACACACACACTCAGGGAGAGAGATTGAGTGAATTAGAGTTTCTGTTAAAATTTTGTTCAGATCGTCCTGGACGATAGTATCATCGTCCTGGACGATCCAGTTAAAACAGAAACCCTAATTAGGGCGACTAAGCTAAGAGGGTCTGATTAAGCAGATCGTCCTGGACGATCTTTGGATCGTACGGGACGATATGCTCAAATCAGAAATTTCCAGCCGCCAGATTAAGTTAGGCAAGTTTTATTTTAAGTATTTTGGTCTGATCGTCCCGGACGATACGTGTATCGTCCTGGACGATGCACTATAATCATGCCTAAATTAGTCTGGTAATTAAGGAAAGCAATTAATGTTTAATTGATACGATCACATCGTCCTGGATGATCACAGGATCGTCCCGGACGATCGTGATCGTCTTGTGCAATTTAGTTGTACGACCCGAACTGTGTTCAGGACGATTTTGGGCCTTTTTGAACTAATCGTACAGGACGATGTCAAAATCGTCCTGGACGATCAAGTCATTTTTTGGTCGTCCAGCACAGATTTCTCTGGACGACCCGAACTGTCTTCTGGACGATTTTCCTCAATTTGCACTAATCGTCCCGGACGATCGTAGTATCGTACGGGACGATATGAACAACTTTTTCTACTGATCGTCCAGAAGAGCCTAATCGTCCAGACTGAATCAGCTGAATTTGAACTGATCGTACAGGACGATGTTTAGATCGTCCTGGACGATATTGGCCGACCAGTTGAGATTTAGGGCAAATTTTAAGCCCTCCTTTAAAAGAACTTTTTCCAATTTTTGGAAAGATCTTTTGCTGCCTTCCTTCCCTGAGAAACCCTAGAGAGAAGAGAGAGTTGGGAGAGAGAGAAGAGATCTTGTGAGGGGGAGTTAGTGAGGGATTCACTAAGGTTGCTCCAAGCACGGATTAGAGTCGTCTTCTCCGCTCGTCGTCTGTCGTCTAGTCGGTGTTCTTCGTGGGAGGATCGTTCGCAAGAAGATCCGGGGTTCTCTGCCCGCTTCAGGTGGAAGTAAAAGGAGTTCGAAGGGTCTCTGCCTGCTTCAGGAGGAAGCGAAAGGAGGTCAGGTTCTCTGCCTCACCGTGTGGTGAAAAGGAGGTGTTTTGTACAGGCTTCTCCGCCTTGCTGTGGGAGCAAAAGGAGAGTCACTTTCGTTTAGTGCAATACCCGGAGGGGAGGTTCCGGGGAGTGGACGTAGGTCAAGTTGACCGAACCACTATAAAATCTGGTTTGCTTTTCTGATTCAGTTTTGCACTTTACTTTTCAATATAAACTGCTTGGGTGATTATCGTTGGTTGATCTTTTCGTTATTGTTTACTTGTTTCCGCTGCTAAGTATCGAAAAGATTTTTGTTGTTATCGTGAAATTTTTAAATAACCAATTCACCCCCCCTCTTGGTTAGCCTCGGGACTAGTTCAATAGGGCTTAACATCCCTTTCGAACTTTCAAAAAGATGTTTTTAATCATATCTTTCTCTTTATTTAATATACATAGTGGTCATATATATAGTTAAAATATAATGTAATACATAGACTCGATAGAGGAATGCAAGAATATTTAAGAATATTTAGATAGGATGTTTGCAGCCTAGATATTGGATGTAAAATATTGTATGTTCTTGAGGAGATATTATAATTATAGGAGGTCAGCAAATATCCCTTTAACCCCAATAAGCTCGATAGAGATCTAGGGAAGCATATGCTTTGAATTACATTACCATGAAGAGTCTTATTAGGAAAGATATGCAATTTACACTCATCAATCCAAAACACTTTAATTAAATGTTGTATCAAATATTTTTAATGTTTCATTTAGTAATAAAATTTCCAAAAAAAATCATTTTTATATCAGTAAGATAATTATTACAATTAGGGTAAACAATTGTAGTTTATTACAGGTAAGCTTACTTTATCATGGATTCGACACTCTATTATATCATTTATTACTTAATTCGATGCATATACTTACATATATTAGGTGAGATTTTTTTTTTTACACCAAAGAAAATTTAAGCATTATTTAGGGGTGATAGAGCTCAAGATTTTTATACAATTAAAAAATTCACTCCATAACCCCCATCATGTGCCTATGGAAGTTTAACAAGTTCTAACAACCTCATTTGAATTTCTATTTGGTATCAAAGTGGGTCTTTGAATTAGTGATTTAAAAATGCTTGAGAAAAGATCCATGATATATTTTTAAATAAGATTACTGCAGAGGGTTATTCAATAACTCATCCACTATTATTTGATAATATTCCATTCAATTTTTAGAAAATAAGAATGTCAACATTTTTTGCCTATTATTTTAATAATATGGCACATGATTCAATCTAGTTATTCTGTACCATCAAAAAAAGTTAATATAGTTAAAATTTATATTTCTTTTATTGAATGGATTGTAGAAGAATGAGACCTAGCCTAACTTAATGCCAAATGCTTGTATTATTTCTTTTGTTCACTATAATCTGAGGATTACCTGAGAGTCTCTACTTATATAACTAGGAAGGATATTTAGGATAGTTTATGCATTACTTATAAATGAACCGATAAAGTCAAATAATCCCTTTTAAACCATTTACTACATGAATATGAACTCTTCTTCGTAAAACCTAGTGAATCAATTTCTAACATGTATACTAGGTTTATAAAAAGAGTGATATCCTTGCATGCTCTAAGATCAAACTCAAAAAAGATTAATAAAATACGTCATTGTTTGCCTAATAGTGATGATGTAAAATTCATCACTATTAATAAATAAAAAAATCTAGATGTTTACTCTATTGACAGTTTATTGGGCTCACTTATTCCTAGCGAGCAAAACATGAGTCAAAGATTGTAGGATGCAAGTGACAAATGAAAGGAGAAAGCTATGGCACTGAAGGTTGGTAACTTAGAAAATAATAGTTTTGTATCAAATGATGATCATGAAGTGTCCTTGATAATGAGATAATTCAAAAGCTTCTTAAGGTTGAATTAAAGTCATCACTTTTAGAAGGGCAAAGGTAAACAAGATAAATTTTATAAGAGATCATCTCATATCATTTGTTTTGTTTGGAAGAAGATAGGGCAACTAAAGTTTAATTGCCCAAACCTAAAAAATCAACCCTCAAAGGAGTAGGGTGAAGAAAAATTTAACTTCAAAAAGGAAAAGCAGAGGATGCAAAAAGCTTTTTAGGAGGACTCAGGATCAGACTCATCCGAGCAAGAACCTGAAGAGGAGGAACTAAACTTATGTTTAATGGCCAATGACTCAATTATTAACTTTGATTAGGATGACGTATATGAATTATCCTATAATGAACTATTTACTATTTCTAAAAAAATTCATGACTCATATAGGAAGCTGAAGAAACTACATACTAATTTGAATATAGAATTTTCTATTTTGAAAAGGGAGCATGACATTGTAGTTAGGGAGCATGATAATCTCAAATTTGATTATTCTACTTTAGATATGGAGCATGCTTTTTCACAAAATAAATTTAATGAATTAAATAAGAAGCACATTGAATTAAATAAGTCACATAAATCATTAAAATCTAGCATCATGAGGTAGAAAAAGCATCTACAAAACTAGAGATAGTTGCATTAGAAATGTACTGTAGTGATCAATCACTAATATTTGAAATTAAAAGTTACAGGAGTGCAAATGAACATTGAAAAAATAAAGTGTATGCACTTTTAAATAATACACCACTATCTGTATTAGCATAAAAGCGTCAACCTACACAAGTAAAAAAGTCTCAACCAAAGATACATCATGCATCATATATACCTAGGATGCGAGAAACCACTCACATAGGTTAGTGAACCCAATTCCAAGTATTAGGTGCTATTCTTGTGGCATGGTATGACATATTTCCAATATTTGCACTATACTATTGATTTCATCTAGTGTGGAGATCTAAATCATTTGCATCATAGCATAACATTTATTTTACTCATTCAATAAAGAATAAGGTGGAACCAAAACTCACTTGGGTTCCCAAATCTAACCATTGATTAATTTTGTAGGGATGCTCTCACAAAATGCCTAGTGAGAGCATGTTGTACTTAGACAACATGTGTTTAAGAAATTTGATGAGAGATTTGAATCAATTCATTATGTTGAAGGCCAGGGCTTGGGGTAAGGTAATGCTGGGTGATAAATGTACTAGGAAAGTGGTGGGCTGAGTTATGAATTGGCAAGACAGATGGTTTAAAACATAATTTACTCAATATTAGATAGCTTTGTGATATGGATTTTGATATTAAATTTCTTTATATCAAAAGCATAATTAGTTTAAATGATAAAATAGTTTTAGAATGAAAAATGGTAAATAATGTTTACATGCTTAATCTATCATATATTGATAATTCAAATGCTGTTTATTTTAGAATTGTTATTGATGAATCATGGCAATGGCATGGGTGACTATGCCATGCAAGCATGAAATCCCTTAGAAAGATTACTTAGAAAGACCTAGCTAGAGGCATACCCAAGTTAGACTTTTCTAAGGACCAATAATGTGATGCCTACCAATTAAGAAAATAAACTATATCTTGTTTTCATTACCACTACTAGACCACTGGAAATCTTTCATATGAATTTGTTTGGTCTTGTTAATACAACCAAATTAGGAGAAAATTTTTTTGGATATGTGATTGTTGATGATTATTTTAGATTCACTTGGATAAGATTTTTGGCACACAAAAGTGAATCTTTTGATGAATTTAAAGTATTCTCCACATAGATTCAAAGAAAGTTAGGAGTTATGATTTCCATAATCCATATTGATCAAGGTGGAGAATTTGAAAATGGGAGATTAGAATCTTTTTTTAAGGAGTTTGGAATTGAGCATAATTTTTTGCTCCTAGGACACCTCAGCAGAACATAATAGCTGAATGAAAAAATATAATATTAGTTAAAGCTACTAGGGCTATGTTAGCTAAATATTCTATCCCTAGATACTTTTGGGTAGAAGTAGTAAATACAACATGTTATGTTTTGAATATGGTGAATATTAGATCAAAATTAAACAAGACACCTTATGAATAGCTTAATGGTAGGGCACCTAATTTTTTTCATTTGCATGTCATTGGGTGTAAAGGTTTTATCCTCATAAATAATAAATCACCTCTAGGAAAGTTTGATTCAAAGTTTGATAAAGGAGTCATCTTAGGTTATTTCTCTATATGTAAACCCTATAGAATCTTTAATAGGAAAACCTTAGTTGTAATGGACTCCACCTATATTATTTTTACTGAATATAATAAATTAGGTGAGCCTAGGTTAGAAGATGATGATGATGTAGAGATTACCTAAGGAATAGAGTCTATTGACCTAGGTGATAGAGAAAAAACTTAGGATCCATTTCCTAGAGAATGGAGATACTCATCTAGTCACCTTAGGGAGCACTTCCTAAGAGATCCTTTAGTAAGGGTTATAACCATGCATGAAATTATGAAGGAGGTTTGTCATTCTGCATTTATCTCTATGGTAGAACCCATAAATATTGATCAAGCCTTAACTCTTAAATTATAGATCCTAGCTAAATAAGAAGAGTTAAATTAATTTATTAAGAATGATGTTTGGGAGTTAGTTAAAAGGCCTATGGACCAGAGTGCAGTAGGTACCAAGTGGGTATTCAAGAATAAGAAGGATGATTCTGGAGTAGTGGCCAGGAATATGGCTAGTTTAGTATAGAAGTTTGAGATGCACCAAGAGGGGGGAGGGGGGCATGAATTGGAATTGTAAAAATAATCCTAAACAAAAGTATTTTTTTGTAGATTTTTTAGACTTTTGAAATGAGCAATTTAATTTCATAATGTGGAAGCTAACAAATTAAGTACGAATTAAAAATAGTGATGATATAATTTTAAATTGCATAATAAAATATTAATCTATGATTTTCACCAAGCAGTTATAATGGAAAATTAAATGTGAAAAGTAAAATGCTGAAAAGGAAAAAAGCACACTAGAGATTGTTATAGTGGTTCGGTCATCCTTGACCTACATCCACTCTCCGAAGTCCTCCATTCTGAGTATTGCACTAATACTAAGTGACTCTCCTTTTTCTCCCTCACTAAGGTGTAGAAGCCTTTACAAACTCTCTTCCACCAACTCGATGCGGTAATGGACCAAAGCTCCTTTCACAGGCAGAGAACCTTGACTCCTTTTTCTCCCTCCTAGAGATGGTAGAGAACCTTGACTCCTTTTTCTCCCGTATGGAGAAGGCAGAGAACCTGGAGGACTGGACTAAGAAGCCTCTCTCCCTAGAGAGCTTCCAAAAGACTCACCAAGGTAATAGGAGGAGCAAGGGTGCAGCTAAGCCGGAGCAATTATGTGATCCCCTCACACTACTTCTCCCTCACGCTCAAGCTCACCTTCTTATTCCTCTCATGGACCCTAATTTTGTTCTCAAAAGCTAACTCTTAGAGTCCCTTCTTCAGCCAAGTTCCTCACTTTATGTTAGAAGAAAAAATTAAAACATAGCTTTTATAGTAGGCTTCAAGTAACCCTAAAAATTTAAGTTGGTCGTCACTATTCATATAGTACGATCTATAGTGTGATCAATTCAAAAACTAGTACAGTCCAGTACGATGTAAATAGTCGTTCAAACGAACTGTTCAAATTTTATGAATACATCATACAATATAATCCTGAGATCATTTTGTATGAAATACTAAATTTATGGGATGATTCTTGGGATGACTGAAAGTCATCTTTGTCACTTGTCCCGTATTGTTATCATCGTATAATATGGTTAGTTATTTTTAGGTAAATCATCCAGTCGATATGAATATCATATAGAATGATTAGTTTAAAAATTATAGCTTCGTCTGGTTTGATATTCGGGATAACCAAAATCATCTCTGACAGTCCTTTGGTATGATCGATATTATACAATATGATCAATTCCAAAATTATGGTTTTGTTTGGTGCGATCTCCAGGATGACATGATTTCGTCTCTATCAATTTTTTTTTACGAATGACATCGTATAGTATGATCGACTATAATTAATTAAATCATGATTTGATTGAGTAATTATGGGGGTTAATTTTAGCAAGATTTTAAATATTTGTACAGAATGATGGACATCGTACAATAGGATTAATTTTAAAATCAATTTTCAAAATCTTACTTAAATTAATCTGGCGACTAGGGTTTTGAGATCGAATACGAATCTTAGAGTACGATCATAATCTTATTGTATAATTAGTTTACAAAAACTAATTTTTCCAATTAGTAGTTAAGCCTATTTTTGGATAATAGATTGTACAGTGCAATTTAAAATTGTACAGTATGATTTGTTAAAAAAATTTAACTTTTAAAAAATTCTCTCCCCCTATGTCTCTGTATGGTCACCCAATTTGCATACACTCTTATGTGGCAGACTCAAGAAATGGAAAATAAAGGAAATTATAATTATAAACTCTTTTACATCCTATTCTACCCAATTTTGAGTCTTCATCAATCTTGAGCAGAGTATATTTTATCTGAAATGTTAGTGCTCATAGACAAAAATAACATCTAAAATATTTAAGAATGAATGTAATAATTTAATCAATATTATTTATCATCATCAAAATCACAAACTAGGGATCCTAGATTACAATAATCTCCCTTTTTTTGATGATGTCAAATAATTTTAGTTGATAGGCAAGATAAATATTATTTCTTCCTAAGCTCTCCCTCACTAGATGATGGATTTAAATAATTGGAAGTGTTGCAAAAGTTTTTTTTAATAGACAAAAAGAAGATAAAATACAATGTGACATAAACAGAAGATTCTCTTAAAACAACATATTATACAATAAATGAAACAGATATTTTCTCCCCCTTTTGAAATCACCAAAAAGAGGAGTATCACACAAACAAAGAAAGAAACCATTACAAAATAAAAGAAAGACATAGCAAATAAAGACTACTCAAAAGGTGGATCCTGATCAGGTGGTGGTGGCTGAAAGAACTGATGGATGGAGGAAAATAAATGATTTATTGAGATAAGTCTTTCACTAAACCATCACATGTCATCATCAAACTGCTGGTATTATTGTTGGATATGATATTCTAGTCAAGTTTTGAGTCGCTCGTGCCGTTGAATAATATCATCCTGAGGGTAGATAGGTACAGGTGGTGATATTGGTGGTGGTGGAGGTCTTCCTGTAGGAGCAGCTTCCCCTTCTTCATCAAAATATGGCCAGCATGCTCTTGCCCCTGATGAAAAAGAATATGGAAAGAGGAATCCATAAAGAAAATTGGGACATTACCAGGTTCAGTAGGAAAGGTTAGTTGGTATTTATGGTGAAGAATATAGCCTATGATGTGTCCTAAGGCTACATTTTATTTTCTATGGGTGTTTGGATATAAAAAATGAGTCATATTATGAAAGTAGTCAAGAATCATTTAAGCTTCATCGAATTAAGTATTCGAAATTATAAGGTAAGTGATAATGGAAAGAAGTGGGGTTATGTTAACCCGATCTCTAACTTTGGGTATAATATATGTGGTAACTACATGCTGGATTACATGTGCATTTTAATTTAAGGTTTGGACTAGGGGTTGATGTTGATTTGAAGACACATTCCTAATGAATATGTTAATAGCAATCTAATCAAAATCATGGGAGATCAAGGTTGAGGATGAGGTCTTTCAGTAGAAAGACTTATGTGTTCTTCTAAATAAGCTTTAGTGATTGCTACATTTTGGCGGCATACAAAGGAGGTCATGGTGGAGACTTCTAGATTCATCCTAAGATTCACTAAGAATTTGTACAGAAGTTCAAAATTATATGGAAAGGCTAGGGTAATGAGGAATTGGAGAGTAGTGGAGGCAAAAAGGCTCATCACCTCGAAGTTAAGTATATGACTGTTTAGTATTTGAGAGGGTATTATTTTGGCCTCTTTTTATTTGTAATATGTGTCTTAATCCACTATAGAGAGGAAGTGATCATTACAACGTTGAGAGGAGGAGCTCCCTAGAGTCATTCTTCTATGCTTGCTTCCATCGGCCATTGAGTAGGAAGGATTTAGAGAGTTGGATTGTGAAAGAGGTTGAGTTAAGTGAACCATTCAAACCCTCCAATTTAAAGATTTTTGGTTATTTGTATAGTATGATCGAGGTTCATACAGTATGATCAGGGAGTTATTTTATCTTGATGCCCTGTCAGAAAAATAGGTTAAATTATATAGTACGATCAATATCGTACTGGTCAATCTTAAGAAATTTTGTTCATCCGGAGGAGTTATCGGTAAGGCATTTTATGAAAAGTATCGTACAGTATGAATAGGTGGTCATATAGTATGAACCACAATTATTATCATACCGACCAAATTGAATTCATCTCAATCCATTTTGACACGTGGATCATACCGTACGAAGGAAGGTATTGTAGAATATGAATGACAATAATTTCATGCCAAATGGATTGAATTCCATAACAGTTAGTGACACATGGATCATATAGTATGAATGGATGTTCATAGAGTATGATGTGTATATTAGTGATCTAATCTGGACTGTTGATTAAATACAGGGTTATGATCTATGTATATTGTATAATACGAATGTGAATTATACAATATGACCAGGAAAGAATTTTAAAGATTTTTGTGATTCAGTAAGGTACGTGTGTGATGATCAGGAAACATCTAAATTTTTTTTAACAAACAATAACATATAAAAGAAAAATGGGTACATGAACAAACACATGCAATTTAAAAACACGTATGAAGGAATGCTTTCAAATAAATTTTTTTTTCTTGGATTAAGCATGGTTGTTTATAACACCTAGTTTTATCCTCAAGGTGCTAAAGTTGTCATAGGCTAATGGTTTTGTGAATATGTCTTCCAATTGATATCCTATAGCTATATGGTGCAACTTTATATCTTCCTTAACTACATGATCTCTTATGAAGTGATGCCTAATATCTATATTCTTTTTGCGGGAGTGTTAAATTGGATTTTTGGATATGCAAATTGCACTAGTGTTGTTATGCATAATTGGGATGGTTCCTACAGGTAGCCAAGATCTAAGAGTTGTTACTTTAGCCATAAGACTTGAGCAACACAGCTCCCTACTGCTATATATTCTACCTCAACTATGGAGAGGGCTACTGAGTTTTTCTTTATATTGGACTAGGAAATTAAGGATTGTCCTATGAATTGACATATTTCAGAAGTAATTTTTCTATCTACCCTATATCCTGCAAAATTAGAATCTGAATATCCTATGATTTCAAAAGAAGTGTTGTATCTAGGATACAAAATTCCTAAGTTTAGGGTGCTTAATAGGTATCTAAGGATTCTCTTTAGAGCAATCAAGTGAGATTCTTTTGGGTTAGCCTGAAATCTGGCATAGACAATAAACATTACATCAGGTCCAGTAGCAGTCAAATAGAGAAGTGATCAAATTATTTCCCAATATTTTTTTTGGTATACTAACTTTCCATTTGGGTCCTTATCTAATTGAACAGTGAAGCTCATGAGAGTGTTCATAGCTTTAGTATGATCCATTTCATATTTTTTTAGAATGTCCTTAATATACTTAGATTGGTTAAGGAAGGTTCCATCATCCATCTATTTCACATGAAATCCAAGGAAATAATTAAGTTCTCCCATCATACTTATTTCAAACTTGTTACTCATTATTTTTGAGAATTCATCACATAGGTTTTTATTTAAAGATCCAAACAAGATTTCATCTACATAAATTTGGACAATGAGTATCTCCTACCCTTTTTAGGAAGAGGTTAGTGTCTACACGACCATTAACAAAGCCTCTATTTAGAAAAAAAGTGCTCATCCTTTCATACCAAGCCCTAGGTGCTTGCTTTAACCAATACAATGCCTTTTTCAATTTAAACACATGGTTTAGAAATTGTGAATTCTCAAATCCATGGGGTTGCTCAACATAAATATCCTCTTTGATTACTCCGTTTAGGAAGGTACTCTTAACATCTATTTGATAGAATTTAAAACCCTTGAAGTAAGTAAAGTCTAAGAGTACCCTTATGGCTTCTAATCTAACTACTAAGGGAAGGTTTCCTTAAAATCTATTCCCTCAATTTGATTATACCCCTTAGCTACTAATCTAACCTTATTTTGTACTACTATTCCAGAGTCATTCATGTTATTTTTAAAGACTGTTCCAACCACACTTTGCTCCTTAGGTCTATTGACAAGTTTCCACATATCATTCCTAACAAATTGGTTTAGCTCTTCTTACATTGCTAGGATCCAGATTTGATCTCCTAAGGCTTGATCTATATTGGTGGGTTCTATCATGGAGATAAATTCAGAATGATTAACCTCCTTCCTAAGTCCATGCCTAGTGCTTACAACTTCAGATGGGTTTCATAAGATCAATTCTTTAGGATGACTTGAAGAATATCTTCAATCTCTAGGCAATTGCTCATGAGGTTCTACCCTATCTCTTATCTCAATGGTTTCTACCCCCTGAATGACCTCCACTACTACTTCTTCTTTATGTTTAGATTCTGAGGTCTTATTTGATTCATCAAATACTATGTGGGTAGACTCTTCTACTACTAGGATCCTCTTATTGAATATTTTATAGGCTTTACCTATATATGAATAACCTAAGAAGACTCCTTCATTAGATTTAAGATCAAATTTTCCTAAGGGTGACTTTCCATTGATTAAGATAAAGCACTTATATCCAAAAACATATAAGTGGGAAAGATTGGGTATCCTACCATTAATTTATAGGATGTCTTATTAAGTTTGGATCTAACATTCACCTTATTTAAATATAATAAGCAGTATTTATTACTTCTACCCAAAAATATCTAGGGAGAGTGTATTGAACTAACATTACCCTAGAAACTTTAATAAAGGTTCAAATTTTTCTCTCAACTATTCCATTCTACTAAGGGGTTCTAAGGGCAGAGAAGTTATATTCTATTCGTATCTCTTGAAAAAAAGATTTAAACCTATCATTTTCAAATTCTCCATCATGATCACTATAGATTGTTGAGATTTCACATCCTAATTTCCTTCGAATCCAAGTGCAAAAAGTTCTAAATTCATCAAATGACTCACTCTTATATGCTAAGAATTTACCCAAGTGAATCTAGAGAAGTCATTTACTATCATAAAACCATAAGTCTTCCCTCCTAGGCTAGTTGTGCTAACATGTCCAAATAGGTCCAAGTGAAGGATTTCTAGTGGCCTAGAGGTGTTGATATACTTAATTGAATTAAATGATGATTTTATTAGTTTTCCTAGTTGGTAGGCATCATCTAGTTGGTTCTTAGTGAAGTCTAACATATGTATGTCTCTAACTAGGTTTTTCTAAGTAATATTCCTAAGTGTTTGCATGCTAGCATGGCATAGTCTTCGATGTGATAGCCCAGATTTATCTATTATTATTTTTAAACAAAAGGAGTTTAAGTATTCAATATAATTCAAGTCTAACATGTAAACATTGTTAATTCATTTTCCTTCTAACACAAGTTTATCATCTAAGCTAATCATGTATTTGTTAGAAAGAAATTTTATATCAAAGCCTTTATCGCATAGTTGACTAATACTTAACAAGTTATGCTTTAAACCATCCACTAACAAAACATTTTCAATCATATGGTTTTTAGGGTTCCCAATTATACCTAAGCCCACAACATTCCTAGTGGTGTTGTCTCCTAATGTCACCTTGCATACTGACCTAACCTCTAGTGTGATGAACTACTTTATATCACCAGTCATATGCCTCGAGTAGCTACTGTCCAGGTATCACATGCTCTCACTAAGCCTTTTGTGAGAGCACCCCTACAATTTCATTTAAAGGTTAGATTTGGGAACCCAAGTGAGTTTGGGTTCCACCTTATGCTTGAATGAATGAGATGTATGCATGTTATACTGTGATGAATGTAATTTAGGCCTCTATAATAGATGTGTTATATGGTGAATTGTGCAAGTGTGGGCTATATGTCCTAACATGCCACAAGAGCAACACCGAACACCACAAAATGGATTTACTAACCTATGTGAGTGAGGGTGCTTCTTCTTAGGTGTATATGGTGTATGTTGAGTTGAGGGGTTATGCCACTAAGCTAGTGAAGGTGATGGTTTATTATTTTTCATTGTAATAGTTTTAGCTCTTAAAAATTCATTTGCCCTTTCATAACTTGCCACTCCAATTTTAAATGCATGCTCACTACTATTTAAATGACATACAAGTTTTTCTAATTCTGAAAAAAGCAAAGGAAAAGCCAATTTCCTAGATAGAGAGAAAGAGAAGCTCCTGTTAGAGAGAGAAAAACCTTATTTCAAATTTGTGTTTCTCGGTTCCCCAATTTTTATGGCATTTTGTTAGGGGATGGCAGTAGAGGGCCGCTGGTCATTGGTGACCTTAACTTCTAAGGCTTAACCTACCGGAGGATTGATTTCTCAGAATAATGGAGAGATCAATCATCATTGGGAGGCTATAAACCTTGTGGCTGTGGATGGGAATATAAGAAGATCTTCAGGTGCGTTAGTAATAAATGAGAATACTGGTTATGCTCCTATAAACTTGATTATGGTAGAGGAGAAGGGTAAGGGTATTTCACAAGATGTTTGCGATACACCTTTGAAGCAAAAGTCTCCTATATTATCCCCTGATCATGAAGCTTCTTCATCAGGAATGAAGATTTTTGTCAATAGATTTGGAAATTCAAATGCAATCCCTGGCAACAGTGTGATAAATGTGAATTGCTTGATTTCTATTAATAAAAATACTCATCTAGTTGATGAGAAGCATTTGGATGGCAATATGGTTGATTCTGCTGTTAGTGAAAGCTCTTATTTTCCCTTTCTTCATTCGGCTAAGGATGGTAATGGGCTCGGCCTATCTGATCAAGGAAAGTTAAAGAATGGTTTGGTAGATCAGTTAACAAATCTAATTGAGGAAGATAGAAGGAATGTAACTCCAGCTGTTTCTAAACCTGGAATGAAAAGTCAGTTGGATAATGCGTGGAGGAAGGCACAACATATCAAGATCAATGCTGTAGATCTTAATTACCAGAATATGGAGGAGACTGTGAAGCTTGATGAAAGTATTGTGGAAAAGAATGTGGAGGTTCTTAAAAATTCTCTGGTTGTGAAGGTTTTTGGGAAGAATATACCTTTTTCTTTGTGTAGCATTGAATTAAGGCGACAATGGAATAGATTTGGTGGATTTCACTTAACATCCCTTGGGATAGATTGGCTTTTATGTTCTTTCTAATCTAATGAGGCTATGGAAGAAGTCATGAGTGGGGATCCATGGTATGTAGGTGGTCACATTATGGGAATTGACAAATGGACACCTGAAGGTGAAACCAGGTGTGAAGTGGCTTGATTGAGTTCTAATAAGTTCAGTATTTTATCATTACAACAGGAGGATGGTGAGGAGGTTCAGATTGTTGGTGATACGGATGTCCTGCGTGTGGATGTTCAACCAGCTGCACCTATAGAAGATATTAATTTGAACGATGGAAGTAATATGGAGGAAGGGGAATTGGTTGAGGTGGAGTTGAATTCTCCATCCAATGGTGGGAATTTCACGTATGTTGGCGTGCCTAATAGGGAGGATGCTGTTGCAGGTGATGATGTAACACCTGATGTAGAGAGCTGCAAGGAAACCTTCAATCCAAATTTAGAATTCAGTGAGGACTTTGAAAGTTCGATAGGGATGTTAAGCCCTAGTGAACTAGTCCCGAGGCTAACCAAGAGGGGGGGTGAATTGGTTATTTAAAAATTTCACGATGACAATAAAAATCTTTTTATAACATGCAGCGGAAACGAATTAAAATAACGATAAAAAGATCAACCACAGATATTCACCCAAGCAGTTAATATCAGAAAAGTAAAGTGCAAAACAGAATCAGAAAAGCAAACCAGATTTTATAGTGGTTCGGTCAACTTGACCTACGTCCACTCCCCAGATCCTCCCCTCTGGGTATTGCACTAAACAAAAGTGTCTCTTCTTTTGCTCCCACAGCAAGGCGAAGAAGCCTGTACAAACACCTCCTTTTCACCACACGGTGAGGCAGAGAACCCAACCTCCTTTCGCTTCCTCCTGAAGCAGGCAGAGAACCTTCGAACTCCTTTCGCTTCCTCCTGAAGCAGGCAGAGAACCTTCGAACTCCTTTTGCTTCCACCTGAAGCGGGCAGAGGACCCCGGATCTTCTTGCGAACGATCCTCCCACGACGAACACCGACTAGACGAAAGACGACCAACGGAGAAGACGACTCTGATCCGTGCTTGGTGCAACCTTAGTGAATCCCTCACTAACTCCCCCTCACAAGATCTTCTCTCTCTCTCCCAACTCTCTCTTTCTCTCTAGGGTTTCTCAGGGAAGGATGGCAGCAAAAGATATTTCTTAATTTTGGAAAAAGTTCTTTTAAAGGAGGGCTTAAAATTTGCCCTAAATCTCAACTGGTCGGCCAAGATCGTCCAGGACGATCGATAGATCGTCCTGTACGATCAGTTCAAATTCAACTGTTTCAGCCTGGACGATCTGGCTCTTCTGGACGATCAGTAGAAAAAATTGTTCATATCGTCCCGTACGATCCTGCGATCGTCTGGGACGATTAGTTCAAATTGAGGGAAATCATCCAGAAGACTGTTCGGGTCGTCCAGAGAAATCTGTGCTGGACGACCAAAAAATGACTGGATCGTCCAGGACGATAGGGTCATCGTCCTGTACGATTAGTTCAAAAAGGCCCCAAATCATCCTGAACACAGTTCGGGTCGTACAGCTGAAATGCACTAAACGATCATGATCGTCCGGGACGATCCTGAGATCGTCCAGGACGATATGATCGTATCAACCAAAAATAAATTGCTTTCCTTAATTACCAGATTAAATTAGGCATGATTATACTGGATCGTCCGAGACGATACACGTATCGTCCGGGATGATCAGACCAAGTATCTAAAAATAAGAACTTGCCTAACTTGATCTGGCGGCTGAGAATTTCTGATTTGGGCATATCGTCCCGTACGATCTGGAGATAGTCCAGGACGATCTGCTTAATCAGACCCTCTTAACTTAGTCGCCCTAATTAGGGTTTCTGTTTGAAAGTTCGATAGGGATGTTAAGCCCTAGTGAACTAGTCCCGAGGCTAACCAAGAGGGGGGGTGAATTGGTTATTTAAAAATTTCACGATAACAATGAAAATCTTTTTATAACGTGCAGCGGAAACGAATTACAACAACGATAAAAAGATCAACCACAGATATTCACCCAAGCAGTTAATATCAGAAAAGTAAAGTGCAAAACTGAATCAGAAAAGCAAACCAGATTTTATAGTGTTTCGGTCAACTTGACCTACGTCCACTCCCCGGAGCCTCCCCTCCGGGTATTGCACTAAACAAAAAGTGTCTCTCCTTTTGCTCCCACAGCAAGGCGGAGAAGCCTGTACAAACACCTCCTTTTCACCACACGGTGAGGCAGAGAAACCGACCTCCTTTCACTTCCTCCTGAAGCAGGCAGAGAACCTTCGAACTCCTTTCGCTTCCTCCTGAAGCAGGCAGAGAACCTTCGAACTCCTTTTGCTTCCACCTGAAGCGGGCAGAGAACCCCGGATCTTCTTGCGAACGATCCTCCCACAACGAACACTGACTAGACGAAAGACAACGAGCGGAGAAGATGACTCTGATCCGTGCACGGAGCAACCTTAGTGAATCCATCACTAACTCCCCCTCACAAGATCTTCTCTCTCTCTCCCAACTCTCTCTCTCTCTAGGGTTTCTCAGGGAAGGAAGGCAGCAAAAGATGGTTCTTAATTTTGGAAAAGTTCTTTTAAAGGAGGGCTTAAAATTTGCCCTAAATCACAACTGGTCGGCCAAGATCGTCCAGGACGATCGATAAATCATCCTGTACGATCAGTTCAAATTCAACTGTTTCAGCCTGGACGATTAGGCTCTTCTAGACGATCAGTGGAAAAAGTTGTTCATATCATCCCGTACGATCCTGCGATCGTCCGGGATGATTAGTGCAAATCGAGGCAAATCGTCCAGAAGACAGTTCGGGTCGTCCAGAGAAATCTGTGCTGGACGACCAAAAAATGACTTGATCGTCCAGGACGATAGGGACATCGTCCTGTACGATTAGCTCAAAAAGGCCCTAAATCGTCCTGTACACAGTTCGGGTCGTACAGCTGAAATGCACTAGACGATCACGATCGTCCAGGATGATGTGATTGTATCAATTAAACATTAATTGCTTTCCTTAATTACCAGACTAATTTAGGCATGATTGTAGTGAATCGTCCAGGACGAAACACGTATCGTCCGGGATGATCAGACCAAAATACTTAAAATAAAACTTGCCTAACTTAATCTGGCGGCTGAGAATTTCTAATTTGGGCATATCGTCCCGTACGATCCGGAGATCATCCAGGATGATCTGCTTAATCAGACCCTCTTAACTTAGTCGCCCTAATTAGGGTTTCTGTTTTGGCTGGATCGTCCAGGACGATGTAAAAATCATCCAGGACGATCTGAACTAAAATTTTAACAGAAACTCTAATTCACTCAATCTCTCTCCCTGAGTGTGTGTGTGCAAGGTTACTTAGCTAGGGAATCAGTTACATTACAATTGACTCAATAAAAGGAAAAATCATACATTTGACACACTTGGACCCTATCTTGAGTTGGCTTGAGTGGCTCGCGGTCTTTTGTGCCTGAAACAGATTAGCCAAGCAAAACACACTCGAAACATGTTTGTCATCATCAAAACCAGATTCGCAACAATCTCCCCCTTTTTGATGATGGCAAACATTTGTAAAGTAGTCTGAAAATACAAGTAAACTAGGAGATCAAACAAAACAACCATTTTTTTTAGTTTTCATTTAACAGCTAAAATAATACAGGAAACATGACTCAGAAAATAGAAACAGACATGACTACAACTGACTCCCCCTTTTGGCATCACAAAAAGGAGGAGGAAAAACATAACACGGAAATAAAACATAAAATAAAACATAAATAGAACAACTACACAACAGAAAACTAAAACAGAGGTGGATCCTGATCGGAAGGAGGAGGTGGTGGTGGAGGGTTGAAGTAATGGTGAATGACTTGAAATTGAGCTCCGAACCAGGACATGTCCTGGTCATGCTGCTGTTGCTGCTGCGCAGCATAGTCCGCGAAGCGTTGGATGTCCTCATTGTGCCGCTGCTCCTGGGCAACCACGTAGGAGTCAAAACAGGCCTCCTACTGGTCAAAGCGCTGCACCAGGTGGTCAAGGGGAGAGGCAATGCGAAGGGGAGCAGGTGCCTCGGGTGCAGCAGGAGCGGGAATGGCCGCTTCCTCCTCTTCCTCAACATCCGGGGCGGGCTCCGGATGTAGTCGGGTGTTGTGGAGGACATGAAAGGCATTGTTGGTGAGGAAGTAGGTAGGAACATTTGGGGCTGCGGGATATTGCAAGTCATACTTGGTTTCAAGAGCATAGGCAATGAGGTGTCCTAAGGCTAGATTTGGGCGACGGCGATGACCTGGATCCCGGATGGTGGTAAGGTGCTCGAGGTACCGGATAATGAGATCGACAGCATTAAATTCCCGATGGGCCATGATGTGGTAGGTGGTCAAGGACAGGAGGGGGTGATGTGAATGCAATCCCCCGCCTTTGGAACGACGGAGGAACGAAGAACATGTTGAATGGTTTGGGCGTCCTTAAGAAGGGTGGAGCAGGCATTGTCATGATAAGGGGCATTAGTATTACGGAGGAAATGATTGGCGACACTCCAATTATAATCTGGGTCTGTGAAAAGGGTGTGGAGTTTGTCGCCAGTGATGGACAGTTGGAGAATGTCGTGAAAGTCTTGATAGGTAAGTTCGATAAGGCGCTGATTGACATAGGAACGGAGAGTGGAGTTGTCAGCAGAAATCCGCAGGTTCGCAAAGAAAACGCGAAGAAGTTCGGAACTAAAGGCAAATGCGAGGGTGAGGATGAAGGTAAGAGAAGTGTGAGCGAAGAGATCAAGGACTGGATAAGTGAGAGTGCGAGGATTTACTATTTTTGAAGGCGTGATCCCCACCTCGCAGTATCGCTCAAAGGCAGCCTGATCGGCTGCATTAGGGAAGCGAGGCTCAACCGGCCCCCGGGAGGAACTGGCACCCTTCTGACTGGAACGCTTGCCACCAGCCATGAGGAATTGAGAGGGTAAGGAGGAGAAGTGGAGTGGAGAAAGTCGGTGTGAAAAAAATCTCAAGAAAACTGCTGTTTGTAAAGAAAAATGGACTGATCGTCCCGCACGATCGCGACATCGTCCGGGACGATCTGGACATTTATGACGTCCTGGACGATTGGTCAAAAAGGCGGTCCGATCGTCCAGGACGATCAGATATCGTCCGGGACGATTAGACACAGGCGATCATCCAAAGGAGCCAGTTGGACGACCGTTGATGAAAAGGTATTATCCCGGACGATTAGGTGGATCGTCCAGGACGATTTACAATAAATAGGTCGGACGGGCCGAAGTTGAATCGTCCAGCGGCTTGACAGGTGGATCGTCCAGGATGATAAGAGGATCGTCTGGGACGATGTCAAATTAATTGGTGCAATATTAGCCGTTTGATCAGATCAGGAAGATATGGATCATATCGTCCAGGACGATGTATGGATCGTCCAGGACGATCACCAATAATTGGGATAGTTTCAACAGCAGGAGCAGTGGATATGATTTTGAATGAATCATCCAGGATGATTTTTGGATCGTCCAGGATGAAGAGGATCGTCCAGGACGATCGGTGTATCGTCAAGGACGAGGGGAAGAAAAGCAGAAAAGGATGAAGGATGAAGATGATCGATCAGGATCCCAAAAAACACAACCATGAAATCAAAATAACAAAAAAGACGAATAAAACTGACCGCAAAAACACATAGAAGCATTTTTTTTTATTATACTGCTCGAGAAAATCAGAAATTTTTTTTCTTGACTTTAGATTTGAAAACCAATGACGGGACGATTGACAGCGCTGAAATCCAGAAAAGGTTGGAAATAATCAACGTTCGTAGCTCCGACCCTGGGCACCTTATCGATGCAAACCTCTTTCAAAATAAAAATCCGATTCAGAATAAAAGACATTAGATTTGAAAAGAAATCCTTTCAAGCCTCGTTCCAGAAAAATATCTGATATAATAGTGTTACAAAGTAAAAAATCAGAAATCGGGATTTTCAAAACTCAAGCTTTTGAAAAATATTAAGTGGCGCACAGATTTCTCTAAGACATTTAACAATCTGAAAGGGAAGAAGGCTTGGTTTGGGCTCATTTTGTGCCTCTTTTTCAAATTGGTTGGCGCTTTGCGCATCTTTTGATTTTTGATACACTTTGTGTATCCAATTTGACAATTTCGCATCTTTTCAGTTTTGGGATCATTTTATGCCTCTTTTTCAAATTATTTGGCGCACTGCGCATCTTTTATAAGCTTTCTCCTTTTCATAATCATTAAAGAGTCTCAGCTGTGAGATTATCTTCCAGACATAGGAGATGACTCTCCGCAGTAAGGAAGAACGATTCACAAAATAAAAGCCATACACTATATGATAAATGTAATCACTTGGTTTAGAAAATCAAACTAATGACTCAAGACTTTGAAAAACACTATTGATATGAGGCAGATTACTGTAGGAAGATAAAACAATCTCTATTTCAAAAACTAATATTTTAATTTTGAAGAGGATTTTTATTCAAAAGAAACTACACACCAGTAAAGGAGTTAGAGGAAGAGAAACAATTATCAATGTTTCTTCCCTTTAACAGATTCAGCGAAGTCATTCACTGCTTATCAGCTTCCAAACCAAAACAAGGTAAAAACTCCCAGTCAAAAATTCAGATCACCAGAAGTAGTGAGCGGTGATCAGATCTTGAAAAGCATAAAACAGTAAGTGCAACATATGAACCAGTAAATAAATAAAAACATGTAGAAAATCACACCAAAGTAAATACTCAAATCAAACTAACAGTAAGGCTAACACAGAAATCAGCAGAAGAAATAAAATCAACTGAAAGCAAATAATCAAACCAAAACTAACTAACAGAAATCAGATATCAGAATACCAAACCTAACTAACAGAAATCAGAAATCATAATACCAAAACTAACTAACAGAAATCAGAATACCAATCAGAACAATCATAAATCAGCAGTCATCAGAATCAAGCATTTATATCAATCACTCCTAATCTTTTCTCAAAATGCTGAATGAGTCAAAGGCCAGTGGTTTAGTGAATATGTCAGCCAGCTGATTTTCAGTTGCTACGTGGTGTAGCTCAATGTCCCCTTTTGTAACATGGTCCCTAATGAAGTGATGCCTAATGTCAATGTGTTTGGTCCTAGAATGTTGGATTGAATTCTTAGAGATACAGATGGCACTAGTATTATCACACATAATAGAAATTGTGCCAACAGGTACTCCTAAATCCAAGACTTGCTGCTTCAACCAAAGAACTTGGGCCACACAACTCCCTAAGGCAATGTACTCAGCTTCAGCAGTGGAAAGTGCAATTGAGTTCTATTTTCTACTGGACCAGGAGACTAACGACTGTCCTATGAATTGACAAGTCCCAGAAGTACTCTTCCTATCCACCCTACACCCAGCAAAATCAGAATCAGAATATCCAATGATCTCAAAAGAGGTGCTGTGCCTAGGGTACCAAATTCTTAGGTTTGGGGTTCCTAAAAGATATCTAAGAATTCTCTTAACAGCAGTCAGGTGGGACTCTTTAGGATCAGCCTGAAACCTAGCACAGAGACAGACACTAAACATGATATCAGGTCGGCTAGCAGTCAGGTAAAGCGGTGAACCTATTATCCCTCTATACTTCTTCTGATCAACAGATTTTCCATTTGAATCCTTATCTAACTGAACTGAGGAGGGCATGGGAGTATTGATTGGCTTGGCTTTGTCCATTTCATATTTCTTCAAAATGTCCTTAGTGTATTTTGATTGATTGAGAAAGGTTCCATCATCTGTTTGCCTTATGCTAAACCCCAAAAAGTAGGACAATTCTCCCATCATACTCATCTCAAACTCCTTACTCATCATTTTAGAAAACTCTTCACATAAATATTTATCAGAAGATCCAAAAATTATATCATCAACATAGATCTGGACAATGAGTAAGTCATCTCCTAATCTCCTCAGAAAAAGGGTGGTGTCTACGCTCCCCTTAACAAACTCTCTTTCTAACAGGAATGTGCTAAGCCTCTCATACCAAGCTCTGGGTGCCTGTTTCAATCCATATAAGGCCTTTTTTAATTTATAGACATGACTTGGATATTGGGAACTCTCAAAACCTGAGGGTTGTTCTACAAAAACATCTTCTTTAATTACCCCATTTAAAAAGGCACTCTTAACATCCATTTGAAACAGCTTAAATCCCTTATAACAGGAAAAGGCTAGTAGCACTCTAATGGCTTCCAATCTAGCTACAGGGGCAAAAGTCTCCTCAAAATTAATCCCTTCTATCTGATTATACCCCTTAGCCACCAATCTTGCCTTATTTCTCACCACCACACCAGAATCATTCATCTTATTCTTAAAGACCCACTTAGTTCCCACAATACTTTAATTTTTAGGTCTTTCTACTAACTCCCAAATATCATTCCTTACAAATTGATTCAATTCTTCCTGCATAGCTAAAATCCAAAATTCATCCAACAAGGCTTGATTGATGTTGGTGGGTTCAGTCATTGAGATAAAGGCAGAATGATTTACTTCCTTCCTAAGTCCATGCCTAGTCCTAACACCTTCAGAAGGGTCTCCTAAGATCAGTTCTTTAGGATGACTCGAAGAATATCTCCAATCTCTAGGAAGTTCGGTTTGAGGTTCTACCCTTTCCTCCAAATTTGTATTTCCAACTCCTTGGGTAACCTCAATAATCTCTTCATCTTCTACTTCAGATCTAGACTCCTTAGGATCAGATTCATCAAACACTACATGGGTTGTTTCTTCCACCACCAAAGTCCTCCTATTGAACACCCTAAAGGATTTCCCCACACTTGAATATCCTAAAAACACTCCTTCATCAGATTTGGGGTCAAATTTTCCTAAGGGTGACTTCCCGTTGTTCAGAATGAAAACCTTACAGCCAAAGACATGGAGGTGAGACAGATTTGGAGTTCTACCCTTAATGATCTCATAAGGTGTCTTGTTCAGTTTGACCCTCACATTCACCCTATTCAGCACATAACAAACAGTGTTCACCGCTTCAGCCCAAAAGTATTTTGGAAGTGAATACTCGGCAAGCATGGCTCTAGCGGCTTCCATTAAGGTCCTGTTCTTCCTTTCAGCTACCCCGTTCTGCTGAGGGGTCCTAGGAGCTGAAAAATTATGACTAATCCCATGATCCTCACAAAAGCTTCCAAACATTTCATTTTCAAACTCCCCTCCGTGATCACTATGGACGGTAATAATCTCACATCCTAACTTCTTCTGAATCCAAGTAGAGAAGGATCTAAACTCATCAAATGACTCAGATTTATGTGACAAAAACTTAACCCAAGTGAACCTCGAATAATCATCTATAATCACAAAACCATATACTCTCCCCCCTAAGCTGGCAGTGCTAATGGGTCCAAAGAGGTCCATGTGAAGAACTTCTAAAGGTCTAGAGGTGCTAATGTCATTAACAGAGTGAAAAGAGGACTGGACTTGCTTCCCCAACTGATAGGCATCACACAGGTGATCCTTAGTGAACTTAAGCTTGGGAACACCTCTAACTAAGTCCTTTTGGGTGACTCTCCTAAGGGTTTTCATACTGGCATGACACAATCTCCTATGCCATAACCAAGACTCATCAGCAGTAGTTTTTAAGCAAATTGAATTATCAGATTTAATGCTACTTACATCCAACTTGTAGACGTTGTTGATCCTTTGCCCCTGCAAAACAACTTCATCATTTAAGCTTAAAATGCAGCCAGTGGGTAGGAATTTGATGCTGTATCCCTTGTCACAGAGTTGACTGATGCTCAGCAGGTTGTGTTTCAGTCCATCTACAAGCAAAATATTATCAATCATAAAATTCTTTGAATCACCAATTATACCTGTGCCTACCACCTTCCTGGTGGTGTTATCTCCAAGTGTAACCTTGCCTCCAGCTCTGGCCTCCAGCGAAATGAACTGATTTGCATCTCCAGTCATATGTCTAGAACATCCGCTGTCCAGGTACCACATGCTCTCACGAGGTCTTGTGTGAGAGCACACCTACAAAAGTATCAAACGTCAGTCTTAGGAACCCAAACAGGTTTGGGTTCCTTCTTATGAAAAGAAGAATGCAATGCATGCGTGCTGTGCTGTAAAACAGGAAGTTTGGGTTTCCACACCCAATGTGTACTACGGTGAACAGTGCAGGTGTGAGAAATATATCCTAACATGCCACATGAAAAACATCTAACACCAGGAAAAGGGTTAACTAATCTACGTGGATGATAATGCCTCTTCCTAGATGTATATGAAACATGCTTTGAAGAACTTGCAATAGATTTTTCAAAAGGTGACGGTGCATAAAACTGTTCAAAAGTAGGCGGTGTTTTGTTCTTTTCAAAAGCACTGATCTTTATCTTCAAAAACTCATTTTCTTTCTTTAAACTTGCAATTTCAAATTTCAAGGTTTCATTGCTACTTTCTACTTCACATGCCATTGTATCTAACTCTTTAAAAGCTCTTGCTACCACATGCGTAGTTTTCAATGAATCATGCTCAGACACTAAATCAGAATATTTTTTATTTAACTCATCGAATTCATCAAGCAAAGACATGTGATTGGAATCAAGTGTGGAATGATCTTTAACTATAGAATCATGCTCTTTTTGTAAAGTTAAGTAATCTAATTTCAAACTAGCATGAGCTTTCTTTCAGAAACTTTAAATAATTGATCGTAAGTCAGCTCACATACCTCTTCCTGGTCCGAGTGACCAGGGTGATCATCAGCCATCAGACATAAGTTTGTTTCCTCCTCTTCAGCTTCAGTCTCAGAAGAGTCGGATGCAGAGTCTGCCTAGAACGCCTTCTGAATCCGCTTCTTATCCTTTCTGAACTTTGGTTTCTCCTCACCCTTCTCCTTGCTTGGGTGAGCTTTAAGTGTAGGACAATCAGCCTTAATGTGTCCAGGCTTCCTGCATTCAAAACAAACAGATTCAGATGAACTCTTAAAATTTTTATTGGACTTACCCTTGTTCCACCTCTGACAGTTCTTATGTTTCTTCCTTAGAAAGCTTTTGAGTTGCCTTGTGATTAAGGCAACATCAACGCTATCAGACCCGGAAGTGCTAGCATCTGAATCCTTGGCCTTTAGTGCCATTGTCTTCTCTTTCTTGCGTTCACCTGCATCAAGTTGCCTTTGGTTCACCCCTTGCTCGTAAGCAATGAGTGATCCAAGTAAGCTGTCAATAGAGTAAGTGTTTAAATCTTTAGATTCAGTAATAACAGTAATCTTAGCATCATAAGAAGCAAGCAAACATCTTAGAATTTTGATCACTCTTTCGTAGTTAGTAAGTTCTCTACATAGAACATGCAAAGAGGTAACAATCTGAGTGAACCTTGTGTACATTTCTGAAATAGTCTCACTAGGTTTCATGCAAAAAAGTTCATAATCATGTAACAAGATGTTTAACCTAGACTGTTTGACTTCAGTTGTACCTTCGTATGTTATACAGAATCTATCCTAGATTTCCTTTCCCGTTGTACATGTAGAAACACGCATATAGTCTTCAGATTTTAAAGCACAAAAGAAATAGTTCAAGCATTTTGCATTTAACTATGCTAAATCACGATCATCAAATGTCCAATCAGCAAAAGGCAGTTCAGTTTTCACATTGTTAATCAGTCTAAAAGGTGGTTCGTATCCGTCCTTAACTAACATCCACATGCGATAATCAATAGATTGCAGAAAAGTAGACATGCATGTTTTCCAAAAATCAAAAGGAATATTATCAAACAACAGTGGTCTTGTAATAGAATATCCTTCAGTAGTATTACGATTATTATAGTTAGCCATGGATCAAATTCAAAAGTTTTTAAACCTAAATTTTGAATCCCGCTCTGATACCACTTGAAAGTTCGATAGGGATGTTAAGCCCTAGTGAACTAGTCCCGAGGCTAACCAAGAGGGGGGGTGAATTGGTTATTTAAAAATTTCATAATAACAATGAAAATCTTTTTATAACATGCAGCGGAAACGAATTAAAACAACGATAAAAAGATCAACCACAGATATTCACCCAAGCAGTTAATATCAGAAAAGTAAAGTGCAAAACTGAATAAGAAAAGCAAACCAGATTTTATAGTGGTTCGGTCAACTTGACCTATGTCCACTCCCCGGAGCCTCCCCTCTGGGTATTGCACTAAACAAAAGTGTCTCTCCTTTTGCTCCCACAGCAAGGCGGAGAAGCCTGTACAAACACCTCCTTTTCACCACACGGTGAGGCAGAGAACCCGACCTCCTTTCGCTTCCTCCTGAAGCAGGCAGAAAACCTTCGAACTCCTTTTGCTTCCTCCTGAAGCAGGCAGAGAACCTTCGAACTCCTTTTGCTTTCACCTGAAGAAGGCAGAGAATCCCGGATCTTCTTGCAAACGATCCTCCCACGACGAACACCGACTAGACGAAAGACAACCAGCGGAGAAGATGACTCTGATCCGTGCTTGGAGAAACCTTAGTGAATCCCTCACTAACTCCCCCTCACAAGATCTTCTCTCTCTCTCCCAACTCTCTCTCTCTCTCTAGGGTTTCTCAGGGAAGGAAGGCAGCAAAAGATATTTCTTAATTTTGGAAAAAGTTCTTTTAAAGGAGGGCTTAAAATTTTCCCTAAATCTCAACTGGTCGGCCAAGATCGTCCTGTACGATCAGTTCAAATTCAGCTATTTGAGCCTGGACGATCTGGCTCTTCTGGATGATCAGTAGAAAAAATTGTTCATATCGTCCCGTACGATCCTGCGATCGTCTGGGATGATTAGTGCAAATTGAGGGAAATCGTCCAGAAGACAGTTCGGGTCGTCCAGAGAAATCTGTGCTGGACGACCAAAAAATGACTGGATCGTCCAGGACGATAGTGTCATCATCCTGTACGATTAGTTCAAAAAGGCCCCAAATCGTCCTGAACACAGTTCGGGTCGTACAGCTGAAATGCACTAAACGATCATTGAAAGTTCGATTGGGATGTTAAGCCCTAGTGAACTAGTCCCGAGGCTAACCAAGAGGGGGGGTGAATTGGATATTTGAAACAAAATAAAAATCTTTTTATAACGTGCAGTGAAAACGAATTAAAATAACGATAAAAAGATCAATCACAGATATCACCCAAGTAGATAATCGCAACAAAATAAAGTGCGGAAAAATAATAAGAAAGAACACACCGGATTTATAGTGGTTCAGTCCAACCTGAACTACGTCCACTCCTCGGAGGAACCCTCCAAGTATTGCACTAAACCAAAAGTGTCTCTCCTTCAGCCCCCACAGCTAGGCGGAGAAGCCCTTACAAAATCACTTCCACCTTCCCTGGTGTGGCGGAGTAGCCGGGTCCTTTGACACCAAAGAGCACTTCTTCTTCCCAAAAAAAGAGCTCTGGCGGCAAAGATCATCCAGGACGATCGCCAGATCGTCCAGGACGGTGTGCTCTAAAAGACGGCTTCAGAAAACCCTAAAAACTCAATTCTGCCGTCAAAGATCGTCCAGGACGATCGCAGAATCATCCAGGACGATGTGCTCCAAAAGACGGCTTCAGAAAACCCTAAAAACTCAATTCTGCCCCCGAAAATCATCCAGGACGATCGCAGGATCGTCGAGGACGATGTGCAGAATTTGACCTGATTATCCCGTACGATCCTGGGATAGTCCAGGACGATCAGAACAAATTTTGCACAAATAGTCCAGTACGATATATAGATCGTCCAGGACGATTAGAACAAATTTTGACTCTTAAATCCTTGCCAAAATTGTCGTGGCAGCTAGGGTTTTAAGATCATATTGGATCATCCAAGATGATATAAATAGCATCCAGGACGATTAGTTCAATGAACAGATCATCCTGGACAATCAGAAATTGTCCAGTACGATTTGTTCAAAAGTTGAACTTCTGGTTTTGACAGGATCTCACTCCCCCTAAGTATGTGTACACGTGGTCATAAATAAACATATACCATTACAGGACTTGACTCAAGGAATTAAAAAGTACATCAATGAGAAATACAATAAAGCCTATTCTACTCATTCTTGAGTCTTGAATCTTTCTTGTATTGATGCATGCTGTTCCTGAAATGTTAGTACACACACAAATAAATATACATTCCAAATATTAGAAGATGTGAGCCATAATGTTTGTTATCATCAAAACATAAACTTGTGAGCCCGAGTCATAACAATCATGATCGTACGGGACGATCCTGAGATCGTCCAGGACGATATGATCGTATCAACCAAAAATAAATTGCTTTCCTTAATTACCAGATTAAATTAGGCATGATTGTACTGGATCGTCCGGGACGATACACGTATCGTCCAGGACGATCATAACAAGTATCTAAAAATAAGAACTTGCCTAACTTGATCTACCGGCTGAGAATTTCTGATTTGGGCATATCATCCCGTACGATCCGGAGATCATCCAGGACGATCTGCTTAATCAGACCCTCTTAACTTAGTCGCCCTAATTAGGGTTTCTATTTTGGCTGGATCGTCCAGGACGATGTGAATATCATCCATGATGATCTGAACAAAATTTTAACAAAAACTCTAATTCACTCAATCTCTCTCCCTGAGTGTGTGTGTGCAAGGTTACTTAGCTAGGGAATCAGTTACATTACAATTGACTCAATAAAAAGAAAATCATATATTTGATACACTTTGACCCGATCTTGTGTTGGCGTGAGTGGCTCGCGGTCTTTTGTGCCTTAAACAGATTAGCCAAGCAAAACACACTGGAAACATGTTTGTCATCATCAAAACTAGATTTGCAACAGACTTTAATGTTCAAACTGATAATATCAACTCTTTGCCCACAGACTCTTCAAGTGTTAAAATCAAATGTTTGAAGGAACTTAAAGATTTGGGACCTTTGGAGTCAATTCCTAGATAAAGAAAGGTTGATAATAAGATGGGGAAGAGTGGCGTGGAGAGATCCTCGGTGCTTACCTAAATGGATTCTTTTTTGTTTTGGAATTATAGAGGAGCCAAGAAGAAGGAGGCTTCTATCTCCCTTAGGGAAGTTGTGAGGGAGAATTGGGTATTTTTTGTTTGGTTGTTAGAGATAAAGTTGGCCTCTTTGGAGAGAAGGGATGTCAGTAGACTTATTGGGGATGATTGGGACTACTTTCATTATCCAGCTATGGGTACTTCAGGTGGTCTCCTTGTTTTATGGAATAGAGGGATGGATTCCTTTGATGTTTTGGATAGCTCTTCTCAATGTGTGGTGGGGTTGATTCAATTTCCTAATGGGAGTAAGTGGAATGTATCTACTATTTATGGCAATAAGGAGGTGTGTGTGAGAAGGGAGCTTTGGGATATAATTGAGAGATTTTCTTCTTCTTCTATTCCTTCCATTTTTGGTGGAGATTTTAACTATTTGTTAGCTAAAGAGGATAAGAGGGGGAAAGAAACTTGTTTTCTCTCAAGGGCCTTAAGAGATAAGGGCTTCTTTTTACTAACAATGATTTTCATGATGTAGGTTTTCTTGGTCAAAGATTTAGATGGTGTAACAATAAGGAAGGAAATTCAAGAATTTGGGAAAGATTGGATAGATGCTTCATAAATTTAGCTGCTATTCAAAGTGTTCCTAGTGCTCGGGTTAGGCATCTTGCAAGAGTTGCCTCAGATCATATCCCTATTATTTTCAAGATAAACGAGTCCCCATGTCCTTAAACGAAGTTCTTCAGGTTTGATGATGTGTGAAAGACATTTCCTGCTGCTTGGTAGGTGGTATTTAAAGCATGGAAGAGGCTAGATTTTGGGAATGATGCAGAAATACTTAACAGGAAAAGGAAGAGATCGCTAAAAGCTTTACACTTTTGGAGTAGAAACAAATTGAAGAGTTTAAGTAAGCTTAAAGAGAATTTAAAGACTGGGATCTTGACTCTACAATTGAAAGAAAGTGAGGATGGATGATCTGTGGAAGGTTTGAAAATGCTGAGACAGAAGGTGAATGATTTAAATGTGACATTGTGCCACCTTGCTACTTGGTGTAATCAAAGGGCTAAGGTGAGGTGGCCAGATGAGATGGATTCTAATTCAAATTTTTTTCATAGATTTGCTTCAGCCAAGAAAAATAGTAACTTAATAAAGCAGAATAAAGATGAAAATATGCAGCTTGTGGAAGATCAACAAAGCATTGAATTGGCCTTCTTTCAGTTTTTCAAAAGAAAATGGAAGTCTAGGAATTATGATCTTTCAGGATGGCCTGATCCTAGATCAGCAAATTAGTATTGAGGAAGGTGGTAAGCTTGATGCAAAATTTACTTTTTCTGAATTTTATGAAGTTGTTCAGTAAATGGCTAGCAACAAGTCACCTGGTGTTAATGGTATGACTGCTTCCTTTTTAAAATTTTATTGGGAAATTGTTAAAGATGATACTTGGAGAGCAATAGATAGCTTTTTCAAATCGGGGTGTATGAATCCATGGTGGAAGGATACTCTTATTGTGTTAATGCCTAAAGTTAAGAATCCATTGGATCCTTCCCAGCTTAGACCAATCAGTTTGTGTCAAACTATTTATAAGATTTCTGCTAGAATGTTATTGAACAGATTGAAATGGTTTCTTACTAAAATTATTTCTAAAGACCAGGTGGCTTTTATCCCGGGAAGATCCATGTCAAACCATTATTTGTTAGCCCAAGAAATCTTTCGTAAGTTCAAATTTTCCACATCAAAAAAGGGACTTATGGGAGTCAAGATAGATATGGAGCAATCGTATGATAGTATGGGTGGCCTGTGTTTGTTAAAACCTTGGATTGGTTCAATTTTCAGAGCAAATTTTCAAAGTTGATCATTGAATGTGTGGTGAAGGCCAGGTTTTCTATCCTTGTTAATGGAATAATGTCCAATTAGATTAATGCAAAGAGCGGCTTCAGACAGGGATGCCCACTGTCCCCATTTTTATTTATTATGTGTTCTCAGATTTTATCTAATTCTATTCTTCAGAAGGGTGTGGAGATTGGTGTCAAGATTGTGCCTCCAGCTGAGAAAATTTCAAGTTTATTATATGCTGATGATGTTCTCCTTTTCTCTAATGCTTCTATCAAAGTGGTGGATAATATGAAGGGGATTGTTTAGGAGTATTATGAATAGATGGGGCAGAAAGTTAACTTTAAGAATTCTCTTGTTATTTTTTGCAAATCAGTTGATATTGCAATGAAAAGATGTATTTCCAAAAGGTTGGCTTCAAACATGTCAAGGAGTTTAAGTACTTGGGAGAGAAGATAGCTTTGAGAAGGTTGAAGTCAGTGGATTTCAATGAAATTTTGGATCATGCTTTGGAAAAATTTAATGTTTGGGGGAACAAATGCCTTTTGTTAGCTGGGAGAATTCTTCTTATTAATTCTTCTATCCTATCACTTTCGATATTCCTTACAACACACTCTTTGGTGCCTAAAGTTGTGTTGATGAAGCTTGAAAAGTTTTGTAGATCTTTCATTTCGCATAAGGAGAAAGGGAAGAATGGTTTACATTATGTGGTGTGGTCTGAACTATGTAAATCGAAGATGATGGGAGGTGCAGGTATCCAATCTATCCTTAATAGGGTTGGAGATTTAAGAGTAAGGTTGGCTTGGAATTTTGTTCAAGATTATTCCTCTCTTCTTAATCGTACTCTTGTTGTTAAATACGGTAGGGAGGTATGGTATGGGCATACCAAAAGAGGAGCTTCACCGACTTGGCAAATTATACTTAATCGTGCTTCTTGTCTTAAGCCAATTATAAGATGGAGGGTGCTTAATGGTAAGTATGTCAACATTCTTGATGATGCCTGGATACTGGATAAAGAATCAAATAGATGGCCTACATTCATGGATCATGTGGCTTTGCATGATTTGAAGGTTAGTACCCTTCTAAATGCTGACAGAAGATGGAGCGTGCTAGAAATTCAAAAATTCTTCAATGCAGACTTGGCTTCCTTGATCATGAAGGTTCCTATTGTCTCTAATAAGGAGGAAGATTATGTTGAATTAATGCATCAATACTTGGGTAAGTCAATTTCTTATATGGCGTATCTTGCTAGATTGGAAAGGACAAATGTGGGAGATAGTGTTGAAATGCTGGAGTGGCTATTAAAATTAAAACTCAAACAAAAAATTTATTATTTCTGTTGGAGACTAAGTAAAGATGCAATCCCTACGAATGAATATTTTAACTATAGGATGCTTGGTGAGGTTACATCGTGTGCTAGAGGCTGTGATAAGGTTGAGAATGTATCTCATATTTCCATGAGGTGTAAGTTTCTTGTGGAGATTATTATGAAATTCTGGGAATGGGGATTCAATGCTCTGGTCTTCCAATCTTTGGAGGAAGGTATTATGGAACTTAGAAGGTTGTCCATCAAGAACTCTAGCATGGTTTGTCTGTATATGACTGTTGTACTCTTCTCTTGGAAGAATAAGAATGCGGTGAAGCATGGAGATAAGGTTTCATCTATTTTTATAACTACAGAAAATGCTCTATTTTCAGCAATACAACCATGAGTTAATCCTTTACTAGAAGACTGGGATGTTAGCCTCCATCCGAAGTTTGTAAACCTCTGGCATCCCCCACCGCTAGGCTGGATTAAGATCAATGTGGATGCCTCCATGCAAAGTTCTAATCTTGGAGGGATCGGAGGAGTTATCTGAGATGACAAAGGGAGATTCTTATTGGCTTTTGGTAAACAAATGAATCATTGGGATAGCACAACTGGAAATATAATCGGTTCTACTCATTAGAGAAATTCTTCAAGATTGGATATTCGAATACAAAGGTGTGGTTGTGGAAGGGGATAATGTAAGTATTATCAAATTCATTCGTAACTCGATGAAGGATTCCAATTGGAAGAAAGAGAGCTTCTAGAATAAGGATCTTTGGTTTTAACATAACTTTAATAATGTTTTGTTTCATTTTATTCCTAGAAGTTGTAATAGTGTGGTGAATTGGTGTGCCACATTTGCTTTAAGTAGTAGTTTTCTTTGGAATAGCTTAGATTTTAATAACATTCCTTCTTCTTTTAGTTCTTTGCTAAAGAAGGAATGTGCTACTTTTCTTTAGTAGTTTGTAATAATCTTTTATTTTAATGCTAATTGCTAATTGCATCTTAAAAAAAATGCTTTTTCTAGATCAATATGTGATACTTTCAAGGTTTTATGTGCATTAGATAGTTCAATATACTTCTTATTTAATGAATCATATTCATCTAACAAAGTCATGTGATTACTATCTAAAGTTGAGTACTCGATAATTAAACTAGCAAACTCTTTTTAGAAAGAAGAAAATTTAGTATTAAGACTAGCATGTATCTTTTAAGCTTTCTATGTGAATCATGAATATTTTTGTAAATAATAAGTAACTCATCATAGGAAAGTTGACATACCTCATCTTGATCTGATTGATCCAGATTATTATTAGACATTAGACACAAGTTTGTTACCTCCTCCTCTGCTTCTTCTTCTAACTATTCTGAGGCATATTTGGCCCAAAAAGCCTTTTGTGTCTTTTGCTTACCCCTCTTGTACTTTGGCTTCTCTTCACCCTTCTCCTTGTTTGGGTGAGTCTTCAGATTGTGGTAATCAGCTCAGAGGTGACCTGGTTTCTAGCATTCGAAGAAAATTATGTCAGTAGAAACTTTAACATTCTTATTACTTTTACCTATGCTCTAATGCTGTTGATGACACTTTTTCTTTCTTTCAAAAAGTTCATGAACTATCGTGTCATCAGGGCGATGTCGTTACCTTCCTCTGCTTAAGAGCTGTCACTATTAGAGTCATTTACTTTAAGTGTAATAGTTTTCTCCTTCTTTTTTTCTCATGTATCATTTTGCCCTTGACTCACTCCTTGCTCGTAAGCAATGAGTGATCAAAGCAAATTATCAATAAAGTAAATGTTTAAATCCCTTGATTCAGTAATTGTAGTTATTTTTGCATTGTAAGAAATAGGTAAGCATCACAAAATCTTATTGACCTTTGGGAAATTAGATAATTCTCTACCTGGTGCATGTAAGGATGTCACTATTTGGGTGAACCTAGTGTACATTTCAGATATGTTCTTGCTAGGTTTCATGCAAAAAAGTTAATAATCATGTAGTAGAATACTAAAACTAGACTATTTAACTTCACTAGTTCCCATATAAGTGATGTATAACCTATCCCAGATTTCCTTCCTCATTGTACATGTAGAAACTTATATATAATCCTCGAATTTTAAATCACAAAAAAAGAAATAAAGACATTTAGCAATTAGTTGAGTGAGTTCTTGATCGTCATAAGTCCATTCAGCAAAGGGGATTTTAGTTTTAACCCCATTAATTTCATGCGATGGAAGTGAATAACTAGTTTGAACTATATGCCAAATTTTATAGTCAATGGATTGCAAAAAAGTAGCCATACGAATTTTCTAGAAATCAAATGGGATGTTTTCAAATAAAAGTGGACATATCATTGAATAACCCTCCACAGTGTTACGATTACGAATGTGTAGCATTGATCGTTTATCTAAATGTTTTTTAAACAATATTTTTGAGACCTCGCACTCATACCACCTGAAAGTTCAAGATGCGTCAAGAGGGGGGTGAATTGGTATTTAAAAATAATCCTAAACAGGAGTAGTAAATTTTTTGTAGATTTTTTAGACTTTTGAAATGAGTAATTTAATTTCATAATACAGAAGCTAACAAATTAACTATGATTTGAAAATAATGATGATGAAATTTTAAATTGCACAATAGAATATTAATCTATGATTTTCACCAAGCAGTTATAACAAGAAATTAAATTCAAAAAGTAAAATGCTGATTACAAAAAGAGCACACTAGAGATTTTTATAGTGGTTTGGTCTACCTTAACCTACGTCCACTCCCCGGAGTCCTCCACTCTGAGTATTGGACTGATACTAAGTGACTCTCCTTTTTCTCCCTTAGCAAGGTGGAGAAGCCTTTACAAACTCTTTTCCAACAGTGCGGTGAGGAAGAGGACCGAAGCTCCATCCACGGGCAGAGAACCTTGACTCATTTTCTCTATCTTGGAGAAGGCAGAGAACCTTGACTCCTTTTTCTCCCTCCAGGAGAAGGCAAATAACCTCCACTCCTTTTTCTCCCTCTTGGTGAAGGTAGAGAACCTCGAGGACTGGACTAAAAAGCCTCTCTCCCTAGAAAGCTTCCAAAAGACTCACCAAGGCCACAGGAGGAGTAAAGGTGTAGCTAATCCGGAGCAACCGTGTGATCCTCTTACACTACTTCTCCCTTACGCTCAAGCTCACCTTCTCCTTCCCCTCACAAACCCTAATTTTCTTCTCAAAATCTCCTTCTCAGAGTCCGTTCTTCAGTCAAGATCCTATCTCTCTATGTTTAAAAAAAAATTAAACTTTAGCTTTTATAGTAGGCTTCAAGAAACCCTAAAAATTTAAGTTGGCCATCGCTATTCATACAGTATGATCCAAGTTCATATAGTACGATCAGTTCAAAACTAGCCTTGTCCAGTATGATGTAAACAGTTCTTCAAATAAACTATTCAAATTTTATAAACACATCATATAGTACAATCCTGAGATCGTCTTATATGATCTGTTAAATTTATGGGATGATTTGTGGGATGACTGTAAGTCATCTCTCTCACTCATCCTGCACTGTTATTATTATACAATACAGTTAGTTATTTTAAGGTAAATTATCCAATACGATATGAATATTGTATAGTATGATTAGTTCAAAAATTGTAGCTTCATCTAGTACAATCTTCGGGATGACCAAAAGTATCTCTGCCAGTCATTTGGTACAATCAATATCATACATTATAATTAGTTCAAAAATTATGGTTTCATTTGGTACAATCTCCATGACAACCAGATTTTGTCTCTATCAGTCATCTGGTATAAACGACATCATATAATACGATAAATTATGATTAATCAAACCACAATTTGTTTAATTAATCATGAGGGGTTAGTTTTAGCATGATTTAAAATATTTGTACAATATAATGGATATCGTACAGTATGATTAGTTCAAAAATCAATTTTGAAAATCTTACTTAAATTAATCTAGCGGCTAGGGTTTTGAGATCGAAAATGAATCATACAGTACGATCATGATCTTACAATACAATTAGTTCATAGAAACTAATTTTTTCAATTAGCCATGAAGCCAATTTTTGGATAAAAGATTGTACAATACGATTTAAAATCATACAGTATGATTTATTAAAAAAAAATTTTAAAAAAAATTCCCTCCCCTTATGTGTGTGCATGGTCACCCAATTTGCATACACTGTTATGTGGCTAGACTCAAGAAATGGAAAATAAAAAAATAAAAATTACAGACTCTTTTACATCCTATTATACCCAATTTTGAGTCTTCAGCAGTCTTGAGCGGTGTATATTTTATCTGAAATATTAGTGCTCACAAAAAAAACATCTAAACTATTTAAGAAAGAATGTAATAACTTAATATTATTTGTCATCATCAAAATTACAGACTAGGGATCCTGGATTGCAACATAGTAGCTAAAGGGTATAATAAAATTAAAGGTATTAATTTTGAGAAGACCTTTGCCCCTATAGCCAGATCTGATTCCATCAGAGTACTATTAACTTTTGCATGCTTTAGAGGATTTAAGTTATATTAGATGGATATAAAAAGTGCCTTTCAAAATAGGGTTATTATAAAAGATGTCTATGTAGAACAACCCCGAGGATTTGAAAATTCATCTTTTTCCAGCCACATATATAAACTTAAAAAGGCTTTATATGGGTTGAAACAAGCTCCTAGGGCATGATATGAAAAGATTTGTACATATCTCCTAAATAGATCATTTATTAAGCGTATTATACCACCTTGTTCCTTAAGAAAGTAGGAGATGAATTACTCATTGTTCAAATATATATAGATGATATATTATTTAGAGAGAGAAGCTCCAGTTTTCAAGAGAGAAGATTGTTTTTTTTTTAATTTTTGTTGATGGTTTTTTGGCGGGATTTCTGTTCATTGGTAACGCTCGTCAGACTTCCTCGGCAGGATGTCCTATGAACGTTCATTGTCCATCTTCTGGTGGGATGGAAAATAAAGGAGGTGTCGTTCGTCTGAATGCTGGACCGAATTTGGACGTCCTTGAAGATCAGAAGAGAATGTCTAAAGGGGCTTTAGTTATAAAGGATAATGTTATTTATCAGTCAGATAATATTTCTTATATTGAATGTAAGGGTAACGCCATTTCTCTAGTTGATGATTGCAAGACGCCGCTAGATTTGAGCTCACGCAATTTTTCTCCATTCAAATCAAACGATCTTGAGGCTTCATCATCAGGTATGAACATTTTTATTAATAGATTTGGTAATTCAAATGCAATCCCTACCATTAGTGATAGCGTGATAAATGCGAATTCGTTGATATCGGTTAATAAGAGTGTTTGTGATAATGATGATAAGAGTTTGGATGGGAGTACTTCCATTGGCACTGGTCTTATAGGACCTAAACCATGGAAGGATCAAATTTTTTTTTTGCCGGCAAGTGACTCTTCGAGTGTTGAAGTGTTGCAATCTGATCTCGTTGAGGTGCCCAACTATAAATCTGGCAATCTAGGTGGATGCGATACTAGGGTTGCTGTATTTCCAAACCGGCTTTCCGTTGGGAATCATCAAAATGCTTGGAGTGGAAAGGATAATATTAAGGTTTTTGATTTGGACTTTGGAGATTGTTTATCTGAGGATGGATCTACTGTTAGGCTACATGAGCAAAGAGAATTGGAGAATTCAAAGAAGCTTCAATACTCATTAGTGATTAAGGTTTTCGGTGGAGATGCTTCTTTAACACTTATTAGCTCTGGACTAAGGAAATAATGGTCTCATTTTGGCAAGTTCCATCTCACGTTGCTTGGTATGGGATGGGTTCTCTGTTCCTTCTTTGAGCCTGAGCATATGGAAGCTGTATTGTCCAATGGCCCTTGGTTTATCAACAGGCACATCATTGGGATTGATAGATGGTCTCAAAGCTTTTCTCCTAGTTCTCTTAAAGGATTAACTACACCAATTTGGATCAGGCTGCTGAATCTCCCTCTTCAATGCTGGGATGAAATCAACATTTGCAGGATAGCTGCTATGGTTGGGAAGCCTTACTAGATCGATGGCAATATGTTTCAGTGGGGTAGAAGAGAATTTGAAAGAGTTTATGTTCGTATTAAGTTGGATGCAAAGTTGCCTTTGGGTGTTTGGGTGGAAGGAAGCGGAGGTAAATTTTTTCAGAAGATTGAATATGAAAGAATCCCTAACATCTACTTTAATTGTGGAAAAATTGGTCATGACAAAAAGGATTGTGTTAAGTCTATTATGGAGACCAAACTTAGTTCCAAAAATCAAGTGATCTTAGATAACTCTAAGAACCCAGCTGTGATAGGTTCTTCTATAGCCATTCAAGAAAACCCAATTGAAGAAACTGGTATTGACAAAGTTGGATATGGCCCATGGATGTTAATAAATCATGGGAAGAATAGGTTTAACAATCCTGTTAATAGGATGTTCCTTCCACGTCCTTCGACAACTAAAGGGAGAAAGGTTTCTGTAGAAATGGGAGAGAAGGTTAAAGGATCAGAGGAAACTAACATAACCAAGGTTGTAAGTGTTCTGGATCTTGTTCAGCTGGTTTTGAAATGCACCTCTCCACATAATTTGGTTATTGATAGCAATCCTAATCAAGCTATGGAGCGTAAGACAACTAAGCCTGGTGTTCTAAAAGATGAAAACTGCTTCAAGGCCCTAATGGAACTTACAGAAGAAGGTGAGATCATTCAATCAATGTCGGATGTCGCTTTGGACATTGAAGTATTTAATGATTCTAAGGAATCAGATGTATTTTCTCTGGAAGGAGGTGTTGCTGGAGTGGATGATAGCTCTCAGCTAGCTAAAATGAAGAGATCAAAACAACTCAAAGGCTTGGGTTCGATCAGTTTAATCATTAGGAGCAGAAGTTTGGAAGTGAAAGTAAAAGGAAACATTAAAGGAAAAGTGGGGAATTCATCTCCTCTTTCACAATGATGTCATCCATTGGGTTTTGAAATTATAGAGGAGCTAGGAAGAGGAATGCTTTTCTATACCCTAAAGAGTTTGTGAAAGAAAATGGTGTGTTTTTCTTGGGATTGCTGGAAACTAAGATTTCCTTGGTTAATAGAAGAGAGGCAGACTTATTAATTGGTGCAGATTGGGATTATTTCCAAGTTCCCTCAGAAAGTCTATCTTGTGGAATGATGGTGGTATGGAAATCTAGTATGGCTTCCTTTAAAGTCTTGGAATCTTCTCATCAGGTTATCATTGGTAAGTTAGATATTATTAATAGTGGTAGATGGAGAATTGCTTCTATTTATGGAAGCAAGGATGTGTATAAAAGGAGAAGTCTTTGGGAGAAGTTACAACTATATTCTTCAAAGGAAGTACCTATGGTGATTGGGGGAGATTTCAATTGCCTTATTGATAAGGGAGATAAGAGGGGTGGAAAAAGATTTATATTTTCCCTAGGATCCAAAGAGATGAAATTTTTTTTGACAAGCAATGATTTACATAAAGTGGGTTGTATTGGGCCAGGATTCACCTGGTGCAACAATAAGTCTGGAGCAGATATAATTCTTGAGAGATTGGACAAGTGTTTTGTAAACTTAATGACGTTAAGCTCTCCACATCGATTGGTGGTCAGCACTTGGCTAGAGTTGCATCAGATAACTGTCCAATTATTTTAAACCTTTTGGATTTAAACTCAAATTTTAAGAAGAATATCAAATTTGAAGACATTTGGGCCACTAATCCGGCATCCACTGCTGTGGTTAGGAATATTTGGTTGACGAAATTTGTGGGTGATTATGCCCAAGTCCTGAATTCTAATATGCAAAGATCATTGAAGGCCTTATACTATTGGAGTAAAGCTAAGCATAGGTCTCTTGTACGGATGAAAGACAGTTTATTGAAGGAGATTTTGGAGCTTTAGGAAAAAAAAGCCAATGAGGGAGGTCTCTCGATAGATGATAGCTAGATACTCAAGTGCAAGGTGGGTGAATTTAATTCTAACTTAGCTCAGTTAAATACTTGGTGGAGGCATCGTGCAAAAGTAAAATGGGTGACTGAGGGCGATTGAAATTGTAAGTTCTTCCAAGCACTTTCTAGTGCAAGGAGGAACTCCAACTTCTTTTTTAAAATGAAAGATGCTAAGGGATTATTGGTAGAGGATCAGCACCAGATTGAAGACATATTAATCCAATTTTTTCAAGAAAAATGGAATGATAGAAATTGCAACTTGGAAGGCTGTCATGAAGCATGGAACTGACTAGATGAAGCTGATATCAGGTTGTTAAATAAAGAATTCTCTTATGAAGAAGTGGAATCAGTAATCAAATAAACCAGTAATAATATTTCTCTAGGGTATGATGGAGTTACTTAATCCTTCCTCAAGTGATATTGGGCCATCATTAAAAAAGACTTTTGGAATGCTCTAAAGCAGTTTTTTCATTTGGCTAAGATGAATTCCAAGTAGAAAGAAACATCAATTGTTCTGATTCCTAAGGTAGCTGATCCAATATCTCCTTCCAATTTTAGACCCATTAGCTTGTGCAATGTTGTTTATAAGGTTGTTGCCAAGGTCATCTTGAATAGATTATCTCCCATCATTCCTAAATTGATCTCTGAAGAAAAAGTGGCTTTTTTGAAAGGTAGATCCTTGTCGGATCATATTTTGGTGGCTCATGAAATATTTCACAAATTCAGATATTCAAAGTTTTCAAAAGGACTTGTTTCCTTTAAATTAGATTTGGAGCAAGCCTATGACTCTATTGGATGGCCTACTTTAGAGAAAGCTCTAATATATTTCATATTTCCTCATACTATTTCTAAATTGATTTTGGAGTGTGTTAAAAATCCAAAATTCTCCTTGTTAATTAATGGGAATTCTTCTAGATGGATCGATGCTAAAAGCAGTTTTCGTCAAGGTTGTCCCTTATCACCTTTTTTGTTTATTCTTTATACTCAACTTTTATCCAATGCTTTTAAACAAAGAGGTGATAATTATGGTGTTCAGCTTAGCAAAAGTGGCCCCAGAATCTCTCATGTATTATATGCATATGACATCATCATTTTCTTAGAAGCAAATTTAAAGGTTGTGAATGAGATCAATGGTATAGTTGTCAATTTTTGTGGTTGGACTAGGCAAAAAGTCTATGTCAAAAAGTCTTGTATTCTATTTGGAAATTTGGTAAGAAGAAGGAAGAAAAGAGCTATTTCTCGCATTATGGGTATTAAAGGAGTCAAAGAATTTCATTATCTTGGGATTAAGATTTCTTTAAGAAGGTTAGTTGGAGCGGATTTTCAATTTATTATAGATAAGGCTTTGAAAATGATCAATATTTGGGGAGGGAAATTTATTTCCTTGGTGGGGAAAATTAATTTGGTAAAGACAGTATTGCTTTCTTATACTATTTTTCATTGCAGTCACTCCTTGATCCCAAAAGAGATCCTTGATGAGATTGATAAACTTTGTAGAAGTTTTATTTGGAAAAAGATGAATGGAAATTTTGGTCTTCATTATGTTAATTGGAATGCTATGTGCCTGCCTTTGAAATGGGATGGTAGAGCTCTTTGTTCAAGAGGAAGAATCCTTGTTTCATAAAGAATTGTATCCTAGATATGGATGCTTATTTGGAATTGAAGTCCCTAAGATGACGGGTTCCACAGCCTAAAAAATCATTCTTGAGGGGGGAATATTTTTGAAGCCTACTGTTAGATGGAGCATTTCCAATGGTGAATTGATAGAGGTTTTCAAGGATATATGGATCTTGGATAAGAGTCTTAACAAATGGCCTACGTATGTGCTTTCCCAAGGTTATGAAGATCTCATGGTTGACATATTTATAGCAAGCGGATATTGGAATTCATTGGAACTTAGTAAGTTCTTTCTTCACAATCTTGTGAATCTGATTAGACATATTCCTATTTCTTCTGAATTATTAAAGGATAGATTTGAACTAGTTTCTAATAATTCTGGAAAATCTAACTCGGCTCTTGCATTTGAGGCTACCTTCCAGAATAACCAGCATGATCAATATTGGATTTGGATTAAGAAAGCTAAACTTGCTCATCGGGTTGAAGGTTTTTGGTGGAAAGTTTTTAGCAAAGCTATCCCAACTAACCATTTCTTATGTTACAGGAGATTGCTAAGGTATAACGGATGTCCTAGAAATTGCAATACGGTAGAAGATATTGAGCATATGGTTGTATGATGTAAAAAATTGTTAAGTGTAGTTTAGCATCTTAACAAATAGGGATATGGTATTCCAAACTTTCATTCGTTGGAGGATTTCTTTACCTGGATGTCCTTGCAAAACTATTGGTTGGTTAATTTGTATTGCAATGTTATTTACTTTTCTTGGAAGGCAAGAAATAAGCTTATACATGAAGGAAGAGATGATAGTTCTGTGTTCATTTCTTCGAAAGCTATTAGCTACGCTTCTAATTCAGCATCTAAGTTCTCTATTAGCTTGGGTATATGGGTTGTTAATCAGCCTCATAAGTTGTTGGATAATCATTGGCATCCCCCTCCACCCGATTGGATCAAAGTAAATGTTGATGCATCACTACTTCAATCTTATAAAGCTGGGGTTAGAGGGGTATTTCGTGACTTTAAAGGCAGATTTTTATTGGCTTTTGGACATTCTTGTGTTCATTAGGATATATCTCGGTTGGAACTCTTGGCTATTCAATCGCTTAAAGAATAATTAAGGATTGGATGTTCAATTACAAAGGAATCATCATTGAAGGAGACAATGCAAATATTATCAAGTTTTTCCAAGCTTTTTCAAATAATCAATAGAGTATGGAAGATCTTTTTTCTCTCAAAGAGTTCAATAATGTTATTTTCAATTGTATAGATAGGAATTATAATAAGTTAGCGGATCTTTGTGCTAACTATGTGATTTTTAGTTCTTTTATTTGGGATGATATTAGTTTGAATAAGGTTCCTCCTTTCATTTCCTTGTTAAAGGAGGAATCTGATGTTATTGGTTAGCCTTTTGTAATTCCCCTTTGAATAAAGTTCTATGCACTTGGTTGCACTTTCTCAAAAAAAAAAAAGTGTTTTTTCAGAAACTATAGGTTGAGAGTTTAAATTGAGTATGATGGGAGAGCAAACATATTTTCCTAAATTTAGTATGAAGCAAAGGGAAGATGATGCATTTCTCAATTAGAGAAAGTATATTAAGGAAATTATAAAGAAATATGATATAGAAGGTGATAAAGCAATAAATACACCAACGAGCTCAACCATCTAATTAGACAAGGATGTAAATAGAAAATTAGTAGATCATAAAAAGTATAGGGTGATAATAGGATCACTTTTGCATTTGATTTCTAGTAGACCATATATAATTTTTAGTGTTTATTATGTACTGGATTCCAAGTTGATCCCAAAGATTCCCATATGACTATAGTTAAAAGAATTCTTAGATACTTTATGGGCACCCAAAACTTAGTTATCTAGTATCCCAAGTATGGCTCTTCATTTGAGATTATAAGGTATTTAGACTCAGACTTTGTTGGGTGTAGAATATATAAGAAAAATACTTATAGAACTTGCCAATTCATAGGATAATTATTAGTTTCCTCCTCCAGTAAAAAATAAAATTCAATAGCCCTATTCACTGCTGAGACAAAATATATAGTTGTAAGAAGTTGTTTTGCTCATGTTTTATGGCTAAAGCAATAAATCCTTGACCTTAGCCTTTCTATAGGTGCTATACCAATCGTGTGTGATAACACTAATGCTATCTGTATTTTTAAAATTCTAATTCAATGTTCCTTCATAGAGCATATATACATTAGACAGAATTTAATTAGAGATCATGTTGCCATGGGGGATATAAAATTACATCATATAACAATTGAAAATTAACTGGTAGATAATTTCATAAAACCCTTAAATTATGACATTTTTATGACACTTAGGACTAAACTAGTTGTCATTGATATCCATGCTTAGACAAATTGGGGAAGAGATATGATTAGAATTATGTGCAGCTGTCTGTTTGTTGTGTTCTTTCTTTTCTTCTTTTTTTGTTGTGCATATGTTTAATTGTTTATTTTTGTTTCTAGTTATTTTGTTTATTTCTGTAGGTTCTAATTCTACTTTTTGGTGATGTCAAAAGGTAGAGTAGGGTGTTGGTAGGTTGTATCTTTATTTATTATAGTTCAATTTTTTTATTTGCTCTTATGCTTGTTATGTGCTTATTTTGTATCTTTTTTAAATTATAAAATAAAAAAAAAACTCCCTATTTTGAGAATATCACATAGTAAGGGAGAGATCTTAGGAGAAAATTAAAATTAATTTAAATTTATTCCAATAATATATTTTATCATAAAAAATGGGGAGATTATTGCAATCCGAGAGCCCAAATTTATTATTTTGATGATAAAAAAATTTATTAGATTTCTACTTTATTTCTTCTGATATTATTTTTATATATTTGTAATGTACAACTATCATTTCAAATATATTATACACCATACATTAATAAAGGATCAAGACTCAAGATTCAAGATTGGGTAGAATAAGTTCGATGTTTTTGCAAGTGCCTGTATTTTTATTTATTTATTTTTATCTTTCTTGAGTCCAATATTCTATAAAAGGTATATGCCAGCTTAGCAATCTGGCACACACACACATGGAGGAGTGAAAATCTAAATTTAAAATTTTTAAAATTCATCGAGTATGATCTGTAGATCAAAAAATAAATAAAAATGGCTAATTGAGAGAATAAAATTTTTAAACTAATCATACTGTATGACCTTGATCGTACGGGATGGTTAGTTTAAATTGGAGCCCCCAATCACCAATCAAATTTTGGCAAGCATTTGAATTTTGATTTGTAAACTAATCGTACTATATGAATCGGCTCATACTGTATGATGTTTGAAAACTTGCCTAAACAAATTCCTATGATTAGTCAATCAAATCAAGGTTAATTAATGATAGGCGATCGTACGGTACGATAATAATCATACTAGAAAATTGATAGAGTTGATATTTGATCATCATAGGGATTATCTTGGATGAATCTTGATAGGATTTAACTACACATACCATATGATACTAGTTATATTAGATGATCAATTTAGATGATATTTGATCATCATAGATATTATCCTGGATAAACTCTTTATTTTAAACTAATCATACTGTTATTGACCTTATTTTGTAGGAGGTTATTAGGAACTATCTAAACTCCTGTTTGGTGATATGATGGTTAAAAATCACCCATTTGTTAATCATCTAGGCCCTTGATCAATCTTCAATCTGTTCCTCAATCAAATTCTAATTCAACCTTCAATTCAACCCTCCATTCAACCTTCAATCAATGTTCAACTAGCCTTCAATCAAGTCAAATCAATATTAATCATCCATTTGATTATGATTGATGTTGATGATTTGAACTCAATCAATTAAACCCAAAGCCAAGTTCAAATCTAAAATTCCAGACCAAATTCCAAGGTTAAAGGCCTATGTCATAAAACCCTTTATGAGTTATTTTTCAATCACTTTAAAACATAGCCAAATGACCCCTAATTCATGATATATCAATTACGTATTGATTAGGCATATCCCTAGGGTCAACCCTTCAAATTTGAGGCCAATCTGAGCCTTCAAACTTCATAAATTAAATTGAAATCCAAAGGCTACAAAATCTTCAAATATTTATAGCCTATGCCACTAGACCTCCCACCTTATGAAATTTGACCTTGGGACCCTTTCCAAAACCCTTGACCATGTCCATAACTCTTGTAATGACATGTTGAACATTAAATTGAATTTTACTGGACGCAGTTTGACCCATACTTGACTTGGGGTCAAAATGACCAAAATGCCCCATTGGGAAAAAATTTAAACTTTTTCCCAAAACTCAACATGGCATAATCAAATCAAACCTTGGAACCTCCTCTAATGCATCATAAACACCATTAGGAGTACATTGGACTCGAATTCCAATCTTGGTCAAGCATGGTTGACCAAGTTAACTCATTTTGACTAAATTACCTTTTAAGGGTTTAAATGATCATTTCAACCCAAATGGCCTCACCATTATATGAGATCGCCTCCATTAGTCTAAAATGTCATTTCAAACCTTTTAGACCCAATCCTAAGCTTTGGTTTGATCTGATTGACCAAGTGAACCATGGTTGACCACATGGCCCCTTAAGGGTCCAAATAATCATTTTGACTCAGATTACCATCCCAATGCATGAGACCACACCCAATGGTCTCTATTAATCAAGTTCAAATTGTTAAGCCCAAATCCCACCCCTTATTTGACTTGGTTGACTAAGTCAACCTTGGTTGACTAGATCAACCATAAACCCTATTTACACCCAAACAAGCTTTAAATCCACTTTAGACTTCTTCAAATTCCTTTGATCTTCTTCCAAGGTGGCTTGGATATGACTGACCACTTCGACCCTATTAACAGTTTACTTGGTAAATTGGACCCATAATTGGTCAAAGTTGAACTATATGGCTCAATTCAATGCATTTGATCAATTCAACCTATACAAACTTGATCAAACCTTCAAATTTACTCTATTATATGGCTTAAACAAGTCACAACCATTGGTGAGTCAAATCTAAGTTGATTTTAAAAGTTTGTTAGGGATGTTAAGCCCTTGTGAACTAGTCCTGAGGCTAACCAAGAGGTGGGGTGAATTGGTTGTTTTAAAAATTCATGAGAAAAAAATGATTTAGAAAAATCTTTTTGAAGGTTTTAAAACAATTACAGTTTCACGATGATATACAGATGTTCAACAATAACAGAATAATTATTACAATCACATAATCATCATCAGAAAAATAAATGTGAAAGATAATCAGAAAGAACACACCAGATTTTATAGTGGTTCGGTCAACTTGACCTACATCCACCCCCAGGAGCCTCCCCTTTGGGTATTGCACTAACACTAAGTGACTCTCCTTCTGCTCCCACAGCAAGGTGGAGAAGCCTATACAAAAACTCCTTTCCACTTACCCGTTAAGGTAGAGAACCTGGACTCCTTTAGCTTCCTCGTGAAGCAGGCAGAGAAGCTAAACTCCTTTCGCTTCCTCCTGAAGTAGGCAGAGAACCTAGATCTTCTTATGGACTATCCTCCCATAGAGATACCATTAAGATAAGAGACGATGACCGGAGAAGTCGACTCAGATCCTTGCTTGGAGCAACCTTTGTGAATCCCTCACAAACTCCCCATCACAGGATCCTCTCTTTCCCTCCCAAGCTCTCTCTCTCTCTCTCTCTTAAGGTTCTCTCTAGAAAGGAAAGTGGCAAAAGATTTTCCTAGTTGAAAGAAAAAGATCTTAAATAGTAGGGCTAAAAAATTTCGCTAAATTTCAACTGGTCGACAAATATCATCCAGGATAATTGGTGGATCATCCAGTACGATCAGTACAAAATCACACATATCAGCGTGGACGATCTGGTTTCTCTGGATGATTAGAAGACAAAATTTATTCATATCCTCTAAGACGATCCTACGATCGTCCGAAATGATTAGTTCAACTTGAGAAAATCATCCTGCACATTATTTGGATCGTCCAGGGCAACTAATACTAGACGATAAAAAATGACTTCATCGGCCTGGATGATATCATGATCATCCCGTATGATTAGTACAAGAATTACTAAAATCATCCTGCACATTATTCGGAACGTCCAGGTGAAATGCTCTAGACGTTCAGGATTTTGCATGTATCATCCAGGATGATATTACGATCGTTCTGGATGATATGATTGTATCAATCAAATATTAATTACTTTCCTTAATCACTAGACTAATTTAGGCATGATTGTAAAGGATCATGTGGGATGATACACATATCATCCGGGATGTTCAGACCAAATTTCTAAAAATAAAAACTTGCCTAACTTGATCTGGTAGTTGAGAATTTCTGATTTGAGCATATCGTCCTATACGATGGATATATTATCCAGGATGATATGCTTAATCAACCCAACTTAATATGGTCGCCCTAATTAGGGTTTTATTTTACTGGATCGTCTAGGATTATATGAATATCATCTAGGATGATATGAATAATATTTAAAATAGAAACTCTAACTCACTAAAACTCTCCCCCTAAGTGTGTGTGTCCAAGGTTACTTAGCTAGGGGATCAATTACATTACATTTGACTCAAGAAAAGGAAAAAATATATTTAAATGATCTTGAGTTGGCTTGAATTACATTTGATCTTTTGTACCTGAAATGTTAGCCAATCAAAATAGAACACAGAAATATTTGTTAACATCAAAATTATAATCCTTAAATCTAGGTTTGCAATAGATTTGACCAAAGTCAACCTATTAAAGGTTGGTTAAACCTTCCCATACACATGTTTGTTTAATTAAACCTTGAATGTATTACTTGAAACTATCTCCAAACCTCTTCAATAGTACCTAGTCACCATTTGGTCTCCACCTCACCAATGGTTGACTATTTGACCAGTCAATCAGTCAACAAACCACTCAAACTCCCTTGGAATGGTCAACTCCCCCTCTAAACTTTAGATATTGTTCTTTAAATCCTTGAAACTCACTCATCCAGTAAGTGATTATTCCCTCCTTGCCACATCATCAACCCTTGACTAGTTTGACTTATCAAATAATCAATAAGTGGTTCAAATGGGCTAGAGTGGTTCAACTCTCTTAAGCTTTAAATCCTTTTCAATCCTTCTGGTTTATGCATTCTAAATGGGACCTAAAGCTCCCGTAGAGGCATCTAAAACCAAGCATAGCGCTTGTTTAACCCAAAAGGGAAAGAGTAGTCCCCCCATCACATTCAACCTCCCATGGAAAACTAGCTCGACCCAGGCTTTCCCCTATCCCTCCAATAGCTTTGGACACCTGTCCCTCATCAAAGAAAAGGCTTTGATGCATCAGGGCAATCCACTATGAGCCCTAGACCTAAATTAAGCCAAAGGGCCTAATTTCATTTCGTCTACCTTACCCCATCTTCAAGAGCTCATACAGCCAACGTCTTCTTTCATTTTTCTTCTCTAATCCTTCCTCTACCTTCCCCCAACTAAAACTCACTGGTCAAAAGTTATCAATAGTGAAATTCTAGCAAGAGGTGCCCTTTAGTCCATCCAGGTCTCATTGCTTGCAATCTAGACATTTTAAGCCATGGATTTCTTCTAGCAATTCATATGAGGATAGTCTACAAGCTCAACCAATTAAAAATCACCCAAATACATCAATGAAATTAAGGTATAAATCAAACCTTAGCATTCTATACTTAGGTTTAAATAACTTTCTAAAAAGCTAGTTTAAGCCAAGTAAATAATTCACCATAAATGCTCTACACTTATGTCAGCTTTAGTTAAAATTTTATTAAGATTGATCTTGTCATTTGAGAGAAAAGTCCATTTATTTAATCCTAGGGTTAATTATGTTATGCATGCATCTATACATTTTTTAGGCTGTTGATCATGCTATCAACGGTTCTGATCCAGCCATTCCATTGTTTGATCAAATCGCGGGATCAATCCCATAGACTCGTGATTTATCCAGCTAAATTAAGACCGTTCATCCAAACCACTTGTGGAAAAAAGGCCATGATCTACTACTAACATGGATAAGTGACACGCCAGTGCGTTATCGTGTCCTCACATTAATTTCTAATTATTGTCTCGGTGCAAGCTTTGGTACGGTTATTAATGCCTGGGATTTTGATCTAGTAGCTCGTATCATGTCGTGTGGCCACCCTGACACCGTGGTTTTGATCCGAAGGAGCAGATGCTGCCACGTGGTCCGTCATTATCATCGTTGCGGTTGCTTTTTAAATTTAATAAATTTAATTAGTTTTAAAAGGGTTTTAATTAATAGTAACTTAAAAATTTTTTATAAAGTTGAGTTTTTATCCAAAATTTACAAGTAAATACTCATTTTCTTTAGAATTTCATCATCTATTAATTAAAATTAAAATCAATCAAAAATGATTTATGAATTTCAAAAAATTTCAAAAATTTAATATTTGCTTTTTTTTAATTAATATTCTACTAAGCATAAATCCAAGTGTTATGAAATTTTGGGATAATCATTGTCAAAGTACGTTTGATCTCAAATAATTTTCTCTCATTTATATAAGCACTATTTCGATTATTATTAAATTTATATAAGTGTAAATCCCTTTTTAAATTCCTGTTTTCCTAAAATTATTTCAAACTTTTTCTCCATGCATTTAATCTCTTCATTAAAGTCTTAAATCAGAGCTTAATTTTATGTGAATTGAATTGGTTAAGTCCAATAAAAGTTTATGGCATTTCTATATATCCTTTATATCATTCTGCATGTCTATTCATTTAGGCACTTTAGCTTGCATTGGAGTTTGATTGTTCAACGTTATGGTGAATGTCCCTTGTCATAACATTTGAGAGCAAATAATATGGGGAGGTGTTTCCTTGGGTGAATGTCGAAGTTCTTGGGTTAAAGGTTAACCCAAGCACTAAGAAATTCACCCCTTTCTATGCACTTAGCTTTAGGTCACTTAATTGTATGATGTGATTAATTGATTATGTGTATGTTAAGGCTTAGATAACACTGATTTTGATCCCACATAACCTAGTGACATCTAAGGACAATAATAAAAGATAAGTTTTAGAAATTTAGGAAAATTATAAAAAATTAATTATTCACCTAAAAGTGGTGAAGTTAAAACACTTAAACAAAGTGACTCTTCCTACCGTAGGTCAAGAGATTATTATTTTTAAAAAATCATTATGTGAAAATTTTAATTAACACAACATTAACCCTTTAATTAAGCATGAAAATTATAAAAATCATAATAAATTTAAATTGAATCCAAAAAATATAAATAATATATCAAACTAGCCAAGAATAAATCCCCAATTTAATAAAATTAAAAGCCCCTTGAATGGGCCGTTAATTTAACATTAATTTAATTTATAATAAAAATGATTATTTAAATAAACTAAATATTTAAAAATAATTAAAAATTCCAAATAATTCTCATGAAGTTTGGAATCAGTTTGGATCAAAATAATTAAAACCATTTAAATTAACCAATTTAAAAATTCAATATAATATATAAATTTAAAAAATTCATAAGTAATTATAAAAAATTTCAATTTGAATAAACTCAAAGTCATTAGACTTCATTTAGGGTCTAGTGTTTATTAAAAATATCAAACCACCATAAATAAGTCAAAGTAAAAAAGTTAACATTTTGGTCAATCGTAGTTCAAAAATAAATTAAAATTTCAAAAATTCATAACTTAATCTAGAAAAATCCAATTACAGCAAACTTAGTGTCTAATTACTTATCAAAGGGTCAAGCATTTAGAAAAAGTATCAAAATTCCAAAATTTTACCTTAATAAAAAAATATTTTGACCCCTTAATTTAATGCATTAAATAATTCATAAAAATTCAAAAAATAAATTATTAATTAAAACTCCAGAAAATATTAACCTAATTAATAAAATTAATTAACTAATCCCCTCATACATAACAAGCACTCCGATGATAAGGTTTTTAGGATGGACTACTTTGAGCTGCGGGGCTAAGTGTCCCAATAAGGTTTTATCTTTAAGCCTGTTATGATAATGACAAGAACGAATTCATTTGAGTGTAAAATATTAAAATTAATCGAATATTAACTATTTAATAAAATTAAAATCTTTAATTCAACTACATTAACTAGGTTTCTAGGATGGACTACCTTAAGCTGTCGGGCTACGTGTCCTAAGGAGGTTTTGAAAGTTCGATAGGGATGTTAAGCCCTTACGAACTAGCCCGAGGTTAACCTAGAGGGGGGGGGGGGTGAATTGGTAGTTTTAAAAACTTCTTTAACCAAAAGAAAGATTTGTTTATAATTTGCAGCAAAAATGAATAAAAATAATAATAACAAGATCAATCACAGATTTCAGCCAACTAGATAACAACAAAAAAATAAAGTGCAAAGAATAATAAAAAAGAACACACCAGATTTTATAATGGTTCGATCAACTTGACCTACATCCACTCCCCGGAGCCTCGCCTCCAGGTATTGCACTACTCAAATCAGTGACTCTCCTTTTGCTCCAACAATAAGGCAGAGAAGCCTTTACACAACGCCTTTTCACCAACCCAGTGAGGCAGAGAACTCAGACTCCTTTTGCTTCCTCCTAAAGAAAGTAGAGAACCCAGACTCCTTTCGCTTCCTCCTAAAGTAGGCAGAGAACCTTACCTCCTTTTGCTTCCTCCTGAAGCAGGCAGAGAACCTTAACTTCTTACTGATGATCCTTCCCACAGAGACACCACGGGATAAGAGATGATGACCAGAGAAGATGACTCGAATCCTTACTTGGAGTAACCTTTGTGAACACCTCATAAACTCCCCCTCACAAGATTCTCTCTCTCTCTCCCAAGCTCACCCTCTTCCTCTCAAAGCTCTCTCAAGAAAGGACTTTGGCAAAAAGTTTTTTAAATAACAAATAAAAAAGTTTAAATAAAAAGGCATAAATAAATGCCATAAAAATTAACTTGCCGTTAAAGATCATCCAGAATGATTGAAGGATCATCCTATACAATCAGTGTAAATCTTCACCCATTGGCTTGAACAATCTGGCTTTTCTAGACAGTTAGAAGACATGTTTTATTTAGATCATCCGAGACGATCTTGCGATCATCCGGGAGGATTAGTTCAACTCAGAAAAATCATCCTGAGTATTATTTGGGTCATCCAGGAGAAAATACTGGTAGATCTGAAGAAAAAGACTTGATCGTATGGGATGATATGCCTATCGTCCCATAAGATTAGTTCAAAAATGACAAAAATCATCTTGCACATTACTCAGATCATACTGCACAAACATGCTGTATGATTGAAAATGACTTGATTGTCTGGGATGATATTTCTTTCATCTGGGATGATTAGTACATATAGGCTTATATCATCTAGTACATTATACAGGTCGTCTAGGTGAAGTCATTTGGACGATGAGGATTTTATATGTATCGTCCAGGATGATATTACGATCATCCAAGATGATATGATCGTATCAATCAAATATTAATTACTTTCCTTAATCACCTGACTAATTTAGGTATGATTATAAAGGATCATCCAAGATGATACATGTATCATTCAGAATGATCTGACTAAAATTTTAAAAATAAAAACTTGCCTAACTCAATCTAGCAGCTAAGAATTTTTTATTTGAGCATATCATCCTGTACGATGGATCTATCATCTAGGATGATCTGCTTAATTAAACTGACTTAATATGGTCGCCTTAATTAGGGATTCTATTTTCACTAGATCATATAGGATGATATGATTATCATCCAGGATGATTTGAACAAAATTTGAAATAGAAACTCTAACTCACTAAAACTCCCCCCCTGAGTGTGTATGTGCAAGGTTACTTAGCTCAGGGATCAATTACATTACATTTGATTCAAGAAAGAGAATAATTACATTTAAACACACACAGACCTGATCTTGAGTTAGCTAGAATTGCATTTGATCTTTTATACCTGAAATGTTAGCCAATCAAAATAGAACACATAAATGTTTGTTATCATCAAAATTATAATCCTTAAATCTAGGTTTGCAACAACCTCCCCCTTTTTAATGATGGCAAATATTTATTTACTAGTTTCAAGTCAAGCAGATTACAGTAATTAAAGCACAGATGAGAGAAGATTTATCATTGCAAATTTTACTAATAATTGACAAACAATGACATTCAATACACAAAAGAAACTACTACAACACAAAAATAATAAAAGAAACCACTAGTACCAAAAAAATAACTCCCCCTTTTGACATCACAAAAAGGAGAAAAAAAAAGATAAAATAACAACAAACTAAAACATCACAGCACACCAAACCAATAGAGAGGAAGATCCTGATCAGATGGAGGAGGTGGTGGTGGATGAAAGTAGCTATGAATGGTGGCAAACTGCTCACCAAACCAGGCCATATCCTAGTCGTACTGCTATTATTGGTGAGTCACAAATGAATTTAAGCGAGCAACATCACTCACATGCTGCTCCTCTTGAGCTGCCATGTAGGAGTCAAAGCGAGCCTCCCACTGGTCAAATTGCTGCACCAAGTGATCTAAGAGTGATGCTATATAGAGATGAGTAGGTACAACAGGTGCAGCTAGCTCAGGAGCAGCCTCCCCCTCTTCTCCCTCAACATCCATGCTGGGCTCTGGATATAGGCGAATACTGTAAAGAGTGTGAAAAGAACTGTTGGAAAAGAAGATAGGTGGGATTCTGGCTGGATATGGATATTAAAAATTGTATTTAGTTTCAAGGGCATAGTGGATGAGATGTCTTAATGCTAGATTGGGGAATCTCCTATGGCTCGGATCCCTAATGGTAGTCAGTTGTTCAATGTACTGAAAAAGTAAATCAGTTGCATTAAAGTCACGATGGGCCATGATGTAGTAGGTAGTTATGAAAAGTAAAGGAGTGATATGGATACGGTCCCTAGCTTTAGGAATGATGGAGGAGCGAAGGACATGTTGGATTTTTCTAGCATCCTTGACTTGGGAGGAACAGGCCTGGCCATGGTATTGGGATGTTATGTTTCTAAGGAAATGGTTGGGGACACTCCAATTAAAGTCAGGGTCAGATGCTAAAATATGAAGCTTATCGCCAGAAGTGGACAGTTGAAGAATGTTATGAATGTCCTGGAGGGTTAATTCTACAGGTCATTGACTAACAAAGGATTGAAGGGCAGAGTAATCAGCGGTAATGCGAAGATTTATAAAGAAAACTCTAAGAAGTTCAGTACTAAAAGGAAAAGCTAGTGTAAGAATGAAGGTGAGGGATGTGTGAGTGAACAGATCAAGTACCGGATAGGCGAGGGTCTGTGGGTTCACAGTTTTGGAGATAGAGATCCCAGCATCAAGATATCTTTGAGATACAGCTTGATCGGCTACATCAGGGAAGTAGGGATCAATATTTCCCCTTAAGGAACTACCTTCCCTTTGCCTAGATCTTTTACCACCAACCATAAGGAAATGCTTGAATTTACGTAGAAGAGAGGTATGGTGAAAAATTTGTTGAGAATGATATTTAGTTAGAAAATAGACCTATCGTCTAGGATGATCGCAGGATCGTCCAGTATGATAGGAACAATAATGACGTACAGGACGATTGGTCAAAAAGGTGGTTAGATAGTCCTGGATGATCAGATATTATCCATGATGATTAGACACAGATGATCATCCTTAGGAGATAGGCTGGATGACTTTTGACTAAAGGTATTATCATAGATGATTAGGTGGATCATCCAGGACAATAAGCAATAAATGAATCAAACAGGCCAAATGTAAATCATCCAACTTCTGCCACATGGATCATCCAGGACGATGAGGTGGATTATCCAGGATGATCACCAATAATTGGTGCATACCAGCCATTAGATCATGGTGGGGATGATTTGAATGGATCATCCAGGATGATATATAAATCATCTAGGACGATGTCTGATCGTCCAGGGTGATGTGGGGATCGCCCAGGATGATGTGAAGAAAAAAAGTAAAAAAGATGAAGGATGAAGAGGAAAGATTAGGGATCCCAAAAATAAATAAAAAAAGAAAAATCAAAATCAAAGAAAAAAATAGGAACAAAAAAAAATAACAGTAAAAATAATAATTTTTTTTGAATCGATCAGCTCCTTTGAAATAGAATATTTCTTGATTTTTAATTCAAAAGCCAAAAAGAAGAAAATTGACCACACTGAAATCCAGAAAAAGTTGGAAAATTAACCTTCATAACTCCTACCTCAGACACCTTACAGGTTCAAATTCCTTTCAAAAAAAGTCTAATTCAGAAGAAAATAAATTAGATTCGAAAAGAGATTCTTTCAAGCCTCGTTCCAGAAAAATATTTGATAGAATAGTATTACAAAGTAAGGAATCAGAAATCATGATTTTTCCTCTCAAGCTTTTGAAAATATTAAGTGGCGCATGAATTTTTCTAAGAAATTTAAAGATCTGAAAGGGAAGAAAGCTTGTTTCTTTATGGGCTCATTTTGTGACTCTTTTTTAATTTGTTTGGAGTACTTGATGCATCTTTTAATTTTTGGTACACTTGGTGTATCTTTCCAATTTGGCAACATTGTGTATCTTTTCAGCTTTGGGCTTATTTTGTGCTTATTTTGTGCCTCCCCTTTTTTTTTCATTTTGGTGCTCTTTGCACATCTTTTACAAGATTGCTTCCTTTCATAATCGTTAAAGAACCTCAGTTGTGAAATTACCTTCCAGACATAAGAGAGGATAAAGCTCACTCTCTACAACAAGGAGTATTTCACAGAATAAAAATCATACATCATATGGTAAGTGCAATCACTTAGTTAAGAAAAAAAACATCCAAAACTTTGAAAACACTATTCATATGAGGTAGATTACTGTAGGAAGATAAAATAGATCTCTATTTCAAAAACTAACTTTTTAATTTTGAAGAAGATTTTTATCCAAAAGAAATAATACACCATTAAAGGAGTTAGAGGAAGAGAAACAATCATCAACGTTTCTTCCCTTTAATAGATTTAAAGGAGTCAATCACTGCTTACTAGCTTCCAAATAAAAATAAGATAAAACTCTCAGTCGAAAATCTAGTTTATCAGTAGTAGTGAGCAGTGATCTGATTTAAAAGAAAAGTATTAAATCAAGAACAAGTAGGAAATTGCATCAAAATAAATACTCAGATCAGGAAAGCAATAATAAAAGAAAAATCAGTAGATAATAGAAAACAATAGGAAATGGATAATCAAATCAAACAAAAAAAACTAACAGAAATAAAATGAAAAATAGAAAATTCAGAAATCATCAGTAATCAGATTCATGTATTTATATCAATCACACATAATCTGGTCCTCAAAATGCTGAATGAGTCAAAGGCTAATGGTTTAGTAAAGATGTCAGCCAGTTGATTTTTAGTTGTTATATGGTGTAGCTCAATATCCCCTTTTGTAACATGGTCCCTAATGAAGTGATGCCTTATGTCAATATGTTTGGTTCTTCAATATTGGATTAGATTCTTAGAAATATAGATGGCACTGGTGTTATCATATAGAAATAAAATTGTACCAGCAGGAAATCTTAAATCCTGAATTTATTGCTTCAACCAAAGGACTTGGGTCACACAGCTACCTAAGTCAATATACTCAGCTTCTACAGTGGAAAGTGCAACAGAGTTTTATTTTCTACTGGACCATGAGACTAAAAATTGTCCTATGAATTGGCAAGTTCCAGAAGTGCTCTTTCTATCCACTCTACATCTGGTAAAATCAGAATAAGAATATCCAATAATCTCAAAAGAAGTGTTGTGCTTAGGATAACAGATTCATAGGTTTGGGGTCCCTAAGAGATATCTAAGGATTCTCTTAACTACAGTCAGGTGGGACTCTTTAGGATCAACTTGAAACCTAGCACAAAGATAAACACTAAACATGATATCAGGTTGGCTAATAGTCAGGTAAAGTAGTGATCCTATAATTCCTCTATACTTCTTCTGATCAACATATTTTCCATTTAAATCCTTAGGTAACTGAACAGATGAACTCATGGGAGTGTTGATTGGCTTGGCTTTATCTATTTCATATTTCTTCAAGATGTCTTTAGTATATTTTGATTGTTTAAGAAAGGTTCCATCATCCATCTGCCTTATACTAAATCCCAAAAAATAAGACAATTCTCCCATCATACTCATCTCAAACTCCTTACTCATTATTTTAGAAAAATCATCACATAAGTTTTTATCAAAAGATCTAAAAATTATATCATTAACATAGATCTGGATAATGAGTAAATCATCTCCTACTTTCCTCAGAAAAAGGGTGGTGTCTATGCTCCCCTTAACAAACTCTCTTTTTAATAAGAATGTGCTAAGCCTCTCATACCAAGCTCTGAGTGCCTGTTTTAATCCATATAAGGCCTTTTTTAATTTATAGACATGATTTGGATATTGAAATCTCTCAAAACCTAGGGGCTTCTCTACAAATACATTCTCTTTTATTACCCCATTCAAAAAGGCACTCTTGACATCCATTTGAAAAAGCTTAAATCCCTTATAATAAGCAAAGGCTAGTAGTACCCTAATAACTTCCAATCTAGCTATAGTGGCAAAGGTCTCCTTAAATTCAACCCCTTTTATTTGGTTGTACCCCTTAGCCACCAATCTTTCCTTATTCCTAACCACCACACCAGAATCATTCATCTTATTCTTAAAGACCCATTTGGTTCCCACTACACTTTGATTCTTAGGTCTTTCTACTAACTCCCAAACATTATTCCTTACAAATTGATTCAACTCTTCCTGTATGGCTAAGATCCAAAACTCATCAGATAAGGCTTGATTCAGGTTGGTGGGTTCAGTCATTGAAATGAAGGCATAGCGGTTTACTTCTTTCTAAAGGCCATGCCTAGTTCTAACACCTTCAGAATGGTCTCCTAAGATCAGTTCTTTAGGATAACTTGAAGAATATCTCCATTCTCTAGGCAAAGTGTTTTGAGGTTCTACCTTTTTCTCCAAATTTATATTTTCAACTCCTTGGGTAATCTCTCCTACATCTTGTTCTTCCTCAACTCTAGTCTCCTTGGGATCAGATTCATCAAACATCAAATGAGTAGTCTCCTCCACCACCAAAGTCCTCTGATTAAACACCCTAAATGATTTCCCCATACTATAATAGCTAAAGAACACTCCTTCATCAGATTTGGTGTCAAATTTTCCAAAGGATGATTTTCCATTGTTTAGAATAAAAACCTTACAGCCAAACACATGGAGGTGGGACTGGTTTGGAGTTATACCCTTAATGATCTCATAAGGTATCTTATTCATATTACATCTAACATTCACCCTAATCAGCACATAACAGGCAGTGTTCACCGCTTAAGCCCCAAAGTACTTTGGAAGTGAATACTTAGTAAGCATGGCCCTAGCGCTTCCACTAAGGTCCTGTTCTTCCTTTCAGCTACCCCATTCTGCTGAGGGGTCCTAGGAGTTGAAAAGTTATGGCTAATCCCTTGTTCCTCATAGAAGGTTCCAAATTTCTCATTTTCAAACTCCCCCCACGATCAATATGGATGGTCAAGATCTCACAACCTAACTTCTTCTGAATCTAAGTGGAGAAGGATTTAAATTCATCAAATGACTCAGACTTATGTGACAGAAATCTAATCCAAGTAAACCTCGAGTAGTCATCAACAATCACAAATCCATAGACTTTTCCCCCCAAGCCGGTAGTGCTAATGGGTCCAAAGAGATCCATGTAAAGGACTTCTAAAGGTTTAGAGGTGCTGATGTCCTTAATGGAGTGGAAAGAGGATTGGACTTGCTTCCCTAGTTGATAGGCATCATATAGGTAGTCCTTAGTGAACTTAAGCTTGGGGATACCTCTAACTAAGTCTTTTTGGGTGACTCTTCTAAGGGTTTTTATACTGGCATAACATAACCTCCTATGCCACAACCAAGACTCATCATAGCAATTTTTAAGCAAATTGAAATATCAGTTTTAAAGCAGCTTATATCCAGCATGTAGACATTGTTGATCCTTTTTCCCTGCAAAATAATTTAATCATTTAAGCTTATAATGCAGCAAGTTTGTAGAAACTTTATGTTGTATCCTTTATCAAAGAGTTGACTGATGCCGAGCAAGTTGTGTTTCAGTCCATCTACAAGCAAAATATTATCAATAATAAAATTTTTTGAATCACCAATTATACCTGCTCCTACCACCCTTTTAGTGGTGTTGTCTCCAAGTGTAACCTTGCCTCCAGCCCTGGCCTCCAGCAAAATGAATTGATTTGCATCTCAAGTCATATATCTTAAATTTCTGCTGTCCAGGTACCACATACTCTCATGAGGCCTTTTATGAGAGCACACCTATAAAATAATCAAATGTTAGATTTAGGAACCCAAATAATTTTGGGTTCCTTCTTATGAAAAGAAGAATGCAATACATGTGTGCTGTGCTGTGAAAGTGCAGGTGTGAGAGATATATCCTAACATGCCACAAGAAAAATATCTAATGCCAGAAAAAGGGTTAACTAATCTACGTGGGTGAGAGTGCCTCTTCCAAGGTTTGAATGAAACATGCTTTGATAATTTTTAATGAGTTTCTTCAAAAGGTGGAGTTGCATAAAATTATGCAAAGTAGGAGGTGTTTTATTATTCTCATATGCACTATTTTTTACACTTATAAATTTATTTTCTTTCTTGAGACTTATAATTTCAAATTTTAAATAATGCTCATCACTATTTAAATCAGATGCATGTGATTCCAATTTCTTAACTTCAGCTTCTTGTTCAACATGCGATGCTTTTAATGAATCATGCTTAATAATCAAATCAGAATGCTTTTTATTCAACTCATCAGATTCATCAAGTAATAACATGTGACTGCTATCAAGTGTAGAATGATCTTTAATCAAAATTTCATACTCTTTTTGTAAATTCAAAAATTCCAATTTTAGGCTAGTATGAGTTTTCTTAAACTTCCAATATGATGAATGGATTTTTTTAAAAATATCAAGCAATTGATAGTAGGTCAGTTCACATACCTCTTCTTGGTCGGACTGACCAAGATGCTCACCATCCATCAAACATAAGTTTGTAACTTCTTCTTCAGCTTCAGTCTCAGAGGAGTCATATGTAGAATCTTCCTAGAAAGCCTTTTGAATCCTTTTCTTATCATTCCTGAACTTGGGTTTCCCCTCACCCTTCTCCTTGCTTGGGTGAGCCTTAAGTATAGGACAATCAGCTTTTATATGCTCTGGCTTCCTGCATTTAAAACAAAATGTATCAGAAGAACCTTTAAAATTTTTACGATTCTTACCTTTGTTCCACTTCTGATAGTTCTTGTGTTTCTTCCTCAAAAAGCTTTTGAATTGCCTAGTGATTAAGGTAACATCATCATCATCAGATCCTCAAGAGCTAGAATCAGAATCATTAGCCTTCAGGGCTACAGTGTTCTCTTTCTTCTTCTCACCTGCATTTATTTATCGTTGGTTCACTCCTTGCTCGAAAGCAATGAGTGACCCAAGTAAGTTATCAATAGAATAAGTATTCAAATTTTTGGATTCAATAATTGCAATTATCTTGGCATCATAAGAAGAAGCAAAACATCTCAGAATTTTGTTTACTTTTTAATAGTTGGTGAGTTCTCTTCCTAAAGTATATAGAGAGGTGGCAATTTGAGTAAACCTAGTATACATTTTAAAAACTGATTCACTCAGTTTCATGCGAAAGAGTTCACATTCGTGAAGTAAGATGTTCAATCTAGATTGCTTAACTTCAGATGTACCTTCATAAGTAATGCATAGTCTATCCCAGATTTCTTTACCAATAGGGCAAGTAGAGACACGCACGTAATCTTCAAGTTTTAAAGCATAGAAAAAATAGTTCAAATATTTTGCATTCAGTTGTGCTAAATCACGATCATTAAATGTCCATTCAGTAAAAGGCAGTTCATTTTTAACATTATTAATAAGTCTAAAAGGTGCTTCATAGCCATCTTTAACAAACATCTATATGCGATAATCTATAGATTGAAGAAAAGTTGACATGCAAGTTTTCCAAAAATCAAAAGGTATGTTATCAAACAATGATGGTCGTGTAATTGAATAACCTTCAGCAGTATTACATTACCAAAGTTAGCCATGGATCAAAATTCAAAAGTTTTTAAACTTAAGTTTTGAATCCCGCTCTGATACCACTTAAAAGTTCAATAGGGATTTTAATCCCTTATGAACTAGCCTGAGGTTAACCAAGAGGGGGGGGGGGTGAATTGGTATTCTTAAAAACTTCTTTAACCAAAAGAAAGATCTATTTATAATTTGCAACAGAAATGAATAAAAATAATAATAACAAGATCAATCACAGATTTCACCCAAGCAGATAATAATAAAAAAATAAAGTGCAAAAAATAATCAGAAAGAACACACCAGATTTTATAGTCGTTCGGTCAACTTGACCAACATCCATTCCCTAGAGCAAGGCGGAGAAGCCTTTACACAACTCCTTTTCACCAACTCGGTGAGGCAGAGAACCTAGACTCCTTTTGCTTCCTCTAGAAGCAGGCAAAGAACCCAGACTCCTTTCGCTTCCTCCTAAAGCAAGTAGAGAAACTTACCTCCTTTTTCTTTCTCCTGAAGCAGGCAGAGAACCTTGACTTCTTGCTGACGATCCTTCCCACAGAGACACCACAGGACAAGAGACAAGACCAGAGAAGATGACTCGAATCCTTGCTTAGAGTAACCTTTATAAACACCTCACAAACGCCCCCTCATAAGATTCTCTCTCTCTCTCCCAAGCTCTCCCTCTCCCTCTCAAAGCTCTCTCCGGAAAGGACTTTGGCAAAATATTTTTCCAATAATAAATAAAAAAGTTTAAATAGAAAGGCACAAAAAATGCCCTAAAAATCAACTTGCCATCAATGATCGTCCAAGTCGATCGAAGGATCATCCTGTATGATCAGTGTAAATCTTCACCAATTGGCCTGGATGATCTAGCTTCTCTGGACGATTAGAAGACATATTTTGTTCAGATCGTCCTGGACGATCCTGCGGTCGTCCGGGATGATTAGTTCAACTTGGGAAAATCATCCTGAGTATTGTTCGGGTCATCCAGGAGAAAATGCTGGACGATCTGACGAAAAAGACATGATCATTCGGAATAATATGCCTATCATCCCGTAGGATTAGTTCAAAAATGACCAAAATCATTCTGCATATTATTCAGATCATCCTATATAAATATGTTGTACTATTGAAAATGACTTGATCATCTGTGATGATATTTCTATCATATGGGATGATTAGTACGGATTATATCATCTAGTATATTATATGGGTCGTCTAGGTGAAGTTATTTAGACGATGAGGATTTTACATGTATCTTCCTAGATGATATTGCGATCATCCAAGATGATATGATCGAATCAATCAAATATTAATTACTTTTCTTAATCACTAGACTAATTTAGGCATGATTGTAAAGGATCGTCCAGGATGATACATGTATCATTCAGGATGATGAGACCAAAATTTTAAAAATTAAAACTTGACTAACTCAATCTGGCGGCTGAGAATTTTTGATCTAAGCATATCATCCTGTACGATGGATCCATCATCCAGGATGATCTGCTTAATTAAACTGACTTAACATGGTTGTCCAAATTAAGGTTTCTAGTTTCACTGGATCGTCCAGGATGATATGAATATCATTCAGGATGATTTGAATAAAATTTGAAATAGAAACTCTAACTCACAAAACTCTCCCCCAGAGTGTGTGTGTGCAAGGTTACTTAACTCGAGGATCAATTACATTACATTTGACTCAAGAAAGGGAAAAATTATATTTAAACACACACTGACCCGATCTTGAGTTAGCTTGAATTGCATTTGATCTTTTGTACCTAAAATATTAGCCAATCAAAATAGAATATAGAAATGATTATTCTCATCAAAATTATAATCCTTAAATCCAGGTTTGCAATAGGCTTTATCCTTGAGCCCACTATGACAATTCCACAAACTGGTAGATGACAAATTTAATTAATTAAATCATTAAAATTAGAAATCAACCATTTAATTAAAAAAATGATCAACCCCTTTAAGCTCCAACCGATCAAATTAACTTAACAAAACTAGTTACTATAGGGTAACCTGGGCCTATGAGGCTATTATTTTTTTTTTGAGAAAATGCAAGAAGCAATTTTATTCATGGAAACAAAAGAACCTAATACATGAAACAATTATCACATTCCTCCTTTAACAACTTTACAATAAGAGGAGGAATATTAATATCATTTAAACTATCCCAAACAAAATCAAAAGACTTAGCAAGGTTAGCACAATAATCTGCTAACTTATTATAATCCCTATTCACAACTTGAAAGATTACTTGATTGAAATTTCTTAAAAAGAAAAAATCCTCTTGATTGGATCTGCCTACCAAAGGAAGCTCCTTATTCAGCACTCTTTGCACAAAATTCATAATATTATAATTATCTCCTTCAATGATAATACCTTTAGCCTCATACATCCAATCTTTAACCATCCTCCTCAAAGATAAAATAGCTTTCAGCTCCAAGACCGAGCTATCCCAGTGCAAGCTTTTACATCCAAAAGCAAATAGAAATCTACCTTTGCTATCTCTTATTACACCACCTACTCCAGCTTGGTATGAACCGTCAAGGGAAGCATCCACATTATATTTAATCCAATCGGTTGGAGGGGGATTCCAAGAAGAAGAGAATAGCCTACGTTGATTAGAATCCCAGTTGAACGAAATAGGATTGAAGGAAAAAGAAGATGCAGCCAAACTAATTGCATTTGATGCTATCACGTTTATTCCCTCCTCTTTATCTCCATGTTCCACTTTGGTTCTACTTTTCCAAGTCATGAAGACCGCGGAGCAATAATGATTTCCCATAAATTGATTAGACTTGGACAGATAGGCCAACTCCTTATAACAAACTTCCAGATTATCAAAAATAGGAATACTATAACCCCATCTATTAAGCTGAAGAATCACCATGTGAAGATAATTGCATTGCACTGTAATATGTTCAACATTTTCCACTCCCCTGCAACCTCTCGGACAACCATTGTAGCTGATTATCCTTCTATAGATCAAGAACTCAAATGAAGGAATAGCATTATGATCCAACCTCCACCAAAACAGCTCCACCCATGGCCTTAAATTTAATTCCCTTAACCATTTCTAATTCTTGTCCTCTTGTTCAGGAACACTACTATATTCAGAGATAAGTGCTGCCAAAGATTTCCCTGTATGTTTAAACAACAATTCCCTTTCATCATAAGGAAGATTACTATGAATAGGAACTGATATAACTAGATCCAGAACTTCCCTTCCAAAAACCTGCTGCAATTTCAGAACATTCCATCTACCCTGTTGAATGAAATACTCCAAGCACTCTTGATATTCCTGTAATCCAACCACGAAGGTAGGCCACCTCTCGATGCTCTTATCTATAAATCCAGATATCTTTAGTAGTGCTAACACTACTCCCATCAGCTATCTTCCATCTCAAAACCTGATGCAAAACTTTCGCTCCATACAGAATTACCTTCAAGGTAATTGAATTCCCAGCTTTAACATCCGCATGCCATAAATCATTACCATATTTGGAGATTATAATCCTATTGAGCAAAGAACCAGGATTTGAAATCAAGCTCCAGGCAAAATTGGCTCTCCAAGAATCAGATTTACCAACTACTGAAAGAACTCCTTGGCCACCCAATCTTTTATGTTTGCACAACGTCTCCCAGTCAACATAGTGAAGCCCCTTGCTTTTATCTTGTTTCCTCCAAAGAAAATCCCTACTCAACTTATCTAATTCCTTCAACACCCCCATTGGAACCAAAGAATTTGTTGAAAGGAAAATAGGTAAAGTTAAGAGAGAAGATTTTATAAGAACAAGCTTCCATGATAAGGAGAGAAACCTATTTCGCCACATGTTAAGTTTATCACAAGCCTTCTCAATCATGTATTGAAAATCAGCAGCAGTTAATCTCCTTAAAGCCATTCGAACTCCCAAATAAACCATCTCTTTTACTACATTTTTACCCAAAGCTTTAGAAAGAGCTTTGGATTTCCTTTTTCCAACCGAATTCCCAAAAATCAAAGAAGATTTCTGCACATTCACCTTTTGTCCCGTCCAACAACTATAATCTTTCATTATTTTCATTATTTTCTTAGCATTATGATGGTTTGCCTCAGAGAAAATAATGATATCATCTGCATATTGTAAATGAGAGATTTTCTCAGCAGAAGGAGCAATTTTGATACCAATCCTGTTGCCCCTTTGATTGAATGCTTCTATCAACAATTGGGAACATAAAATGAATAAAAAAGGAGATAGAGGGCAGCCTTGCCTAAATCCAAACTTAGCTGGAATCCATTTAGTATTAGCACCATTGATCAAAATGGAATACTTAGTATTCATCACACATTGCATCAAAAGATTAGAGAACTTCATAGGGAACCCAAACTGCTCTAAAACTTTCTTCAAAGTCATCAATCCCATACTATCATATGCCTATTCCATATCTACTTTGATAGCCATCAAACCCTTTTTTGCTTTGGAGAACTTAAACTTGCTAAACACTTCTTGAGTTAGCAAGATGTTCTGTGACATATATCTCCCCTTAACAAAGGCAACTTGATTTTTCGAGACTAGCTTAGGAATAAATCCAACAAATCTATTCAAACGCATCTTTGCTACAACCTTATAAATAGATTGACAAAGACTAATAGGCCTATAGTTTGAAGGCAGCAAGGGATTCTTCAATTTCAGAATAAGGACTATAGCAGTTTCTCTCCATTCTTCACACATGATTTCAGTTTTGAAAAATAAAGTAATGGCCCTCCAAACATCATCTTTTATTATAGACCAATAATTTTTAATAAAATAATATGAAATATCATCTAAACTAGGGGAAATATTACCTCCAAGCTGCCGTACAACAGACTCCAGCTCTTCTTTGGAGAAATCAGCTCGAAGCAATCTAATATCTCCATCATCAAGAACTCTACTAAATGCTGGCCACCTGGTAAGAACATAGTTGAAAACCTCCATTTGTTACTGAAATACTTCAAAAGAGTATCTTCAATCTTCCCTTGCTCTTCTATCAAAGATCCATTGTAATCTTTAATTTGATGAATAAAGTTGTTGTTCCTCCTAGCAGTTGCAACAGAATGAAAATAATTGGAGTTGGAATCACTTTCCCTCATCCACTTAACTTTTGCTCTTTGCCTCCACCAGGAACTAAGCCGGCCCAAAGTAGAATTTAATTCCGACACCTTAGCTTTCACCAAACAAACTTTGTAATCAAACAAAAACCCAACGTTTGCTTCTTCTTCTTGCAAGTCCATTATTTCCTTCTTCAACCTATCTTTTAAATTGTTAAGATTAGAGTGTTTCGATTTACTCCAATAAAACAAAGCCTTCAACACTCTCTTGAATTTCAAATTCAGCACCAGAACATCATCTCCCCCAATGGATTTTCTCCAAGACTTAGTCACAATGGAATTAGAAGCTGGAAATGAAGCCCAAATCTCTTCAAATTTCTACTATTTAAAAACCTTAAAATCGGAGTTAAATAGCTTTAAAACAATTGGACAATGATATTAGGCAATTCTGCCAAGGTGAAGCACAACCGTAGGATTAACAGTTGACAAGGCCACCGAATTGAGGAGGCAAAGATCCAATCTTTCCAAAATACGGGCCCCTCCTCTTTCTTATTGTTACACCAAGTAAATTTAGGGCCAATCACACCAATATCCTGTAAATCACACTTGTTCATGAATACTTTCATGTCTTGAGGTCCTTGAGTGAAAACAAACCTCTTACCACCTCTTTTTTCTTCTTGGGAAATAATACAATTAAAGTCTCCACCCATTATAAAAGGAAGATGAGTATCCGAAAAGGCTTCTATGGTTTCCCACAATTGTCTCCTTTATAAATATCTCTACTTCCATAAACTGAAGCCACCAACCATTCACCTTTGCTTGGAGCTTTGAATGGGCCAACAACCACTTGAGAGATGGCATGAATAACCAAAAAATCACCATAATTAAGCTTCCAACAAATAAGAATGCCACCAGAAAGACCTTCAGCTGGGACATTAAAGAAATCCCAACCTTTCCCAATCAAATTGTTTTCATCATTTTGATCAACAATAGAAATTTTAGTTTCTACTAATCCAACAAGAAAAATATCAAATTCTTTCACAAACTCCCTAAGATATCGAGAGGCCTCTTTCTTCCTTTCCCCCCTACAGTTCCAGAAAGAAATGGATGTCATTATTGATAAGAATTGGGATAGGTCCCTTTCCTATCCTTAACATTACTACCAACCTTCCTTCCATGATTAATAACATTATTCTTTCCCAAGGACTGCAATTCCTTTTGAAGCTTAAACTCTAACTTTTGATAGGTAATACTTGAGTTCGCAGGTAATCCAGACGAATTTACCTGAGTTCGCAAACAACCCTTCCCAATCTTGTCTAGCTTGCAGGATAAATTAACCGGCACCTCATCACAAACAATGGCACTAACATCCTCAATGCAAGCAGACTGAAACAAAGGATCTCTACTCCTTTCCGCAGCTTCATCCCCTATTCCATATTCTGTATGAGAATCTATCTCAATAACCTGATGAACTGATGAATCTCCAGCATTCATAGAAGGAATATCCAAGACAACTTCCCCTTCCTCAACTTCCAGCTCACGTCCAGAATTTTTGTTTTGAATCCTCTCATTGCTTCCACTAGGTATCCTGGATGTAACAATGCCTTGATCCTCCACCTCTTGATCACATAAAGTTTGGAATTTGTTGTCCAAACTCAAATTAGTCGGCCCTTGAATAGACTTTATTACATTGGAAGCACAAACCTATTCTCCTTCTTTACTCTGCGAAAGGTTTCCCTTCTCCACCTCACCAACTTTGATTATAGATTTAACCTGTCCTCTATCCGACAATCCAGCAGGAACAATAGCAACTGCACCATGCTTGAACATAGCCCATCTCTTCACATTCATTGGATTGTTCTTCCCCTTATTCCTTTCATGGTTCACATGAATCCACGGCCCATAGGAACCAAAAACCTCATTTTCTCGAGCTCCTGTAGAATGACCCTCCTCAGCAAGGATAGTAGAAGCATTACCCAAATGCACCTCCTCCACCTTCTTATTCCCGCAACCACCAGCAATATGACCAATCAAGCCACAGTCATAACAAAATGATGAAACTCTCTCATATTTGATTTTCTGGAAGAACCTACCAGCCACCCTTACACCCAAACTCCCAAGGGAAGAGGTTTGTCAAATTCCACTCGAACACAAACCCTTGCAAATTCCCTCCTCCCCCAGTTAAACATATTCCCATCCATCATCAAAGGAGCTCCTACCATAGAAGCTATCAAAACCACATTATTTTCATCCCAACATTATAAAGGAAAATGAGGCATTCTAATCCAAATAGGAGACATTAAACCTTTCAAAGAGTTAGGAGAAAAGTTAGTAGACCATCTCTCCATTCCAATAATGTGGTTATTGACAAACCAAGGACCACCTATTAAAACTCCTTCCAATGCCTCAATAGTCTTGAAAGAGCACAAATACCAACCCTTCCCTAGAGTTGTGAAGTGAAACGGTCCAAAGGTAGCCCATTGACATCTTAAATTCCAAGCAACCACATGGGAAGGTAATTCAATTCCAAACACCTTAGCAACCAGAGAAAACTCAAGTTTCTTAGCATTCACAATTTCAAAAGCTTCAATCAATTTAACAGCTTTCCCATCCTTCGAAAGAACTACATTACTCTTCACAAAATTTATCTTGATATAAGAAGGTTTCTTCCATTGATTAACCCCACTGCTATCTGCAGATTTGTTTCCAGGCAAAACCGTAGAAACTTGAAGTGCATTGCCACCAAAACTCGCATCAGCTGTTCCACCCAAACCAAAAGAGTTGCCAATTAGATTATGAGTATTTTTGTTAACCATATTGAGGTCATTTGCATTTATCTTACTGTCATTGACAGGGATTGCATTTGAATATCCGAACCGATTAACAAAAATATTCATACTCGAAGAAGAAGCATCGGGATCAAGAGTTTTAGCCGAAGAAAAACTTGAATCTTTCAATAAACGTGTGGTTTTACAATCAGCATTCAAAGCAATTCCTTTGGCCTTATCTTCCACATGTTTATTTGGGATAGGATAAGAACCAACAAAATCAGAAATGACAATCCCACCATTTGATTTATGTCCACGAACCGCATCAGAAATCCGACCATTTATATTCCGAACACCTTCCTGATTCCCCTTGGCATTTAGATTTAAACTAATGACAGAAGCGTCTCCCAAATCCAAAGCTAAAGATGGCCGACGGCCATCTGTCGCCATGCCCGCAACCTCAGCCGAAAAGAATGAAGAAAACTGGGAAGAAGAAAATTTGAAAATTAGCTACTTTCCCTCTCTTAGCAGAAATTAATCTTACCTATGAGGCTATTATCTTAGTACTAAAGAAGGTGAAATAAACTTCAATTTCCAAATTTCTAATATTTAATTATATTAAAATTAATTTTAATTTTATTATTTTAAAATTTTGAATATTATTGTATAATGTTTTAATTAAATCATAAAACATGTTTTGAATTTAAAATTAAAATTTAATTCAAGACATTTAATATAATTTAATTTATATTATTTAATTTATTAAATAATTAATTAAATACTTTCAAAAATTTATAAATTTAGATTAAGATATTTTATAATTAAATAATTATTTTAAAATGTTTTAATCTGATATTAAATCAATTTAAGATGTATTTTACATTTTAAATTATTTTTAATTAATTAAGTATATAAATACTAAATAATATTAGATTGAAATTAAATTCAAATAATTTTGAATTTTCAAATTAAAATTATTCTCTTTAATAATTGAAAATTTTAGATATAATTAAAGTTTATTTAAATTTAATTTAAGAAATATTTTAAATACTAATTAATATTAAATGAATTTAAGTAATTTAATTAACTTTAAACTTTAAAAATTCAAAATAAATTCAAATTAAATTAGAAAAATTAAAGTAATATATAAAATTTTTAAAATTTTAAGTATTTTAATTTAAAATTATTTTTAAAATTCAAAACTTAAATTATTTTAACTAATTTGAATTTTCTCAATATTTTAATGTTTAATTAATATTTAATTAAATATTTTATTAAATATTTTAAAAATTAAACAAAATTTTGTTTTAAATAAATTTGAAAACCAAAAGTTATAAGTAATACCTCAAACTGACCAAAATTCAATTTCTAATCTAAGAAAAATAAAAGCCACTTGACTAGAAATCAAATTTGAGCTTAATATAATTTTAATTGAATTTCAATATTTAATTATTTAAAAAAAATTAAAAATTTCAAAAAATTCTGAAACACTTGAGAATCTCTCCTTAGGTGATTCCCGACCTTTGGAGTTGATTTCAAGGAGTTGAGAGTGCATTTGCACTCAAATCATTAAAACACCCATAATTAAATAATTTTGAAAATATAAATAAATATATAAACCTTTAAAAATTCATAACTAATTCATGAAAAATCCAAATCAGTCAAACTCAAAGGCATTCAACTCATATAAAAATTTAATATTTATCAAAAATATTAAACTTCTAGAAATCATTCAAATTTGAAAAAATAAACTTTTGGTCAAATTTAAGTTAAATTTGAATTCAAAACTTCAAACCTTCATAATAAAATCTAGAAAAATAAAAATCTAGCATACTTATAGTCTAGCTGATCATATTAAGGTCTAATATTTTAATAGAATACTAACTTTCTGGAAACCACTCTTAATTAAAAAGTTAGTTTTTGACCCCTTAATTAAATTATTAAAATAATCCATAAAATTCCAAAAATTTAATAAATCATTTAAAATTATGAAAATCTTAATTCAATTTTAAAACCAGCAATCAATCAACATTAATTAAAATTCATCAACCTTCAAACCTTAATTAATTTAAATCACTTAACTATACCAATTACTACTAGGTAACCTGGGCCTGCGAGTCTATTAACTTAGCCCCAAGGAAGATAAAATAAATTTCATAGCCGTGGTTTAACAAAGATAATAACCATCCAATATTTAAAACATATCTTAAAATTAATCTTAATTCACTAAAATTTAAACTTTAATCAAATACTCCCTTAAGCCTTTCAACCAATCAGAACATCGAACAACTCAAACAAATTGCCTTATATAGGACATATCTAAACCACACAGCCTTCTTTACACACCTTAAATGATTTGCTATGGCACCACTTCTAGATCTAGGCTAGGTTAGTGTTTACTATTCTGCTATGTACTAAAGTTTTCGTGATTTTCACTACATACTGTTTCCTAGCTTAGATTGATATATTTGTTTATTTAATTTCTATACTCTATGATGTGATTGATTATACGTCACATCTACCCCTAGGTTAGGGATAATTTATACTAATTCAATTTTATGCAGGTGGTCATGCTCATATAGGGCATTGAAATTAAAGAGGGAAAAATAAATAAAGCTTTAAAAATTGATAATATTTTCTACAGGTGCTCCAGAACTCTTAAGTCTCCCTTTAAATTAAAAGAGCATGGACAAGCATGCCTGTGATTTTAGTTTTTATGTTTTAATAAATATCAACATCTGAGGATGTACATATAACTACTAATTATTAGGATAACCCTGCAGGTTGCTGACTCTAGATTTTTCTTTTGAATTCAAATGTAATTTGATCTGAAATTGAGTTGTAATATTTAAAGTACTTTAAGAATGGGATAAAGTATCCAATTTGGAATCCAAAGTGGAAGAGACATCCCTTAGGGGAGAGTCCCTCTCCATCTGAAGATCAAAATTAGGATGATTTTAAAATATCTAAAGAGAAAATATAACACCCCTCTCGAGAGGGAGTTTCTTTTCATTTGGATATCTAGACCCGACGATCCAAAGAGATCATGGAAGAATGAAGAAGTGAAGAATGAGAAGACTCATTCTCAAAGTCACTCGAGTCTTAGGAGTAGAATCTGGATTGTAGTCAGTGGTATCCGACCACTTTACTTTCCTGCAGACTTTAGGTTGTATAATTAAGTGGCACTTGCCACATGGACTTTCAATTTGAGTATTAATTTTATTATTTAATTAATTGCTTGATGATTGATTACGATATTAGGATTACCTGCTTTTATTATTTTTTTGGCGATTATTTTATGTTGTATTTGATTTTGCTTAGAACCCAATCGGAGGCTCGTGAGGGTATGAATAAAATTCTTCTACTTTAATTAAATTAAAAATTTTAGGATAAGTTAAAAATGCTAAGATTTTAAGAAGTAAGCCCGAGACTGTCGGGAGTTCTCATTTCATAATTGCTACATCTTCTTTTTGTTTGCTAGGCACCTCCCCGCCTGCGGGTTCTGGTATACTACCTAGCCTATGAGGGTATAGATCTGTCAAGGCGAGACTATGCACTTTAGGATAAAATCTATTTTTATACCTAATTTTAAAACTTCTTCATTTTAATTCAAGCATTCAATCGAGTCAACTAGCATGCATTGCATTAGTAATAAATTAAATCGAGTCTAAAATTTAAATGCATTTTATTTGAAGTTTCATATCACCTGACATAAGTTAAGGGGTCAATTAGGATGTGCTCTAGATGTCGATCCCAATTCTTTAAACTAATCTTAAATAATGTCCCTACCCACTCTTTCATAAGCGACCGGACACATAGTTTTAAAATGCTTAGGTGATTTAGCTGGCTCCCCAATCCAGGCTGGGGTAAGTCTGGATCTTGCATCGTATTAGCTAGGTTCTGGGTCACTAATTTTCAGTGCCTAATTTTAAACTTACGTTCTGAGGCAAGCTCAGGCTATAAGACCTCAACCTCTGAGAATTTAATCCCAATTTTTAATTAAAATAAATCATTTAAACTTAAATCTCTTTTAATCAAATCAAGCCCAACACTTAGGATAGGTTGGGGTGTTTCTAAAATAATTCAAAATCTCAAACACCTCTTACCCTTTGTCCTTTTGACTCCAGAAATAAGTGTTCAATATTAAACCTTTCCCATTTAAAAATTCTAACCTTTACCTCCTTTGATATTGATATTTGGATTCTTAAATAAAATTCATACTGCTATTTTAATCGAGAGTATTCATTGGGAATTTTTGGTTTCCAATGATGTAATTAACTACGAGGGCTTGTGCTTGTAGAAGATTTAGAAACCTAGATCTAATTTTTAAAAATCAAATTTTCAAAAATTTTAATTAATTATCTTTGGAAAAATAAACTTTGAAGATCATTATCATCATTTTCAAATGATTAATAATAAACGATATCTTCTTTCTCTGGGACAATATATAGTCTTATTGTTATGATTTCAATTATGAAATTAATGATCTTTTACCTAAATTATTGCAGTCAAATATTTGATTAAATATCATTTTGATCTTCTGGGATCATATATTTTCTTACCTTGAGTTTGACTATAATAATCGGGGTAAATATAAAGTTTTATAATCTGAATCTATTAGGTGATTTAGCTGGCTCCCCAATCCAGGCTGGGGATAAATCTCTCACTCCGTCTCTAATAGCAGAACAAAATTTATTGCATCGATAGTTTTAACAACCTTTCCTTTCGTTGGTCACTCTGCCCATTTCTTCCTTGGGTGAGTGTCGCCAACATCAATTACGACTTGTGAAAAGAGAGGTGTGTATAGGAAACCTCTGTTAAAGTCAGGCTTTGACATTTTGCCTCTAAGTTCATTGGTAAAGCTTATTTATCAAAGCTTGACTTTACAAACTATTTAACTCTAATCTTCACTGCTATATATTTTCCTATAATGGTCGTTGTAGTTTAATATATGCAACACACCTTCAATCCTTCCGGTCGATTCAATCTTTGACATTTCACCCCGAACCACTCCTCGAGATGAAAGAGTCAAGTTGTTTGCTAAGAAGTTTTCCCAAAATTTTGTAAACCTTTACGTTGAATGCAAATTTAATACCTTGAGTTTTAAAAATAAGGGGAAATGTTACCTGATTTTTAAATTTTTGAATCTCCTTCTTTTGAATAAAATTTAATTATCATTGTCATATGTATTACTATAATATTCTCTTGTGGTAAAACATATATAACACAAACTCAATCATTTTCAAATTCAAACTTAAAATCCAACCTTTCTTTCAAATAGAATCTCTGACATCTTATCCCTAGATTAGTCAGTGGGGTGAGAGAGTCGAGTCAAAATTTCTTGATTTCCTTTGAAAATTGTAAACCATCAAGTTGAATTCAAATTCAACTTATTGAGTTTCAATACTTGAAGAAAATCTATCAACTCTCAAAATTTCAAACTTCCTTTCAAATCCATTCAAATCAAATCCAAGTTATCGTTGCTATATGTGCCTCTACAACATTCTCTTGTTGTCAAATATAAACAACGAAAATCCAAATTTTCTTAAAGTTAAAGTTAGCTTCTATATCTTGTCATTGTATACCGGATTATAGGTCTTATAATTCGATATATATGATAAAATATAGAAAACATCTTTTCAAATTTCAAATTCAAAATTCTTGTTTAAATATTCTCCTTTCAAATTTAAGACAATCAAATCCTCTGTAATGGCCGGAAAGCTCCTTTTCTTCATTGACCGAGACCTTCAAGTTGAAGAACTGATCAATACAACTGCAATCTAGTTTGGAATGGGGTTTAAGTCCCTAAGGTTGTCTGTTAATGGAGATATAATTATGGACCTCACTACTGAAAGTAATAAGGAGGCTCCTATAGTTAAGTTAGCAGTAGGGGCAGGGACTGACGTTCCTCCTATTCTTGAAATGGAGGTAATTGTCCAAGTCAACTCATTTTGACAAAATTGCCTATTAATTTAAAAGATCATTTCAGCCCAAATGGCCTCACCATTACAAGAGACCACCTCCATCCATTGGGTCTAAAATGTCATTTCAAACCTGTTGGACCCAATCTCATGATTTGGTCAGACTTGGTTGACCATATGGCCCCTTAAGAGTCTAAATGGTCATTTTGACTTAGATGACCATCCTAGTATATGAGATCACACCCAGTGGTCTCTATTGATCAAGTCAAACATGTTGAGGCCAAATCTCACCCTTGTTTGACCTAGTTGACCACATTAACCTTGGTTGACCACGTTAACCTTGGTTGACTAGATTAACCGTAAACCCCATTTATAGCATAACAAACTTCAAATCAACTTTAGACTTCTTCAAATTCTTTTGATCATCTACTTTGGTGGTTTGGATCTGACTGAGCACTTTGACCCAATCTATAGATGACTTGGTAACCTGGACCCATGATTGGTCAAATTTGATATATTTGGCTCAATTCAATGCATTCAATAAATTCAACCTATTCAAACTTTGTCAAACCGTTAAAATTACTCTATTCCATGGCTTAAATATGTCACTACCATTGGTGAGTCCAATCCAAGTGGATTTGACCAAAGTCAACCTATTAAAGGTTGGTCAAACATTCCCATACACATGTTTGTTCAACTAAACCTTGAATGCATTGCTTCAACCTTTCTCAAAACCACTTTAATAGAACTTGGTCACCATTTGGTTTCAACTTCACCAATCATTGACTATTTGACTAGTCAACCAATCAACAAACCAATCAAAATCCCTTGGAATGGTCAAATCTCCCTCTAAATTTTAAATGTTCTATATTAAAGCCTTGAAACTCACTCAACTAGCAAGTACCTATTCCCTCCGTGCCACATCATCAACCCTTGACTAGTTTGACTGGTCAAATAATCAACAAGTGGTTCAAATGAGCTAGAGTGGTCGAACCCTCTTGAGCTTTAAATCCCTTTTAGTCCTTGTAGTTTAGCCTTTCTAAATGGGACCTATACCTCCCTTAGAGGCATATAAAACTAATCCTATCCCTTATTTAACCCAAAAAGGAAAGAGTTGTTGCCCCTTCACCTTCAACTACCAATGGAAAACCAGCTCAACCCAAGCTTTCCTCTATCACTTCAGCAGCTTGTGACTTTTGTCCCTCATTAGAACAAAGGCTATGATGCATCAGAGACATGCATTATGAGTCCTAGACCTCAAATGAGCCAAAGGGCCACATTTCATTCCATCTGCGTTACCTCATCTCCCATAGCTCCTCCAACCAACATCTTATTTTGTTTTGCTTCTCGAGGCCTTCATTTACCTTCCCATAGCTAAAACTCACTGGTCAAAAGTTATCGATGGCGAGATTCAGGCATGAGGTGGCCCTTAGTCTGTCCAGGTCTCATTGCTTGTAATCTTGATGTTTTGAGCCATGGATTTTTCCTATGGATTCATTCAAGGATAGTCAACAAGCTTAACTGATTAAAAATCACCCAAATTCATTGGTTAAATTGTGGGTATAACTCAAACCCTAGCTTTCTACATTTATGTTTAAATAACTTTCTAAAAAGTTAGTTTTAAGCCAAGCAAATAATTCCCCATGAATACTCTTCATGTACGTAAGCTCTGGTTAAAATTGATTGAGTCGTTTGAGAGAAAAGTCCATTTGTTTAATCCTAGGGTTAATTAAGTTATTCATGTGGCTGTACATTTTTTGTGTTGTTGATCATGTGATCAATGGTCCTGATCTGGCCATTCTGCCATTTGATCAAACTATGGGATCGATCCTACAGACTCGTTATTTATCCAACCAAATCATGACCGTTTATCCATACCAAGTATAAATAAATAATAATAATCTTCTACTAACTCAGATAAGCGATGCACTGGAGCATTGCCATGTCCCTGTATTTATTGCCAATGATTGCCTCTATAAAATCATTGGTTATTAATGCCCGTGGTATTGATCCAACGGCTTGTATGCCACCGCATGGCCACCCCGATGCTGTGGTTTTGATCCAACGGACTAGATGCTACTACATGTGCTGTCATCGTTGCTGCCATTTCTTTTTAGTTTTAATTAATTTAATTAGTTTTAAAAGATTTTTAATTAACATAAACTTCAAAAAAATATATAAAATTGAGTTTTTATCCAAAATTTACAAGTAAATACTCATTTTCTTCAGGATTTTATTGTCTTTTATTTAAAATTAAAATCAATCAAAAATGATTTTTGAATAACAAATAATTTCAAAAATTTAATATTTGCCCTTTTTAATTAATATTTTATAAAGCATAAATCCAAGTGTTCTGAAATCTTGGGACAATCATTTTCAAAGTATGTTTGATCTCTAGTAATTTTCTCTCATTTATATAAGCTCTATTTTGATTATTATTAAATTGGTATAAGTGTAAATCCCTTTTTAAGTTCATGTTTTCCTAAAATTATTTAAAACATTTTCTTCATGCATTCAATCTCTTCATTAAAGTCTTAAATCAGAGCTTAATTGTATGTGAATGAAATTGGTTAGGACTAATGCAAGTTTAAGGCATTTCTATATATCCATTATATCACTTTGCATATCCATTCATTTTAGCACTTTAGCTTTCGTTGGAGTTTGATTAATCAATGTTATGGTGAATGTTCCTTATTATAGCATTGGAGAGCTAATAATGTGGGGAGGTGTTTCTTTGGGTGAATGTCAAAGTGCTTGGGTTATGGGGTAACCTAAGCACCTAGAAATTCACCCCATTCTATACACTTAGCTTTAGGTCACTTATTTGTGTGATGTGATTAAATTATTTTATGTATGTTAAGGGTTAACAAACACTGATTTTGATCCCACATAACTTAATGACATCTAAGTACTAAATGTTTGATAAGGATGTTAAGCCTAAGCAACCTTGTACCTAGGCACACAAAGAGGGCGATGAATTGTTGAATTTAAAAACTAATTACTTAAATTTAAAAGTAAAGAAAATATTTTTTGGAGTTTTTCAATTTGTGAGAAAATAAGTAGCAATTATCACTTAGTGCAGAAGTAAGATGAATTTATCAAAATATGAAGATAATGATGTTGAAATTTTAATCATTAGAGCTAAGCATTAAGTATAATTTTCACCAAGCAGTTATAATAATATTTAGGTGCAAAAAGTAAAATTTAAAAAATAGAAATTAGATCAAACACACTGGAGATTTATAGTGGTTTGGTCAAATAATGACCTACGTTTACTCTTTGGAGTCCTCCACTCTGAGTATTGCACTATCACTATAGTGTCTCTCCTTTTGCCCCCATAGTAAGGCAGAGAAGCCCTTACATAAATCCCTTCCACCAAACCTAGTGTAATAGAGAGCTGGATACTTTGTCACCCTCTAGGTGACGGCAGCGGACCTTAAATGTTATTCTCCTACCTGGAAAAGGTAGAGTACCTTGAATCTTTTTCTCCCTCTCGAAGAAGGTAGAGAACCTTGAATCTGTTTCACCCTCCTAGAGAAGGCAGAGAATCTTGAACTCCTTTCTCACCCTCCTCGTGATGGCAGAGAGCCATATCTTTGAGTTGAAGAATTTCTCCCCATAGCCACCCAAGAAACTAAAACAAACACTCGGAGGAACAAGGCAAGACACTTACTTGTAGAAACCATGTGAACCCCTCACATTACTTCTCCCTCACACACAAGCTCTCCCTTTTCTTCCCAACGAACTCCTAGATCTTCCTCTCAAAGCTCCCTCTAAAGAACAATCAATAGCTAAAGACTTGAAATAAGTCACTTGAGAGAGGTTAAATGCAAAGTCTCACAAAAATCCCTAAATTCAATTCTAGTGACACTGATCATCCAATACGATCATGGATGATCCAGTATGATTAGTTCAAAGTACTCCTGTTAGTACTATACGAAGATCTGGGTGCTATACGATCAATTCAAGGATTTAAGCTAATCATCCTGGATGATTTAGATCATCATCCAGTATGATTAATTCAAGCTACTTGGATTATCATTTAGTACAATAGGTGATGATTTAATTATCATTCCATGAATGAATCTAGTCATATAGAATGATTGGTTAATTATTCTGTACAATCTGACTGGATTAATTAATCCAAATTTGTTACCTAATCACAAGATTAATTTAGGCAAGATTTAATTACATCATATAGTATGATACCTATCATCTAGTATGATGTGTACAAAATTTGAATTTCAAAATATTTCCTAAAAAGTGATTGGTGGTTGGGATCCTTATTTTCAACTGATTGTTCTGTACGATATACATAATACAGTACGATTAGTTCATGTTGCATTAAGTATCATAATTAGCCATTTTAATCATTTTTAATTAGCTAATTATATATTATGGTTTGGATCATATAATATAATTAGTTTAAAAAATCCAACTTTTTATGGGGTCACTAAATCACTCCCTTCAGTGTGTGCGTGCATGGTTACCAAGCTTAGTATCCACCAAGTACATGAATTGACTCAAGAAAGTTAAAAATACATAGGAATTTAAAATATAGACTCTTCATGATATACTTAATCATAGTCTATTCAATCTTGGGTTAATCAACGTTGCAAGTGTATGGTGGACCTGAAATATTAGTGCATAAAAAAATAGATATGCAATAATAGTAATTAACAAGAGATAACGCAGTAAGAAATCCAATAATTTATGTTATCTTTAAAATCACATGACTTGGTCTAGATTTGCAATAATCTCTCCCCTTTTTAAGATGATAAACATTATTGGTAAATTTCTCAAATATATTTTTTCTATTTTCTAATTCCCCCTTGCTAGGTGAATATTTAAAAAAAAAGGGACATTTTTTTGTTTTTAATTTTATAAGGAAACAATGCATAAGTAAAGAGAAAACAAACAGTAGGAAAATAGAAGATTAATCATTCTAATCATAAAGTACAACCTACCAATAATAAACTACTCCCTATTTTTACATCACAAAAAGGAGAAAACTGCAAAGCAAGAACACTAAAGAGAAGCACATACATCATAAAGCACAGAGGTAAAAATAATATAGACACAAGGACAAAAACAAAAAGTAAACTAAAATTATAAAGGATCATGATCAGGTGCAGGTGGTGGTGGGGGTGGTTGGAAGAATCGGTGGATTGAAGCAAATTACTCCCCAAACCAAGCTATATCATTATGGTGTTGTTGATGCTGCTGTGCTATGTAGTTATCAAAGTGAGCCATATCATTATCATGATTCTATTGTTGCTCTACTACGTAGGTGTCAAATTGAGCTTCCCATTGGTCAAACCCTGAACAAGCATATTATACTGAGACTGCTGGTGTATAGGTGTTGGTGCTGGTGCTGGACCTCACTCTTCTTCCATTGGGTCGTCATCTATATAGTGAACATTATGACAGTGAGCGCTATGAAGGATGTGGAAGGAGCTATTAGAATAGAAGATTGGAAGCTGATCTAGAGGTGTAAGGAATTTGAAGTTGTATTAAAATTCAAGGATGAAAGAAAATATATGACCTAAGGCAAGATTTGACTTTCTTATATGTCTAAGATCTCTAATACAGGTTAGATGCTAAAGATATCAAATAATTAGATCAACTGCATTGAAATCTATCTCAGCCATTATGAAGTAGTTAGTCATGGATAGAAGAGGTGTGATGTTAATTCGATCCCCAACTTTTAGAATTATGGAGTTGTGAAGGATATACTAGATGATTCTAGCATCTTGTACTAAGGTATTGACATGGGTGATGTGGTATCAAAGATTTGATTCCCTAAGGGTAGTGTTTATAAGGGTCTAATCATAGTCAGGATTTGAAGCTAGAAGGTGAACTTTTTTCGCTAGTTATGGAAAGGTGAAGGAATTCATGAAAATCTTTGTAGGTGATTTTGATAGGCCTCCTATTAAAACAAGATTGGAAGGTAGTGCCCTCACTATAAATTCATAGACAAGCAAAAAATTGAAAGAAGTTTAGAATTAAATGGGTAGGCAAGTGTAAGAATAAACTGAAGGGCGGTGCAAGTAAAGAAAGAAAGCACCTGGATGTTTAAAACATCCTCGTTTATGATCTTTGAAGGTGTGATCCTGGCAATTTTATATCGATTTTAAGCTTCTTTGTCAGCGGCTTTGGTAAATATAGGATGCACGGGGCATCTAGAAGAACTTCCTACTAGAGCTTGTAAAAGCTTTCCTTTGGCCATTTCAAAGTTTGAGATCTTAGAGAGAAGGAAAGAATAGTGGAATAGGAATTGAGTGAAGAAAAGATTTAATTTGCCTCTCCTTAATTAGAATATCCATATCATATAGTATGATAGAGACATCGTATAGTATAATCAAGTGTATTCAATTTTGTCCAGTCTGATCTGTCAAAAAGGTGGTCTTATCATATAATTTGGTTAGAATCGCACTAGATAATTAGAGCGAAGATAATCATCCTGAGGTGTCAACCTAGACGATCATTGACAGCTGCTCATACAATATGATATGATATTAAATATCATACATGCCAAATTCAATTTTTTTCAATATCTATTATCACATGTATTGTACAGTACGAAGTAGGTTTTCATAAGTATGATCACCAATGTTTGATGAATATTAGCCGTTGGATGTGATGTGATAAGTAATTTGGTGTTTTTGTGAAGATCATACAGTACGATGTGAAATCGTATAGTACGATGTGAGCAAAATTCAAAAAGTCGTGTGTGATGATCAGGAAAGCTCAATAAAAAGAACATAAAATAAATCACAAAATAAAACAAAAGAAATAATACAAACAATCATAAAGAAAATAAAAAAAAATAACACAAAACAACATTTTCTTTAATTTTTTTTTTAATTTTCCTTTACAAAATCAAAAGCAACAATACGAATAATCATAAACCAAATTAAAAAGAAAGATATGAAAATATCTATTTTTCTAGTTTTTAAATCATGCTGATTCAAGCATGAATATCTATAACACCTAGTCTATTCCTTAAGGTGCTAAAGGTTTCAAAATCTAGAGGTTTTGTAAATATATCTGCCAATTAATTTTTAGTAGCTACATGATGTAGCTCTATATCCCCTTTTTTCACATGGTCTATAATGAAATGGTGCCTAATGTTTATGTATTTGGTCCTTGAATATTGGATTGGATTCTTTGATATGCAAATGACACTAGTGTTATCACACATTATTTGAATGGATCCAACAGGTAAGATGTTTAGAAGTAGATTTTTATTCACAGTAAACCTCTTCCTGCTCTTGAAGTTTAAACAAAAAAGTTTTAGCCTCTTTCAAATTATTAAAATTATCTTTAGAAGGATTAATTTGGCAATTAAGCTCATAGGAATTAACTTTCTCCTCAATAGCTAAAATATTAGAAAAAAAATATCGAAAACATTTCTATTCCACCAACTAATTTTATATTTAAGTCTTTTGAGTTTGAACCACAATTTAGTCATAACAACAATATTATTATAAGGATGCAGAGTAGCCTCCCAATTCTCTTTGATCAAGTCATTGACGGAGTTATCTAACAATCACATATTTTGAAATCTGAAAGTAAGAGAAGAGCCATACTGCCTAGAATTAATACCAATAAGAAGGGGAGAATGTTCAGAGAAAGTTTTACTTAAGTGCAGAATAAAGGTGTTATTACTATAGTTAATCTACAAATCATTAAAAAGCTCACTATCTAACCGTTGCCACATATTTCCATGATTCCAAGTAAATGGATTACTAGTGAAACCAATATCAACTAGATTTCACTCCATCATCATTCTATTAAATTCCTCTAAAGATTGATAAATAGGGCTAGAACTACCAATCCTTTTAGAAGGGTTAGAAATAGTATTAAAATCACCACAAACTAGCCAAGGAGAGTTATTTAAACCACTAAAATTAGTAAGTTGATTCCAAAGAACTCTTCTAGTAAAACAAGATGATGAAGTATAGACAAGGGAAGCATAGAAATAAAACTGCATAAACTTAATTTTACAATGCAAAACTTGAGTGAAATCATCAATTACATCAATTAAAATTGAATCTTTCCAAAAAATAAAGATTTTGTTAGAAACATTAGGCACACAATGATTGAAACCAAGGGAGTTAGCTGTTTCCTCCAACTTGGTAACAAAAATATGAGGTTCAAGTAAAGCAAGGAAATTAACATTATGAATACGGCATATGTTTCTAACCCTAATTCTAGAAGAAAGGCAACTGATGCCCCTAACATTCCGAATAATAGACTTAATCAATAATTTGAAATTAATTAAAATTTTGAGAACATGTACTTCTAGGAGTTTTCACATTAATGTTTTTAATTTTCTTCTTTTTCTTACTTTTAACTGAAGTGAAATCATGCTCTTGTTTAACAGAATCTTTAGTAGCATTATCATTAGCAGAAGCATCATAATTAATAGAAGAAGAGGCCTTATAACTTATGTCATTACCCTTATGCTGTAGTTCATTAGCATCCTCCAGGCCAATAGCTCCCTCGACCATACCATTGTCATTACTCTGCATTATATTGCCATTTCTTAGGCTAATAACTTTCTCAGCCATCCCCTCATGCAAAAATTCTCCTTCTTTCATACTCCCTTTTAAAACATTATGCTGGTTATTCACAAATGGCTGAGATGAAATGTTATTAGTACATTCACCTTTGTTTACCAAAAAATCCAAATATTTTTTTTTTGTTAATAGCAGAAGGAAAATAAGAAGCAGTTAACATGGTTTATTGTCTAAAAGTAATTGCCACGATTTTTTTCTTCCATATTTTCAAAATCATTAATGACAAGATTATGAGTTTCTAGCATAACAGGAGTAGAACATTAATCCCTCCCTTAACCGTTGAGGGTTTGTAATCCTCAATCTTATATTTATTTCCAGCATAGTAGATCTCCTTAGGAACATCAGGTTCACAATTCACTATAGAGTGAGGATGAGTAGCAAGGTTCTACTGGGATGGATTTTCCTCCACAAGTATTTCCTGCACTGGGTTAGTAATCTCATGAGACTATAAAATATTTTTCCCCTTCAAATCTTTAGATGTTTCCTTATTGTTATGTAAATGAGGGTGTAAAATAAAACTTGCAAATTGCAATGACAATGCATTTTACAATAACTATAAAAGATGGACAAATTTTAAAATTCAACTTTTTGTTGATACCCATTAACCTCTGATCCAATGTAGATTTCCTTAAGATATTTCTTTGAAATATGCATTTTGACCATAACTCGAGCCACAAACGAATGAGATACAGACACGATAGCTTAATCCATATGTAAGTGTCTACCAAAGATGGAAGCTAAAGTAAAAAGGATTTATGAATTAAAAAAATGGTGCCTTAGATTAGGAAAAGAAACCCAAACAGCTGTTATAGGTGATTCCTTTCTAATGTCAAAATCAGCAGTCCACTTAAGTAAACACATTTGGCAACCAATAATATAATAAGCTCTTCTAGAAAAAATGCGACTCTAGTCTAGATCATTAAAGAGTTGTATCACAATGTGGCATTTGTCAATCAAACTAATAAAAAATGTTCCAGAGAGTTTTAGGATGGGAAAAACCTTACGAATCACATCAAGATTTGGCTGGTGTAGAATGAACTTTCTAACAAATGTAAAAGCAAAGGGAGCAACTAGGTGAGAAATCACTTTATCATCAAACATCAAAGCTGGCAGACCTTTAAAGGAATTATGAACCAAATCCAACTTAGAGGAAGAAGAAGGAATGCCACCCACCAAAACATCTTTAATGAGATCCAAATGTTCGATGATGACAGAGTCATCATCACCCAAACCCCACAAGAAATTGAGAAATCAATAAAGCAAATCCACAAAAATAAAAAATAAATAGTAAACAAACAGAATAAAAAAAAACCAACAAGAAAATATCCATAATTAGGCGAAAGGAGGCACCGAGAAGGAAACCTAGAAAATGCCTCAGTGTCGCCATAGCATGCTTCTATTGTAGACTTTTTTGAAAGGATTCTTTGTTATGTTCAGCCTAGATTGTTTAACCTTATTTGTTCCCTCGTATGTGATACATAATTTTTCCTTGATTTCACTGCTAGTGGTACATGTAGAGACTCTCATATAATCTTTTGACATAAGAGTATAGAAAAAATAGTTCAAACATTTTGTATTTAATTGAGCTAAGTCTCTATCCTCATTACTTTATTCATTAAATGGTAACTCAGTTTTAATGCCATAAATAAAATTAGATGTTGAAGAATAATCCTCTTATACTAAAAACCACATACAAAAATTGATAGATTACAAGGAAGTAGAAATGCGTATTTTCTAGAAATTAGATGGTATATTGTCAAACAACAGTGGACGAGTAATAGAGTAACCTTTTGTGGTGTTCCTATTTTCAAAATATGCTGTGGATCATTTTCCTCTAGGTTTTTTAAAACACTATTTTGGAGAACCACTCTGATACCAATTGAAAGTTTGATAAAGATGTTAAGCCTAAGTGAACTTGTCCCTAGGCACACCTAGAGGGGGATGAATTGGTGAATTCAAAAAGTAATTGCTTAATTTAAAAAATAAAGATAATATTTTTTGGATTTTTTCAATATTTGAAAAAATAAGTAGCAATTATTACTTAGTGTGAAAGCAAGATGAATTTTTTAAAACATGAAGATAACGATGATGAAATTCTAATCAGAAGAGCCAAGCATTGAGTATGATTTTCACCAAGCAGTTTTAAAAAAATTAAGGTACAAAAAGTAAAATGCAAAAAATAGAAATCAAAATAAACACACTAAAGATTTATAGTGGTTTGGTCAAATAATGACCTACGTCCACTCCCTGGAGTCCTTCACTTCGAGTATTGCACTATCACTATAGTGTCTCTCCTTTTGCCCCCACAGCATGGTGAAGAAGCCCTTACACAAATCCCTTCAACCAAACCTTGTGCGATGGAGAGACAAAAGCTTTGTCACCCTCCAAGCGATGATAGTGGACCTTAAACCTTTTTATCCCTCTTGGAGAAGGTAGAGTATCTTGAAACGTTTTTTCCCTCTTAGAGAAGGCAGAGAACCTTGAATCCTTTTCTCCCTCCATGAGAAGGTAGAGAACCCTGAAGTCCTTTCTCACCCTCCTAGTGATGGCAAAGAACCACGTCCTTGAGTTGAAGAATCTCTCCCTAGAGCCACCCAAGAAACCTAGATAGACACTTGGAGGAATAAGGCAAAACACTTCCTTGGAACAACCATGTGAACCCCTTACACTACTTCTCCCTCACATAAGCTCTCCGTCTTCTTCCCAAAGCTCTCTTAGATCTTCTCAAAGCTCCCTCTCATAAACACTCAATAGCCAAAGACTTAAAATAAGTCTCTTGAGAAATTAAATTCAAGGCCTCACAAAAAGCCTTAAATTTAATTTTGGCAACACTGATTATCCAGTATGATCATGGATCATCCAATATGATTAGTTTAAAGTACTCATGTTAGTATTGCACAAAGATTTGGGTGCTGTATGATCAATTTAAGGAATTTAGCTGATCACCTAGGACAATTTAAATCATCATCCAATACGATTAGTTTAAATGATATAGATTATCATCCAGTATGATTAGTGATGAATTAATTATCATCTCATGCAGGAATCAGGTCGTGTAGTCTAATTTGTCAAATTATTTTGTATGATCTGACTGGATCAATTAATCCAATTCATTCCCTAATCATAGGATTAATTTAGGTAAAATTTAATTACATCATACCTTATAATACCTATTATCCAGTATGATAAATTCCAAAGTTGAATTTCAAAATATTTCCTATATTATGATTGGCAGCTGGGATTCCTATTTTCAATTGATCATCCTATATAATATACATCATTCAGTATGATTGATTCATCTTGCATTAATTATAATAATTAGCCATTTTAATTATTTTTAGATTAGCTAATCATATAGTATGATATGGATCGTATAATATGATTGGCTAAGAAAATCTAACTTCTGATATTATCGCTAACTCACTCCCTTGAGTGTGTCTGTGCATGGTTACTAAGCTTAGTATCCAACAAATGCATGATTTGACTCATGAAAGATAAAAATATATAAGAATTGAAAATACATACTATTTATGACATACGTAACCCTAGTCTACCCAATCTTGAGTTTATCAAACTTGCAAGTGTATAGTGTGAAAGTTTGATAGGGATGTTAAGCCCTTGTGAACTAGTCCTGAGGCTAACCAAGAGGGGGGTGAATTGGTAGTTTTAAAAATTTGAGAGCAAAACAACAATTTAGAAAATCTTTTTGAATGTTTTAAAACCTTTTTATAGTTATGCGATGTTGTCCAGATGTTTAACAATAACAGAATAATACTCATAATCACACAATCATCAACAGGAAAATAAATACGGAAACTAATTGGAAAGAATACACCAGATTTTATAGTGGTTCGGTCAACTTGACCTACGTTCACTCCTCGGAGTCTCCCCTCTGGGAATTGCACTAACACTAAGTGACTCTCTTTCTGCTCCCACAGCAAGGCGAAGAAGCCTGTACAAAAACTCTTTTCCACCAACCCGGTGAGGCAGAGAACCTGAACTCCTTTTGCTTCCTCCTGAAGCAGGCAGAGAACCTGGACTCCTTTCACTTCCTCCTGAAGCAGGCAGAGAACCTAGACTGCTTTCGCTTCCTCCTAAAGCAGGTAAAGAACCTTGATCTTCTTGAGGACGATCCTACCACGGAGAAACCAACAAGATAAGAGATGACGACTGGAGAAGACGACTTAGATCCTTGCTTGGAGCAACCTTTGTGAACACCTCTCAAACTCTCTGTCACAAGATCCTCTCTCTCTCTCCCAAGCTCTTTCTCTCTCTCTCAAGGTTCTCTCTAGCAAAGAAGGTGGCAAAAAGATCTTTCTTGTTGGAAGAAAAAGATCTTAAAAAGTAGGTCTCTAAAATTGCCCTAAATTTCAACTGGTCGACAAATATAATCTAGGACAATCGATAGATCATCCTGTATATTCAGTATAAAATCACATATATCATCCGGGATGATCTAGTTTCTCTAGGTGATTAGAAGGTAAAATTTGTTCACATCATCCCGTACAATTCTGCGATCGTTTGGGATAATTAGTGTAAATCAGGAATTTCATCTAGAAGACAGCTCGGGCCATCAAGGGCAACTTATGCTGGATGATCTCAAAATGACTTGATCATCCAGGATGATATCTATATCACTTGAAAGTTCATTAGGGATGTTAAGCCCTTGTGAACTAGTCCCGAGGCTAACCGAGAGGGGGATAAATTAGTTATTTCAAAAATTTATAACCAAAAATGATTTAAAAAAATATTTTTGAATGTTTTAAAATAATTATAGTTTTATGATGATGTGTAGATGTTCAAGAATAACAGAATAATAATAACAATCACATGATCATCAACATAAAAATAAATGCGAAAGATAATCAGAAGAACACACTAGATTTTATAGTGGATCGGTCAACTTGACCTACGTCCACTCCCCGGAGCCTCCCCTCTGGGTATTTCACTAACACTAAGTGACTCTCCTTTTGCTCCCATAGTAAGGCGGAGAAGCCTGTACAAAACTCCTTTCCACCAACCTGGTGAGGCAGAGAACCTGGACTCCTTTCACTTCCTCCTGAAGAAGGCAGAGAACCTGGACTCCTTTTGCTTCCTCCTAAAGTAGACAGAGAACCTGGACTCCTTTCACTTCCTCGTGAAGCAGGCAGAGAACACGGATCTTCTTGTGAATGATCCTCCCACAGAGGCACCGACAGGACAAGAGATGACGAACGGAGAAGACGACTCAGATCCTTTCTTGGAGCAACCTTTGTGAATCCCTCATAAACTCCCCCTCACAAGATCCTCTCTCTCTATCCCAATCTCTATCTCTCTCTCTCAAGGTTATATCCAGAAAGCAAAGTAGCAAAAGATTTTTCTTGCTAGAAGAAAAAGATCTTTTATAGGAGGGCTTAAAAATTGCACTAAATCTCAACTGGTGGTTAAATGTCATCTAGGATGATCGAAGGATCATCCTGTACGATCAGTGTAAAATCTCATATTTTAGCCTAGATAATCTGGTTTCTTTAGAAAATTAGAAGACAGATTTGTTCAGATCATCCCAAACGATTCTGCGATCATCCGGGATGATTAGTGTAAATCATGAATTTCATCCAGAGAATAGTTTTGTTCATCCAGGGCAACTTATGCCAGACGATCTCAAAATGACTTGATCATCCAGGATGATATCTTTATCGTGCTGTACGATTAGTTTGAAATACCCAAAACCATCCTGAGCATAGTTCTGATCGGCCTGCACAAAATGTGCTGCACGATTAAAAATGACTTAATCATCTGGGACGATATCTCTATCGTCCCGTATGATTAGTTTAAAATCAGGCATATCATCTAGAGGATAGTTTGGTTCGGCCAGGTGAAATGCTCTAGACGGTAAGGATTTTGTATGTATCGTCATATATGATATTACGATCATCCGGGACGATATGATTGTATCAATCAGGTATTAATTATTATCCTTAATTACTAGACTAATTTAGGCATGATTGTAAAGGATCATCTTGGATGATACACTTATCATCCAGGATGATCAGACCAAGTCTCTAAAAATAAAAAATTGCCTAACTTAATCTGCTGGCTAAGAATTTGTGATTTGAGCCTATCATCCTATATGATCAGAGGATAATCAAGGATGATTTGCTTAATTTGACCATCTTAACTTTGTCGCCCTAATTAGGGTTTCTATTTTCACTAGATCGTTCAGGATGATGTGAATATCATCCAGGATGATCTAAATAAAAAAATGAACAGAAACTCTAATTCACTAAAACTTTCCCCCTCAGTGTGTGTCTACAAGGTTACTTAGCTAGGGGATCAATTACATTACATTTGACTCAATAAAGATGAAAAAGAGTACATTGGACCTGAATTTCAAAATAGACTGACTCAATCTTTGGCTAGCTTGATTTTGTAATTGATCCTGTAGACCTGAAAGATTACACAATCAACCAGAAATATAAATGTTTGCTATCATCAAAATCATAATCCTTGAAACCAGATTTGAGATAATCTCCCCCTTTTTGATGATGGCAAATATTTGTTAATAATTTTAAAATCAATAATTAAACAGCGGGTGAATAATATAAGAATACTGAACTAACCCAAAATATAAGAACTACTACTCCCCCTTTTGACATCTCAGAAAGGGAAAATAATATATAGAAACAGTAAAACTAGTACAAGTCGAATACAAAAAAACATCAAAAGGACAAAATCAAAAAGGCCTTTTTTTTATCAGCTCCAGAAAAATAGAATTTTCCCTGATTTTCAATTCAAAAGTCAATAAGAAGAAAATCAACACCGCTAAAATCTAGAAAAGGTGGAAAATTGACTTTTGAAACTCCTACCTCGGACACCTTACATGTTCAAATTCCTTTCCAACAAAAGTCTAATTCAGAAGAAAGAAATTAGATTCGAAAAGAGATCCTTTCACGCCTCGTTCCAAAAAAAATATCTGATAAAATAATATTACGAAGTAAGGAATCAGAAATCATAATTTTCAATTTCAGGCTTTTAAAAATATTAAGTGGCGTATGGATTTTTCTAAGACATTTAAAGATCTGAAAGGGAAGAAGGCTTATTTCTTTGTGGGCACATTTTGTGCCTCTTTTTTGTTCAATTTATTTGGCGCATTGTGCATCTTTTGATTTTTGATACACTTTGTGTATTTTTTTAATTTGGTGACATTGTGCATCTTTTCATCTTTGGGCTCATTTTGTGCCTCTTTTTTAATTTGTTTGACACATTGCGCATCTTTTGTAAGCTTGCTTCCTTTCAAAAATTATTAAAGAATCTCAATTATGAAATTACCTTCCAGACATAAGAGAAGATAAAAACTCACTCTCTATAGTAAGGAGGATTAATTCACCAAACAAAAACCAGACATCATATAATAAGTGAAATCCGCTGATTAAGAAAACATAACACTGATCCAAAGCTTTGAGAATACTATTCATATGAGGTAGATTACTGTAGGAAGATAAAATAACTCTCTATTTTAAAAACCAACTTTTTAATTATGAAAAAGCTTTTTATCCAAAAGAAATAATATACCATTAAAGGAGTTACAGGAAGAGAAACAATAATCAATATTTCTTCCCTTTAACAGATTCAGAGGAGTCAATCACTGCTTACAATTTTTCAAACAAAAACAGCAAGGTAAAACACTTAGTCAAAAATTCAGTTTATCTGCAGTAGTGATCAGTGATCTGATTCTTATAAAAGTAAACAGTAAATAAAAGAAAACATGAAGAATAAAGGACATACTAAAATCAGTAAATGAAAATCAACAAATAAAAATCCACAGGAAATAATCAAATTCAATAAGCATATCAAACAGTAGAAATCAGCTGGAAACGAAAAAAATTCTAAAGTGAAACAGTCAATCAAATCAAATAGAAGCTAAAAGCAAAATGAAAAAATAGAAAAATAGAAACAAGTAATCATTAGATTCATGCATTTATGTCAATCACGCCCAATCTGGTCCTCAGAATGCGGAATGAGTCAAAGGCCAGTGGTTTAGTAAAGATGTCAGCTAGTTGATTTTCAGTTGCTACGTGATATAGCTGAATGTCCCCTTTTGTAACATAGTCCCTAATGAAGTGATGCCTTATGTCAATGTGTTTGGTTCTTGAAAGTTGGATAGGATTCCTAGAAATGTAGATGGCACTAGTATTATCACAAAGAACTAAAATTATGCCAACAGGTAATCCTAAATTCAAAACTTGTTGCTTCAACCCAAGGACTTCGGCCACACAACTTCATAAGGCAATGTACTCAGCTTCTGCAGTGGAAAGTGTAACTGAGTTCTATTTTCTACTAGACTAGGTAACTAAAGACTGTCCTATGAATTGACAAGTTCTAGAAGTGCTCTTTCTATCCACTATACACACTTCAAAGTTAGAATCAGAATATCCAATAATCTCAAAAGAAGTGTTATGCCTAGGGTACCAGATTCCTAGGTTTGTGGTCCCTAAAAGATATTTAAGAATTCTCTTAACAACAATCAGGTGGGACTCTTTAGGATCATCTTGAAACCTAGCATAAAGACAAACACTAAATATAATATCAGGTCGGCTAGCAGTCAGGTGAAATAGTGATCCAATTATTCTCCTAAACTTCTTCTGATCAACAGACTTTCCATTTGAATCCTTATGTAACTGAAAAGTGGAACTCATGGGAGTGTTGATTAGCTTAGCTTTTTCCCATTTCATATTTTCTTTAAGATGTCCTTAGTGTATTTTGATTGATTCAGAAAGGTTCCCACATACATTTGCCTTATGCTAAACCCCAAAAAGTAGGATAATTCTCCCATCATACTCATCTCAAACTCCTTACTCATTGTCTTAGAAAAGTCATCACATAAATTTTTATCAAAAGATCTAAAAAGTATATCATCAACATATATCTGGACAATGAGTAGATCATCTCCTACTTTCCTAAGAAAAATGGTGGTGTATATGCTTCCCTTAACAAACTCTCTTTCTAGTAAAAATGTGCTAAGCCTCTCATACCAAGCTCTGGGTGCCTGTTTCAATCCATATAAGGCCTTTTTTAATTTATAAACATGATTTTGATTTTGTGAACTCTCAAAACCTGGGAGTTTCTCTATAAAAATATCCTGTTTTATTATCCCATTTAAAAAGGCACTCTTGACATCCATTTGAAACAGCATAAATCCCTTACAATAGGCAAAGGCTAGTAGCACCATAATGGCTTCCAATCTAGCTATAGGGGCAAAGGTCTCCTCAGAATCAATCCCTTCAATTTGATTGCACCCCTTAGCCACCAATCTTACGTTATTCCTAAGCACCACACCTGAATAATTCATCTTATTCTTAAAGACCCATTTGGTTCCCACTATACTTTGATTTTTAGGTCTTTCTACTAACTCCCAAACATCATTCCTTACAAATTGGTTCAATTCCTCTTGTATTGCCAAAATCCAAAATTCATCAGAAAGGGATTGATTGATGTTGGTAGGTTCAGTCATTGAGATAAATAAAGAATGGTTTACTTCCTTCCTAAGTCTATGCCTAGTTCTAACACCTTCAGAAGGGTCTCCTATGATCAGTTCTTTTGAATGACTCAAAGAATATCTCCAATCTTTAGGCAAAGTGTTTTGAGGCTCTACCATTTCCTCTAGATTTGCATTTATAACTCCTTGGGTAATCTCTATTACTTCTTCTTCTTCCTCAACTCTAGTCTCCTTAGGATTAGATTTATCAAACACCACAAGAGTTGTCTCCTCCACCACCAAAGTCCACTTATTAAACACCCTAAAGGATTTCCCCACACTAGAATAGCCTAAGAACACTCCTTCATCAGATTTGGGGTCAAATTTTCCTAAGGATAATTTCCCATTATTCAGAAAGAAAACCTTATAGCTAAAGACATGGAGGTGGGATAGGTTTGGAGTTCTACCCTTAATGATCTCATAAGGTGTCTTATTTAGATTGGATCTAACATCTACCCTACTCAGCACATAACAAGTAGTGTTTACCGCTTCAGCCTAAAAGTACTTTGGAAGTGAATACTCAGCAAGCATGGCTCTAGCCACTTCCACTAAGGTCCTGTTATTTCTTTTAGCTACCCCATTCTACTGAGGGGTCCTAGGAGCTAAAAAGTTGTGGCTAATCCCTTGCTCCTCATAGAATATTCTAAATCTCACATTTTCAAACTCTCCACCATGATCACTATGAATAGTCAAGATATCACAACCTAACTTCCTCTGAATCCAAGTAGAGAAAGACTTAAATTCATCAAATAACTCAGATTTATGTGATAGAAATCTAATCCAAGTGAACCTCAAGTGAACCTCAAGACATCAACAATTACAAATCAATAGACTCTCCCCCTTAAGTTGGCAGTATGAATGGGTCCAAATAAATCCATGTGACGGACTTCTAAAGTTCTAGAGGTGTTGATGTCTTTAATTGAGTGGAAAGACGAGTGGAATTGCTTCCCTAATTGACAGGCATCACACAGGTGGTTCTTAGTGAACTTAAGCTTTGGGACACCTCTAACTAAGTCATTTTGGGTGACTCTCCTAAGGGTTTTGATACTGGCATGACATAATCTCCTGTTCCATAACCAAGACTCATCAGCAGCAATTTTTAAACAAATTAAAACATCAATTTTAAAGTAGTTCATATCCAGCATGTAGACATTGTTAATCCTTTATCCCTTCAAAACAATTTTGTCATTTAAGCTTATAATGCAGCAAGTGGGCAGGAACTTGATGTTGTATTCTTTATCACAAAGTTGACTGATACTCAGCAAGTTGTGTTTCAATCCATCTACAAGCAAAACATTATCAATAATGAAATTTTTTGAATAACCAATTATACCTGCTCCTTCCACCCTCTTGGTGGTGTTGTCTCCAAGTGTAACCTTGCCTCCAGCCTTGGCCTCCAGCAAAATAAATTAATTTTCATCTCTAGTCATATGTCTTGAGCATCCGCTATCTAGGTATCACATGCATTCATGAGGTCTTGTGTGAGACCACATATACAAAATCATCAAAAGTCAGATTTAGAAACCCAAATAGGTTTGGGTTCCTTCTTATGAAAAGAAGAATGCAATACATGTGTGTTGTGCTGTGAAGTATATAATTTGGGCCTCCACACCCAATGTGTACTATGGTTAACAGTACAAGTGTGAGAGATATGTCCAAGCATGCCACAAGAAAAGCATCTAATAGCAGGAAAAGGGTTAACTAATCTACATGGGTGATTGTGCCTCTTCCTAAGTTTGAATGAAACATGCTTTGATGTTTTGAAATAGATTCTTCAAAAGGTGGAGGTGCACAAAATTGTACGAAAGTAGGAGGTGTTTCATTTTTCTCAAAAACACAAATTTTTACTCTTAGAATTTCATTCTCCTTTTTAAGACTTATAATTTCAAATGTCAATGCACCCTTACTACTCTCTAAGTCACATGCCATGGTGTCTAATTATTTAAAAGCTCTTTCTAAATCAAAATGCAAGGTTTTTAATGAATCATACTCAGTAATCAAATTAGAATGCTTATTAATTAATTCATCAAATTCATAAGGTAGTGACATGTGATTACAATCAAGAGTAGAATGATCTTTAATCAAAATTTTATGTTCTTTTTGTAAATTCAGAAATTTTAATTTCAAACTAACATGAGTTTTCTTAAGTTTTGTATACGATGAATAAATTTTGTCAGAAACATCTAGCAATTGATCATAGGTTAGCCCATATACCTCTTCTTGATCAGACTAACCAGGATGATCATCAGCCATCAGACACAAGTTCGTAGTATCCTCTTCAGCTTTAGTCTCAGAGGAGTTAGATGTAGAATTTGCCTAGAATTCCTTTTGAATCTACTTCTTGTCCTTCCTGAACATGGGTTTCTCTTTACCCTTCTCTTTACTTGGGTGAGCTTTAAGTGTAGGATAATCAACCTTTATATATCCCAGCTTCCTGCAATCAAAGCAAACAGTATCAGATGAACCTTTAAAATTTTTGCTACTCTTACCTTTGTTCCATTTCTGAAAGTTCTTAAGTTTCTTCCTTAGAAAGCTTTTGAATTGCCTACTGAGTAAGGCAATATCATCACTATCAGACCCAGAAGATTCAGTTTCAGTATCATTGCCTTCAGTGCCACAGTTTTCTCCCTCTTCATCTCACCTGCATCAATTTATCGTTGGTTCACTCCTTACTCATAATCAATGAGTGACCCAAGTAAGTTATCAATAGAATAAGTGTTCAAATCTTTGGATTTAGTAATTGTAGTTATCTTGGCATCAAAAGAAGAAGGCAAACATCTCAAAATTTTTTTCACTTTTTCATAGTTTTTAAATTCTCTTCCTAAAGCATGTAAAGAAGTGACAATTTAAGTGAACCTAGTATACATTTCAGAAATCGATTCACTAGGTTTCATGCAAAAGAGTTCATAGTCGTGAAGTAAGATGTTCAATCTAGATTGCTTAACCTCTGATGTACCTTCATAAGTAGTGCAAAATCTATCCCAGATTTCTTTACTAGTCGTACAAGTGAAAACACGCATGTGATCTTCAAATTTTAAAGCACAAAAAAATAGTTCAAACACTTTCCATACAGTTGTGCTAAATCACGATCATCAAATTTCCAATTAGTGAAAGGCAGTTCAGTTTTAACATTATTAGCCATTCTAAAAGGTGCTTCATAGCCATCCTTAATAAGCATTCATATGCGATAATCAATTGATTGTAAAAAGGTGGACATGCAAGTTTTTCAAAAATCAAAAGGTATGTTATCAAATAATGGTGGTCGTGTAATTGAATAACCTTCAGCAGTATTACGATTACTAAAGTTAGCTATGGATAAAAATTTAAAAGTTTTTAAACTTAATTTTTGAATCCCACTATGATACCACTTGAAAGTTTGATAGGGATGTTAAGCCCTTCTGAATTAGTCCCGAGGCTAACCAAGAGGGGGGTGAATTGGTAGTTTTAAAAATTTGAGAGAAAAATAATAATTTAGAATATCTTTTTGAATGTTTTAAAACTTTTTACAATTATGCGATGTTCTGCAGATGTTTAATAATAATCGAATAATACTCACAATCACACAATCATCAACAGGAAAATAAATGAAGAAAATAATTGGAAAGAACACACCAGATTTTATAGTGGTTCGGTCAACTTGACCTACATCCACTCCCCGGAGCCTCCCCGACGGGTATTGTACTAACACTAAGTGACTCTCCTTCTGCTCCCACAGTAAGGCAGAGAAGCCTGTATAAAAACTCCCTTCCACCAACCCGGTGAGGCAGAGAACCTGAACTCCTTTCGCTTCCTCCTGAAGCAGGCAGAGAAGCTAAACTCCTTTCGCTTCCTCCTGAAGTAGGTAGAGAACCTGGATCTCAACTAGTCATCAAATATCATCGAAGATGATCAAAGGATCTTCCTGCTAGATAAGTGTAAAATCTTATATTTTAGCCTGGACGATCTGGTTTCTTTAGATGATTAGAAGATAGATTTGTTCAGATCATCCTATACGATTCTGTGATAGTCTCGGATGATTAATGTAAATAAGGAATTTCATCTAGAGAATAGTTCTGTTCATCCAGGGTAACTTATGCTAGATGATCTTAAAATGACTTGATCATCCAAGATGATATCTCTATCATCCTATACATTTAGTTCAAAACACTGAAGATTGTCCTAAGCATAGTTCTGATCGGCCTGCACAAAATATGATGTACGATTAAAAATGACTTCATTTTTTGGGACAATATCTCTATCATCCCATATAATTAGTTCAAAATTGGGCATATCATCCAAAGGATAGTTTGGTTCGGCCAGGAGAAATGCTCTGGATGGTCAGGATTTAGCATGTATCATCCCGTACAATATTACGATCGTCCGGGATGATATGATCGAATCAATAAGGTATTAATTACTTTTCTTAATTATGAGACTAATTTAGGCATGATTGTAAAGGATCATCCAGGAGTATAAACATATCATCCGGGATGATCAGACCAAGTCTCTAAAAATAAAAACTTGCCTAACTTAATATGGCGGCTGAGATTTTCTGATTTAAGCCTATTGTCATGTACGATCAGAGGATCATCTAGGACGATCTGCTTAATTAGAACAATTTAACTTGGTCACCCTAATTAGGGTTTCTATTTTCACTGGATTATCCAAGATGATGTGAATATCAACGAGGATGATCTGAACAAAAAAATGAACAGAAACTCTAATTCACTAAAACTCTCCCCCTGAATGTGTGTGTGCAAGGTTACTGGGCTAGGAGTTCAATTACATTAGATTTGACTCAATAAAGATGAAAAAGAGTACATTGGACCTAAATTTCAAAACAGACTAACTTGATCTTGGGCTGGCTTGAATTTGCAATTGATCCTATAGACCCAAAATATTAGAAAATTAACCAGAAACAGAAATGCTTGCTATAATCAAAATCATAGTCCTTGAAACCATATTTGCAACATAGCGGACCTGAAATGTTAGTGCATAGGAAAAATAGATATGCAAAAATAGCAATTAATAGGAGATAGCACAGTAAGAAATCCAATAATATTTGTTATCGTCAAAATCACAGAACTTAGGTCCAGATTTGCAACAATCTTCCTCTTTTTTATGATGGAAAATATTATTGGTAAATATCTCTAATATATTTTTCTTATTTTCTAAACTCTCCCTTACTAGGTGAATATTTCAAAAAATAAGGAGGTCTATTTTTATAAGAAAAATAATGCATAGGTAAAGAGCACACAAACAGTAGGAAAATAGAAGATTAATCATTCTAATCATGAGTACAACCTACCAATAATAGACTACTCCTCCTTTTGACATCACAAAAAGGAGAGAATAGCTAAATAAGGATATTAAAGAGAAACATATTACGTACAACCTACCAATCATTAAGCTACTGGTTTAAGTATCCTAAGGAGGTTTCATCCTTGAGCCCACTATGAAAACGCCACGAACAAATTTAATGGAGTGTAAAATCTTAAAATTAATTGACTATTAATTACTAAACAAAATTAAAATTTTTTTTATTCAACTACATCAACTAGGTTTTTAGGATGGACTACCTTGAGCTGCGGGGTTATATATCCAAAGGAGGTTCCATCCTTGAGCCCATTGTGACAATGCCACGAATGGATTCAATTGAATGTAAAATCTTAAAATTAATTGAATATTAATTACTTAATAAAGTTAAAATCTTTAATTCAACAACATCAGCTAGGTTTTTAGGAGGGACTACCTTGAGCTACGGGGCTACATGTCTTCAGGAGGTTTAATCCTCAAGCCCACTATGACATGCCACAAACCAGTTGAATATAAATATAATTAATTCAATCTTTAAAATTAGCAATCAATTAATTAATTAAAAAAATATTCAACCTCTTTATGCTCCAACCAATCAATTTAACTTGGTAACTGGTGCCTACGAGGCTATTAGCTTAGCCCCAAGGAAGGTGAAATAAACTTCATGACCCTGGTGTAAGTAAAAGTAGTAATCACTTAATAATTAAAATATAATTTAAAATCAACATTAAAATGTTAATACTTAAATTTAAATTAAAATACTCCTTTGACCTTCAGTTAATCAAAAAAGTAGAAATAAATTACCATATATAGGACATATCTAAGCCACAAAGCCTTCTCCACACACTTCAAATGGTTCGCTAGGACAACTAACTATAGTTTTAGGCTAGGTCTGTGTTTACTTTTATGCTACTTATGTGCCAGATGTTTCATGATTTTTATTGCATGTTGGTTGAACATTAATTGATTAATGTGTTGATTTATTCATAGAATTTATGAATTGATGAGATGGACATTAGATTACCCCTAGGTTTGGAATGATCTGGATTCTCAAAGAGTTTTTTTATAGATGGTCATGCTCATATAGGGCTATGAATTAAGGGGTCAAAAATTAAAGATTTAAACTGACATTTTTTTGTAAGTGCTAAAAAATGCTAAGCCATTTGAAATTAAAAGAGCATGGCCAAGTGTAGCAGTAATTTTATTGAGCAAAAATATATATATCTTCTTAGGATATATTTTAATTATAACTGCCTAGGGTGACCATGTAGGTGGTTTAGAGTCTTTTATATTTTTGATGTGATATAAATCAATGTCATTGAGTTTTGAAAGTTGAGTTTGGAGATGGGATGATAATCATCCAACCTGAAGTCCAAAGGGAAGGGTGACATCTATTAGGAGGGAGTTTCTCTTTATTTGGAGATTCATGTTAGGTTGATTCAAAAAAATCTAAAGATAAAAGAAAACACCCCTTTAGGGAGGCGTTTCTTTTCTTTTGGATATCCGGACTCGATGAATCCAAGGAGCTAATAGAAGGATGAAGAAGTGAAGACAGAGAATATTCCACTCTTAAATGTCACTTGCATCATATCTAGGATTAGAATCTTGATTATTATTAGTGGGGTTCAGCCACTTTTAATTTTTATAGACCCTGGGTTATAAATTAAGTGGCACTCACCATATGGACATTTAATTTATTTATTTAATTGATTGATTTGATTAATTTACATAGATTGTATAATAGAAATTGCATACTTTTCTAGATTTCTTTCTTGTATGTTAATCTTTATTGTAGCCTTAAAACATTTAGAGGCTTATGAAGGTGTGATTAAAAACTTTTTCTACTTAAGTTAAATAAAATTTCTAGGCTGACACAAATTTATAGGATCAGATGGAAATTTTAACGATTTAAAAGTAAGCTCGGGATCACCAAGAGTTTGCATATATGCACATTAAATGCTTCTCCTTGTTAGGCACCTCCCCACCTGCTGGTTCTGGCAAGCCACGTAGCCTATTAGGGTGCAGCTCTATCTAGGGGATATTGTAGAATCTCTCAAAAAAAATTATTTTTTATCCTTATTTTGAAACTGCTTCATTCTGATTTATGAATTCAATGTCAACTAGCATGCATTGCATTAGAAATAATTTAAAAGAGTCAATAAAATTTTAATTGCATTTTTTAAGCATTACCCACCCTACACAAATTAAGGGGCAACTTAAGATATGCTCTAGCCGTCAGCCCCAATTCCTCAAAACTTAATTAATAATGTTCCTACCCATCTTTCATAAAAAGATAGAATTTTAAGCGCATATGTGTGAGATGGCTCCCTAATCTAGGCCAAGGTAAGTCCAAATTTAAACTACATTAGATAGGTTTGGACCACAATTATTTAGTGACCAAATTAGACTTAAGATTGGGGCAAAGTCAAAATCATAAGACCCCAAACCTTGAGAATATAATCCCAACCTTCTAATAAATTGATAACTTAAATTAAAATTCCTTCAAAAACTAAAATTTAAAGCCCAATACATAGGATAGGCTGAGACATTTCTGAATCATTTTAGAATCTCAAAACACCTCCTACCATTTATATGTTGGCCTCAAGAAATAAGTGTTTAAAATTTGATCCAATCCTTGTTGAAATTCAAACCTCACACCCTTTGGTATCAGTCTATAAGAATTTTTAATAAAATTTCTACCATTATTTTAATCAAGAGTTTTCATAGGAAACTTAAGCTTCCTATGATATAATTAACTACAAGGACTTATGCTTGTAGGACCCTAGACCAACTTTCAAAATTTAATTGACTATCTTTTAGAAGATCAAAATTAACGATGATCGTTTTCATCATATTTGATTAATTAATAAAGGCTGATATTTTTCCTTAGGGAGACATATCATTCATATTCATGACCTCAAATATGAAATTAATTATAGCACATCCAGATTATTATAGCTAAATATTTAACCGAACATCATTTTTACCTTTCAGGGTCATATGTAGTTCATCCTTATATTTGGATACGAAATTTAGTATAAAATTAGCAATTCTAAATCTAAACCCATTAAGAAATCTTATTTCCACCTCTTGACATGGTAGATCATTTTTGATGGTATGTTTTATTTTAAAATTAAAATTCAAAAATTTATTTTAAATTTTCCAAAAAAGTTTTACTCTAATTTGCTTTACATCCTTTCAAAGCTCTTCCTTTTTCAACCAAACAATTATACGATCAATAATTCATATTGTATAATCTGTTCAGCTAACTTGAAGTGATTGTACTAGAGTTTGTTCATCATAGAGAACAAATAAAGAATTTTAAACTAATTATACTCTATGATCTAAGATCGTGCTATATGAATAGTGTCGATTGAATTAAAAAATTAGGGTTATTGGAGCCTTTTATATTTAAACACCACTTAATTCATTTAAGAGGGTCTTTAGTAAAATATCCGATGAGAGCCTTTCAATAAGAGAGGGTTTGAAGTGGGAGCTTTGATCTTGTGAGAGATATGTATGGTTTTGAGAGAGAAGAGCCTTGGGAGATCAAGAGAATGTGTGAAAGAAGTTCTGTACATGGTTACTCCTTGAACATTCATCGTCTTCCTCCAAGAGTCATTATTTTTCTTAAGGGAAACTATGAGAAAAGGCACCTGGTGTCAAAGGATCTGAGTACTCTACCACATTGGGTTAATGGAAGGGATTCAAGGTTCTATGCCTCACTAGGAGGGTGAAAAGGATCCTAGGTTCTCATCCTCACCAGGAGGGTGAAAAAAAATTTAGGTTCTCAGTTGCTTTGCATACGGGTGCAAGTAATTTTATAAGGGCTTCTCAACCTTATTGTGTCAGATAAAGGAGAGTTACTAAAAGGTTTGGTGCAATACCCAGAGAAGAGAACTCTGGGGAGTGGATGTTGGTCAAGGTTGACCGAATCACTATAAAATTTTTGGTGTGTTCATTTCTTTCTCTTTAGATCCTTTACTTTTTTACATTTTTGAATTCAAGCATATTATTTCTTATAAATCTAGGATAAAATAATTATGATAGCTTTGGACTAATTTTTGTGAGTAGAACAACAACAACATCAAGCCTTTATCCCACTACGTGGGGTCGGCTACATGAATCCTTTTTCTCCATTGTGTCCTGTTAAAAGTCAAATTCTCATTTAAATCTAATAAAGAAAGATCATTTCTAATATTTTCTAACCAAGTGTTTTTAGGTCTACCTCTACCATTCTTAATATAAGTCAAATCTAAGACCTCTACTTTCCTAATTGGATTAATGGGAGGCCGCCGTTTTATGTGACCAAACCATCTAAGGCGACTCTCCCTAATCATATCTTCCACTGGAGCTACTCCAACCTTTTCACGAATATGCTTATTTTGTATCCTATCTCTAAGGTAAAGCCACTCATCCACCTGAGCATCCTCATCTCTGCAACACTTAACTTAGAATTATGCTTCTCTTTTAATGGCCAACATTTGGTACCATAAAGCATTGCAGGTCTCACCACCATCTTATAGAATTTTCCCTTAAGTTTGAGGGGTACTTTTCTATCACACAATAAGCCCGATGCATTCCTCCACTTTAACCATCCAATTTGGATTATACTGTTAATATCCCCATCTATTTTACCATCACTCTGAACAATAGATCCAAGATATCTAAAATGTGTACTCTTATTAATGACTTGATTGGCCAAAGTCACAATCCCCTCTCTAGGTCTATTATTACTAAAACTACACTCCATATATTCCATTTTTGGTCTACTCAAGTGAAAACCTTTAGACTCTAAGGTTGACCTCCATGATTTAAGTTTACCTTCAACTCCCTCTCTAATCTTATCAACAAAAAGAATATCATCAACAAAAAGCATACACGAAGGTACATCCTCTTGCAAATGTCTAGTGAGAACATCCATGACTAAAGCAAAAAGATATGGGCTTAAGGCTGATCCTTGATGTAATCCAATCGAAATAGAGAAATACTTGGTCAAACCACCTTGTGTTTGAACACAAGTAATAACTCCTGCATACATATCTTTAATGATTTGAATATAAGCATTATTAACTCCTTTCTTTTCAAGAACTCTCCATAGCACTTCTCCTGGAACTTTATCATATGCTTTTTCTAAATCAATAAATATCATATGTAAATCCTCCTTATTCTCTCTATATTTCTCCATCAAACCTCTTAATAAATGTATGGCTTCTATAGTAGACCTACCCGGCATGAATCCAAATTGATTTTGAGAAACATTAGTATCACGCCACAACCTATGCTCCATAACTCATTCCCATAGTTTTAAAGTATGACACATTAACTTAATTCCTCTATAATTTGCACAATCTTGTGCATCACCTTTATTCTTAAAAATAGGGATTAACACACTCATTCTCCACTCATCTCGCATCTTTTTAGTCTTCAAAATAGTATTAAAAAGTTTAGTAAGCCAAGAAATTCCTTCATCTCCTAAGCATTTCCACATCTCTATTGGAATATCATCAGGTCCAACAGCTTTTCCACCCATCATTTTCTTTAAAGTCTCTTTAACTTTGGTTTTTCTAATACGCCGACAAAAAATAGAAATCTTTATTTTTATTTAGGGTACTAAGGTCACTACAGTCAATTTTATTTTCACATTCTTCATTAAAAAGTTTAGCAAAATATCTCAGCCACCTTTGTTGAATATCATCTTCTAAAAAAAGTACTTTTTGATCTTCATCCTTAATACACTTCACTTGAACTAAATCCTTACTACTCCTATCTCTTTGTTTGGCTAACTTATACATATATCTTTCTCCCTCCTTAGTATCTAATCTATTATATAAATCACTAAAAGCTAAACTCCTTGCATCGCATATTATTTTCTTAGCTTCCTTACATGCCTCTTGATATAATTTCTAATTATTAGAATTTTTACAATTAAACCAATTTTTATAACAAATCGTCTTATTTTTAATACTTTCTTGCACATTTGGATTCCACCATCAAATATTTTTACTATTAGGAGCTTTTCCCTTTGAAACTCTAAGCACATCTTTAGCAATATTCTTAATATCACTAGCCACTTTTTCCCACATAACATTAGCATCCTCATGCATAGACAAAATCTTAAGATCTAAAATCTTACTCTCAAAAATATTTTTATTAATATTCTTTAAATGCCCCCATCTAATCCAAGAAAATCATTTTGCTTTATTTTTTATTTTTTCCCCATTATCTTTAAGTCCAAAACTAATAAACGATGTTGGGTACATAAATTTTCACTCGGAATAACTTTACAATCTTTGCAATCTAAACGATCTAATTTTCTTATAAGAAAATAAATAATCTGAGTTGTACTATATCCATTTTTATAAGTAATGAGATGCTCATTCCTTTTCTTAAATAAGGTATTAGTAATTAAAAAATCATAAGCTAAACAAAAATCTAAAATGGACTTACCACCTTCATTTGTTGGTTTAAACCCATGGCCACCATGAATGCTTTTAAAATCATCTACCTCTTTACCCACATGTCCATTTAAATCTCCTCCAATAAAAACTCTTTCTTCAAGAGGTATCTTTTGTATTAATTCGAAAATTTTAATTTTGAATCCATATCCAAACCTACTTTAGGAGCATAAGCACTTATAATGTTAACAATCATAACATCAACAATAATCTTTAAAGCTATAATTCTATCTCTAATTCTATTAATATTTATAACATTATCCTTCAAACTCTTATCTAAAATCATGCCTACATCATTTCTAGTACGACTCCTACCCGAATACCAAAGTTTAAATCCTAAACTATCAATCTCTTTAGCCTTCTCTCCAACCCATTTACTTTCATGCATGCACATAATATTTATCTTCCTATGAATCATAATATCTATTAATTCCATTAATTTTCCTGTAAGGGAACCTATATTATAACTTCCTATCAAAATTTTAGTTTCATGGACTAGCTTCTTTGCCCACATTCGTCCTTGATGTGGGAACCCTTGCTTATTTAACACTGCACCCAGGTCGCGTTGCAGCATCCCTTGCACACTTGTTGCTGTATTTAGGCCATACAGCTCGTTGCTTCTAGAGGACGCCCTAGCATTAACATAATTTCTTAAAAGATTCATGTCATTATTATTCAACAAGTTTTACGCTGGCTGTCGACTACCTAACGCAACCCTCCACTTTTCTCATCCAGGACTTGGGACCTGGCAACGACAGTGTTGACTAATTTTTGTGAGTAAGAAAAATAAAAAAAAATCTAAAACTAAAAAAGAAAAAAAAATTGTTCTCTTTTCTATGAAATCCAAAATATAAATTTTGTTTGGTGCTTTGATATTTTTTTTCTGCTTATGTATTTGGTTAACATCTTTCTTAAGAAAAAGGTTTTGAAAAAGAAAATTTTTAAATAAACAATTCACCCCCCTCTTGGTGTGCTTAGGGTAGTTCAACAAGGTTTAACAACCTCATTTAAACATTCTAATGTCTTAAGAAAAGGTCTTAAATTTATAAAGTTAGAACCAACACCATGATTCTCTAAACACCTACATCACAACACCTTTGATGTCGCTGCACTAGAATAGAACATCATAGCACTTCAATCTCAATTAGTTTTCCATTCAAGGTAGTACCCAATAAAACATCATGTAGCTCCGTAGCACTGTGAGTGCCTTAACGTCGGGTTAACAAACCATTATGTCTGGTGATATGTGTGAATTATGAACTATTAATATAATTTATTTTTGATGAAAATATATTGTTTTAGTTATTTTATGCAGGAAAAACTCAAAAATGTCAAAAATTCTAAGGAGATTACCAGAGCCTTGGCTTCCGATAAAATAATACCCTAGCGCCACCTTCAACCACTAAGCTGCAAAGAATTGGACAATACGACATAAAATTCTTTATTTATAAGCTTCATATTAGCAACACAACCAGTGCTGCAGTATTACCAATGCTGCTAAGTAAAAAAATTAGCAGGGAAACACTAGATTCTCTTTTTTTAAAAGCCTCGGTACCATAATGTCTCATGCCTTAGAGCTATTTTTTACCCACGGGCACCGCAGCGCTATAATGTCAATAGTGTTGTGGCATTACTATTATAACTTCTAAGTGTCTTGTTCTCTCAGCGAAGAGACATTAGTGTCACTAAATAACTGATCAACATCAACAAGCATCATGGCAGTGCAAAAGTTTTAGAGTCGAGGTGTTAGTTTACTTAAATGGTGCCGAGGTGCCACTCTTTCAAATGTTGCTGTACGAGATGCCTTTTTATGTAATCCTATAAATAGTTGTGGTGTTATTTTTATAAAGGTGTTCAATCACTTCATAAAAATTCAGTACTTCTTTTTAGAGTACTTCTTAAGTTATCTGTTAGGGAAAAATCTAAAAGAGGCTATGGAAGCACAATATACAATCATTTAAAGTGTTTAGCCTGTGTTTCTCGAAAAAACTTTATATGTTAAAGGAGAAGGAGTATAGAGGAGATATTATGATCCTTTTTGGTGATATCAATCTCTTGTATATCTATTCTTTTATAAGTTTAATGAAAATGAGTTTGCTAATCATTTATTTTTTGTCTAACAAATTCTCTTATTTTGGATATATAATATAAAGTGCATGTTAAAGTACAAATAAAGAATCTTATTCTATAAATGTTAAATGATATTTATAATATTATCCCATTCTTAATTGAATGTGTATAGTGGTCATATGCATTGTTAAAATATAGTGTGATGTATAACCTTGATGGAGGAATACAAGAATAACCAAGAATATTGAGATAGGATGTTTGCATGCCTAGACATAGGATATAAAATATTTTAGGTTCTTAAGGAGATGTTATAACTGTAAGAGGTCAGCAGATATTCTTTTTACCCCTACAAGCTTGATAGTAATCTAGGGATGCATATGCTCTGAGTCATATCTTTAATTAAGAGTTTTATTAGGAAAGATATGAACTTTGCACTCATCAATCCAAAACACTTTTATTAAATATTGTATCCAATATTTTTACTACTTTATTAAGTAATAGAATCTCTATTAATATTATTTTTATTTCAGTAGGATGATTATTGCAACTAGAGTAAACAATAGAAGTTTGTTACAAGTAAACATACTTTCTCATGAGTTTGACACTCTACTTTATCACTTTATTACTTGATTCAACATATATACTTTTATATGTTAAATGAGGTTTTATTAATTTTATATCAAAAAAAAATCTAAGCTTTATTTAGGGGTGATGGAGCCTTAGATTTTTCTACAATTCAAAAGTTTACTCCACATCTCCCATCAAGTTTTCAACAATGTTATTAGAGAAGTCTTTTTTTTATAATTTTAACTAAATTATTGAATTAACTACATAGTTAGACATATTATATCTTTTATTTTATTTATTTTGTTTGCTGATTGCATATTCATGGTTGCATGCTTGATAGATAAATAAAAGAACCTTTGTTGTTTGACTCTAACATAGAAAGAACCCTTAAAAAATAAAAAAAATAAAAAATATTGAGAAAATGACTGAACTTATATTAGATCTAGGTCATTCAAGACATCTTAAGATTTTGCTAACCCTTTAACAAATAGAATTCATCAAGCTGTAGTAATTCTATGATCCAAGATAATAATTATGAATTAAAACCTTCCATAATTCAAATGATTCAAAATTTTCAATTTTGGGGAACTCTTATTTAATTCCTCAATTTACACTTAACCAATTTTTAGAAATTTGTGCAATATTTAAGCAGAATGGTGTTCGTGATAGTGCTATTAGACTTAGATTATTCTCATTTCTCTAAGCGATAAAGCTATGATGTGGTTGAATTCATTATCCCCATTCTCAATAACTAATTGAAATGAGTTGGCTCATAAATTTCTTGCTAAACATTTCCCACCTTCAAAGATTGCTAAACTTAAAAATAATATCACTTCTTTTACTCATTTTGAAGAAGAATCAATTTATGAGAGTTGGGAGGGATTGAAGAATTGATTAGGAAATGCCCTCACCATGCTTTACGTGATTAGTTGGTTGTCAAATATTTTATAATAAATTAGTAGAATCTCTTATAGAGGATCATTAATGTTTAAGCCATTAGAGAAAGCATATGAATTAATAGAGGAAATGGCTACAAATAATTTTTAGTGGCCTACTGATAAGATAAATCCTAAGAGTGTAGTAGGAATTTATGAATATGATGCTTTATCAATATTGATTGTATAAGTTATAGCAATTTTTATAATGTTAAACATAATAGGAGTGAACCCTCGATTAGGAACTGAATGATCGATACAATTGGAGGATCAAAATTTCATTGAAAAAAATAATGTGCATGGAATTCAAAATATTAATTTAATTAGAAGATAAAATAATCCATACTCTAATAAATATAATTCAGGATGGAAGAACCATCCTAAATTTAATTGGACAAATAATATTGCTAGTATCAATATATGGAATTCAAAGAAAATAATCGAGTAAATTGAAATAATCCTCAACAGCCTTCTATTAATCCTAGACCTGCATATACTTTAAGATTTAATTAAAGCAATCAATTTTAAAGTTGAAAATAACTATTTGAATATGTAGTGATTTTATTAGGGACTCAATTATAAATTAAACTGCTTCTATTAACAATTTTGAAACCCAATTAAGTCAACTTACAATTTTAGTCAGTAGTAAACCTCTTGGATCATTGCCTATAAATATTAAAGTTAACCCAAAGGAAAAATAAAAAGGTCCTAGTAAAAAAATTTTGAAGAATGGTAGCAATGTACCTTAGTCAAATTGATAAATTTAGGCAAGTCTAGCTGAAGACTATAAGCTTAATGATGTATAGAATGTAATGTAGCCTTTGATTTTTGTATACTTGGTTGATTAGCTTTATAAATATTGATCATTAGTGATATTATGTGTAAAAAAATAAAATAAAAAAATAAAAACTTAAGAGAGTGAAAGCAACGCTGCTTATAGCACCGCTACGCTTGGTTATTCCATAGTGGTCTAAAATTCAAATTTTGGTCCCACCCACCCATGAAAATTATAAAAAGGATAAGTTAAAATTTTAATTTTCTATCCATGATAGTTCTTCATGAGTGAAGTGTTATTGAGTGTCCACCTTTCCTTTCATAAATCTTAAAGCAATTGGTGTAAGGAAATGAAAGTAGTCATCCTAAAAAAAAAAGTGAAGTGAGCTCAAAGAATGAAGATTCCTTCTTTATTTTATACCTCCAAAGTTTTGAAATAGTTAATAAACTTTAAGAATTCAAAACTAAAGTTTATGAAGATATATAAATCTATAATGCAGAAATGAAGAAGATGCATTGGTGTGAAGTTCTTGATCACGAATTTTCTCTGGGTCAATATGGCTTGCTTTATAGTTATTGGAAGAAATATTACCATAAAAAAATAAATTTGGATGGGCTCGCCACTTTACTATTATTAGAGTATATCCTAATGCTTCCATAATGATTCAAGATAAACAAACTTTCACATCTTCAAGGTTAATAGTCATAGATGAAAATGTTGTGGATGAGAAGTATAAGGACTAAGAAATATCCAGAATATACATATAAGGAGTTTTTATTTTCTGCTTATTTTAATTTAAGAGAGAGATAGAATGCATGTGTGAATGCTACTCTTATTTTATTATGTCTTTACTTTGGGGGAGATTTTAGTAATGTGAAGGATTGTAAAGTTTGTAGTGACGTAATGATTCAAGTTATGGCTATGATGGCCAGTGCATTATGATAGTAAGAGTGGTGCTTTAAGCTCTAGTTATCTTATACCCTATGTGTTAGTTTTATATATATCACATGTTTTATAATTTTCTATCATTCATATAAAAATATATATTATTTACTAATGTTCATTTGTGTTTCTATTTATATTTGATTAAATTCCTCTTATACTTATATTTTTATATTATCTTTCATTAAAATATCGGCATTTTGATTATTTAATTAACCATAATAAAAATTGATAATTAAAAATTATATAAAATTAGGATAATAATAAAACCCAAAATCATACTTCAAAAGAACACTGTTTTGTAATTCATAGATTGAAAAACTAATAATTAACAAATTTTCTTAACTCAAATTTTCTTAATTTTCAAGTACAGTATAATTAGTTCAAAAAATTTCCATCTCAAATTTTTTTTTACTCCCCCTGTGTGTGTGTGTACGATCACCAATTTTTCATGTACCCTTACGTGACTAAACTCAAGAATTGAAAAAATAAAAGAAAGTGAAAATTACATAATCTTTTGACTAATATCCTATTTTACCCAAACTTGAGTCTTGATTAATCTTGAGCGGTGTATGATATACCTAAGATGTTAGTGCACACACAAAAAAATATCTAATATATGTACTAGAAGAAATAAAATCTCAATCAATAATATTTTTTATCATCAAATTTGCAAGCTAGTTATCTTTGATTGAAACAATCTCCCCCTTTATGATGATGGCAAATATTTTTGGTTGAAGTAGTAAGTTAATATTTTTTTCTTCTGATCACCCCCTCACTAGGTGATAGATTTAAAAAATAGGGGTAAGAGTATATATATATATATATATATATATATATATATATATAAAGAAGATAAATAAAAAATAAATAAAAGAACACAAAAAAATGCTAAACCGAAAGTGCATAAAAATAACTGATTAAAAATAAGCAAAGATATATAAAACAAAACACTTACTCCCCTTTTTGATATCACCAAAAAGAGAAATATACTAGAAATAAAAAACTATAAAATATGAAAAACTATTATAAATATAGACTCAAGGATTATAATTTTGATGATAACAAACATTTCTATTTCTATTTGATTGCCTAACCTTTCATGTCCACAAGATCAAGTGCAATTCAAGCCAGCTCAAGATCAGGTGTGTTTGTGTTCAAATGTAATTGTTTCCCTTTCTTGAGTCAAATGTAATGTAATGGATCCCCAAACTAAGTAACCTTGCCCACACACACTCAGGGGGAAAATTTTAGTGAGTTAGAGTTCATGTTTTATTTTGATCATATCATCCTGGATGATACTAATATTATCTTGGATGATCCATTGAAGATAAGAACCCTAAATAAGGTAGCCATATTAAGTCAGTCTGAATAAGCAGAACATCTTGGATGATCCCCTATCGTCTGGGATAATATGCTCAAATTAAAACTTCTCAACTGCTAGACTTATTTAGGAAGGTTTTTATTTTTAGAACTTTTGTCTAATGATACAGGAAGATAGACACATCATCATAGATGATTCATTACAATCATACCTAAATTAGTCAGGTGATTGAGGAAAGTAATTAAGGACTGATTCATCAATCACATCATCCTGGATGATCACAAGATCATCCGAGATGATTAGTTGTAAATCCTCATCATTCAATATAACTTTCTTAGATGACCTGATCGATGTGCTGGATGATATGGCCGTATTTATACTAATCATACAAGATGATAGAGTTTTCATCCTAGATGATCAATTATATTGAAATCATCCAGCATATTTATCCTGGATGACCTAACTGATGCGGTGGATGATATTGGTTATTTTTGAACAATTATTTAGGAAGATAGACATATCATCCTTGATGATCAAGTCATTTTCTACAAATCATCAAGAATTTTCTTCTGGTCTACTTGAACTATATGCTGGATGATATTCCTACTTTAGAACTAATCGATCAGGACGATCACAGGATCATCCTGGACTATCAGAAAAAACCATGTCTCTAATCATCCAGAAGAACCAGATTATATAGGCCAAAAAGGGATGATTTACACTGATTGTACATGATAATTATAGGATCATCCTTTTATTTGACCGCAAGTTGAAATTTAGGAAAATTTTTGAGCCCTTCTATTTAAGCTTTTTTTTGAAAAACTTTTTGCTACTGTCCTCACCTGAGAGAGTCTTGAGAGGGAGAGGGAGAGCATGGGATAGAGAGAGAATCTTATGAGGGGGAGTTTGTGAGGTGTTCACAAAGGTTTCTTCTAGCAAGGATTCAAGTTGTCTTCTCTAGTCGTCATCCCGTATTCCTTGGTGGCTCTGTGGGAAGGATCGTCAGCAAGAAGTTCAAGGTTCTCTGCCTGCTTTAGGAGGAAGCAAAAGGAGGTAAGGTTCTCTGCCTTATTCAGGAGGAAGTAAAAGGAATTTGGGTTCACTACCTGCTTTAGAAGGAAGCAAAAGGAGTTTGGATTGTCTACCTCATCGGGTTTGGTGAAAAGGAGTTTTTGTAAAGGCTTCTCTGCCTTGCTGTGGGAGCAGAAGGAGAGTCACTGAGTTTTAGTGCAATACTTGTAGGGGAGGCTCCGCGGAGTGGATGTAGGTCAAGTTGACCAAAACACTATAAAATCTAGTGTGTTCTTTCTTTTACTGTTCTGCTTTTTATTTTTTGCACTTTACTTTCCTATGGATGATTGTGTGGTTAAAGTTATTATTTTTGTTTATTAATCATCTCCACATCAACATGCAATTGCATTTATTTTAAAACATTTAAAAAGGGTTTTCAAAATCATTTTTTCTTAAGAATTTTTTAAAACTACCAATTCACCACCCCTCTTGGTTAGCCTCGGGCTAGTTCATAAGGGCTTAAAATCGCTAATGAACTTTTAAGTGGTATGAGAGAGGGATTCAAAAATTAGGTTTTAGAAAGCTTTTTAATTTTGATCTATGGCTAACTTTGGTAACCGAAACATGGCAGAAGGGTATTGCATTAATTAACCACCCTTGTTTGATAATATACCTTTTGATTTCTGGAAAACTCCCATGTCCACCTTTTTACAATCGATCGATTATTGTATATGGATTCTTGTTAAAGATGGTTATGCTGCACCTTACAGACTTATTGGTGGTATTAAAATTGAACTTCCTTTTACTATGTGGACTGGTGATGATAGGGACTTAGTAACTCTTAATACAAAATGTTTAAATTGCTTTTTATGTAAACTTAAATCTAAAGATTACATGCATGTGTCAACTTGTACAAATGATAAAGAAATATGGGATAAATTATGTATCACTTATGAAGGCACAACTGAAGTTAAGCAATCTTGGTTGAATATCTTGTTTCATGACTATGAACTCTTTCACGTGAAATCTAGTGAGTCAATATCTAAAATTTATATTAATTTTACACAAATTGGCACCTCCCTACATGCCTTAGCAAGAGAACTCACAAACGATAAGAAAGTTAACAAAATTTTGAGATGTTTGCCTTCTTCCTATGATGCCAAGATAACTGCGATCATTGAATCCCAGGATCTAAACACTTTTTCTATTGATAACTTATTTGGATCACTCATTATTTATGAGCAAGGAGTGAACCAAAGACAACTTAATGCAGGTGAGAAAAAGAAGGAGAAAATTGTGGCATTGAAGGCTAATGATATGGAGACTGATTCTTCTGGGTCTAAAAGTGATGATGTTGCCTTAATCACTAGGCATTCAAAAGCTTTCTAAGGAAGAGATAAAAGCACCATCAGAAATGGAACAAAGGTAAGAATAGAAAAAATTCTAAAGATTCTTCTGATATAGTTTGCTTTGAATGCAGGAAGCCAGAACATATAAAAGATGATTGTCGTACACTTAAAGCTCACCCAAGCAAGGAGAATGGTGAGGAGAAGCCCAAGTTCAGGAAGGATAAGAAATGAATTCAAAAGGATTTCTGGGAGAATTTTACATCTAACTCCTCTGAGATTGAAGCTAAAGAGGAGGCTACAAACTTGTGTTTGATGGAGAATGAACATCTTGGTCACTCTAACCAAGAAGAGGTATGTAAACTAACATATGATCAATTACTTGATGTTTCTGAGAAAATCCATTCATCCTATAGGAAACTTAAGAAATCACATGCTAGCTTGAAATAGGAATTTTTGAACTTGCAAAAAGAGCATGAAGTTTTACTTAAAGATCATTCTTCACTTTATAAAAATCACATGTCATTACTCGATAAATTTGATGAGTTAAATAAAAAGCATTCTGATTTGATTATTGAGCATGAGTCATTAAAAGCATTACATGTTAAATTAGAAACTGCATTCAAGAAATTAGAAACTCATGTATTCGATATAGAGAGTAGGGAGCATGCACTGAGAGTGAAAAATTCAATTCTGGATAGTTCAAATAAATTTTTTGACATTGAATTAACTGCTCTTATAAAAAATAAACAACCTCCATCACTTCAAGAATTTCATACACAATCATCAAAGCATGCATCATCCAAACCTAGGATGAGGCACTATCACCCATGTAGATTAGTTAACCCTTTTCCTGGCATTAGATATTTTTCTTGTGGCAAGTTAGGACACATCTCCCACACTTGCACTGTTTACTATAGTACGCATTGGGTGTGGAGACCAAAAGCACTAGATCCATAGCATAGTATGCATGCATCATATTATTCTTTTCATCACAAGGGATCCGAACTTGTTTGGGTTCCTAAATCTAATATTTAATGATTTTGTAGGGATACTCTCACACAAGAACTTATTGAAGCATGTGGTACTTGGACAGAAAATGTTCATGGCATATGATTGGAGATGCAAATCAACTCATTTCACTGGAGGCCAAGGCTAGAGGCAAGGTCACTCTTGGAGACAACACCACCAGGAACGTGGTGGGTATAGGTATAATCAAAAACTCCTAAAACCTTTTAATTAAAAATGTTTTGCCTATAGATGGACTAAAACATAATTTGCTCAGCATTAATAAACTCTGTGACAAAAGGTTCAGAATAAAGTTTCTTGTAAATACTTACATTATTAGCTTAAATGATAATACTATTTTGCAGGAAAAAAGGATCAATAATGTCTACATGCTTGATTTAAATTACATTGAGTGTGCTGCTTCATTCTACTTAAAAATTACTGTTGATGAGTTTTGGCTATGGCATAGAAGGTTATGTCATACCAGCATGAAAACCCTTAGAAGAGTAACCCAAAAGGACTTAGTTAGAGGTGTCCCCAAGCTTAAGTTCACTAAGGACCACTTGTGTGATGCCTGTCAACTAGGGAAACACGTCCAATCCTCTTTCCACTCCATTAAGGGCATCTGCATCTTTACACCTTTAGATGTCCTTCACATGGATTTATTTGGACCCATTAGCACTGCCAGCTTAGGGGGAAAAGTCTATAATGTTTTATTTTTATCGATGACTGCTCGAGCTTCACTTAGATTAGATTTCTGTCACATAAAACTGAGTCGTTTAATGAGTTTAAATCCTTCTCTACTTAGATTCAGAAGAAGTTAGATTGTGAGATCTTGACCATTCATAGTGATCATAATGGAGAGTTTAAAAATGTGAGATTTGGAACTTTCTATGAAGAGCAAGGGATTAGTCATAACTTTTCAGCTCCTAGGACCCCTCAGCAGAATAGGGTAGCTGAAAGAAAGAACAGAACCTTAGTTGAAGCCACTAGAGCCATGCTTGTTGAGTATTCACTTCCAAAATACTTTTGGGCAGAAGCGTTGAACACAACCTATTATGTGTTGAATAGGGTGAATATTAGATCCAGTATGGATAAGACACCCTATAAGATCATTAAGGGTAGAACACCAAACCTTTCTCACCTTCATGTCTTTGGCTGTAAGGTTTTTATTCTTAATAATAAGAAATCATCCTTAGGAAAATTTGACCCAAAATCATTTGAAGGAGTGTTATTAGGATATTAAAGTGTAGGGAAATCCTTTAGAATGTTTAACAAAAGGATATTAGTGGTGGAGGAGACTACTCATATAATGTTTAATTAATCTGATCTGAAGGAGTCTAGAGCTGAGGAAGAAGATGAAATAGGAGAGATTACCCAAGGAGTAGGAACTACAAATTTGGAGGAAAGGATAGAACCTGAAAACACTTTTCCTAGAGTATGGAGATATTCTTCGAGTTATCCTAAAGAACTGATCTTAGGAGACCCTTTTGAAGGTGTTTGAACTCGACATGGACTTAGAAAGGAAGGGAACCACTCTGCCTTTAGCTCAATGACTGAACCCACCAACATCAATCAAGCCCTTTCTGATGAATTTTGGATCTTAGCTATGCAAGAAGAACTTAACCAATTTATAAGGAATGATGTTTGGGAGTTAGTAGAAAGACCTAAGAAGCAAAGTGTAGTGGGAACCAAATGGGTCTTTAAGAATAAAATGAATGATTCTGGTGTGGTGGTTAGGAATAAGGCAACATTGGTGGCTAAGGGGTACAACCAAATAGAAGGGATTGATTTTGAGGAGACCCTTGCCCTTGTAGCTAGATTGGAAGCCATTAGAGTGCTACTAGCCTTTGCCTGTTATAAGAGATTTAAGCTTTTCCAAATTGATGTCAAGAGTACCCTTTTAAATGGGGTAATAAAAGAAGATGTGTTTGTAGAGTAACCCATTTTTTTAAAAGAAGATGTTACCAAAGGACGTTGAGTTATACCATGTAGCAACTGAAAACCAACTGGCTGACATCTTTACTAAACCACTGGCCTTTGACACATTCAGTATCTTAAAAATTAGATTGGGTGTGATTGACATAAATATATGAATTTAATGATTACTGAATTCTATATTTTTTATTTTTCATTTTTATTTTGTATTTATTTGATTTGATTATCTGTTTCATTTTTATTTTTATTCTCTACTGAGTATCTTTTTTGGTTATTATTTACCTGATTTAATTATTTCTTGTTATGTACTTTCCTCTTATTTTTAATTTACTTTTTATTTTCTTTAGAATCACATCACTACTCACTATTGCTGATAAACCTGATTTCTAAATTAGAGTTTTGCCTTATTTTTATTTAGAAGCTTGTAAGCAGTGATTGATGTCTCTAAAATAGTTAAAGGGAAGAAACATTGATGATTGTTTTCTCTTCCTCTAACTCTTTTAATGGTGTATTTATCTTTTTGAATAGAAATGTTTTTCAAAATTAAAAAGCTTGACTTTGAAATAGAGATCTTTTTTATCTTCCAACAGTAATCTATCTCATATGAGTAGTGTCCCAAATCATTGAATCACTTTCATGTTTTCTTAATCAAGTGGTTACATTTATCATATAAGAATGATTATATTTTGTGGATTACTGTTCCTTATCTAAGGGAGCGAGTTGTCTTTTCTTCTCTTATATATAGAAGATAATCTCATAATTGAGAGTTTTTTTAGAGATTTTGAAAGAAAGGAAGCTTGCAAAAGATACGTAAAGTGCATCAATCAACTGTGAAAAGATGCGCAATGTTCACAAATAAAATTGAAAAGATACACAAAGTATATCAAAAATGAAAAGATGCACAATGTGTGCTTAATAATTGAAAAAAAGAGTCACAAAATGAGCCCCTAAAGAAATCAGCTTCCTCCTCTTTCAAATCTTTAAAAATTCTTAGAACAACTCATGTACCACTTAATATATTAAAACACTTGAGAGCAAAAATCATGATTTTTGATTCTCTAATTTACAATACTATTTTATCAGATATTTTTCTGGAACGAAGTATGTAAAGATCATATTTCTTATCTAACTTCTTCTCTTTTGAATTAGATTTTTTTTCAAAGGAATTTTATCCTGTAAGGTGTATGAGATAGGAGTTACAAAAATTAATTTTCTAACTTTTCTAGATTTCAGCCCGTCGATTTCTTCTTATTGGCTTTTGAATTGAAAATTAAGGAAAAATTATGATTTACTGGAGCAGATCAATTTATTAAAAAAAAATTATGGTTATTTTACCATTTTATTTCTTTTGGTTTTTCCTTCTTTGCCTTAATTTTATTTTTTTGTGGTTTTTGGATCCCCTGATCATTCCTCTCCATCCTTCATTTTTTTTAATTTTTTATTCACATCATCTTGGATGATCCTCACATTATCTTGGACGATATAATCAACTCATCCCCATCATGAACCAGTGGCTGATCTAAACTAATTATTAGTGATAGTCCTGGATGATACACCTCATCGTCCTGGACGATCCATATGGTAACAATTAGACGACTTGAATTCGGCCCATATAATTCATTAATTATATAGCATCCTGGATGATCCACCTAATCATCCTAGACGATTTTTTTTGTCAAAAGTCATCCAGCTTGACTCCTAGGGACGATCGTTTGAGTATAATCATCCTAAACAATTTCTAATCATCCTAGATGATCAGACCACCTTTTTGACCAATCATCTTGGACACCATTATTGCTGCAAATCATCCTGGACGATATCGCTATCATCCTGGCTGATATTTGTAAATCTTTAAATTCTGCCCAAGTTCAAGGTTTCCTTCACTCTAATCTCCTTCCCCCCTTATATCGTTATTCCTTTTAGTCAAACTCACCAATGGCCGGTGGCAAATGCTCAAGAATGCTTACTGGAAGCTCCTCAAGGGGAACTATGGATCCCCACTTCATTGATGCAACATATCAGGCTGCATATCTTTGATACAAGATTGCTGGCATCACTTCATCTAAAATCATCAATCCTCACACCCTTACATACTCGGTACTTAAACTGTTTGCCCACACTACTCTCACCTTCAGTCTGACCATTACAGTTCCCTTTCATTCTAAACTCTTATATGAGTTCTTCGCTAGTCTCTGCATCAACTCTACCTATACTTCACTCCAATCCTATGTAACCAAACAACCTATACATATCACCTATCAGGACTGCCATAAACTTCTTCAACTTTCTACCACTAGAGAAAAGCTTCATCTCATTGCCTTAGATCCTGATTTCAACTGGAGTCTGATTAATCAGGTCCTAAGGAACACTAATGTCTCCTACCAGAATGGTGCCTCTAGCTCATTGGTAAAAGATGCTAGGACCATCCAACATGTCCTCATAACTTCCATAATTTCCAGGGCTGGTGATTGGGTTCACATTACTCCCTAACATTCCATCACCACCTACTATATCATGACTTATGGTGAATTCAATGCTACCGATCTTCTCTTTTGTTACATTGAGCACTTGACTAGCATTAAGGATCCCAGATATATAATGAAACCAAACTTAGCCCTAGGACCCATCATTGCTCATGTCCTTGAAACCAAGTATAATATTCAATTTCCTACCCCTCTAAATTATCCACCCTCCTTCTACACAAATAACTCCTTCCACATTCTTCACAGCACTTGTCTCTTTTTGGAGCATGTGGATGCTGCAGAGATCAAGGAGGAAGTTATTACTGCACCTTCTCCTCTCTACCTGTAGTCACCGTTAGATCAACTGGTGGACTGATTTGACCAGTGAGAGGCCCGCTTTGACTCCGACGTGGTTGCACAGGAGTAGCAATAAGCGGGAGATGTTGATCGATTCAATGCATATGTTACCCCCCAGCAGCAACAACATGGCCAGGATATGGCCTGGTTTTGAGAGCAGTTCACCACCATCCATAGCCTTTTTTAGCCACCACCACCTCCTCCTCCACCTGATTATGGTCCCTCCTACTTTTAGCTTAGTTGATTTTCCTATTTGTTTTTTTGTGATGTTTTTATTATGTCATTCTTCTCTATGTTATTTTATGTGATTTCTATTTATTTTTCTGTTTCCTCCTTTTTGAGATGTCAAAAGGGGGAGTAGTGTCAGTGTTGTAATATTTCATGCATGTTTTAGTGAAATATAAATTTCTTATGTTTAATTTTTTTTTCTTTGGCATATGTGTTAATCTGTTTAATCTGTTTAATTTGAAACTGCCCAATAAATTTTTGCCATCATTAAAAAGAGGGAGATTATTACAAATCTGGACTCAAGGATTATAATTTTGATGATAAAAAACTTTTCTATTTCTATTTGATTGCCTAACCTTTCAGGTCCACAAGATCAAGTGTAATTCAAGCTAGCACAAGATCCGGTGTGTTTGTGTTTAAATGTAATTTCTTTCCTTTCTTGAGTCAAATATAAAGTAATGGATACCCAAGCTAAGCGACCTTGCACATACACACTCAGGGGGAGAATTTTAGTGAGTTAGAGTTTATATTCTATTTTGATCATATCATCCTAGATGATAGTAATATCATCCTGGATGATCCATTGAAGACAAGAACCCTAATTAGGGCAGCCATATTAAGTCGGTTAGATTCAGCAGATCATCCTAGATGATCCCCTATCATCCAGGATGATATGCTCAATTCAAAACTTCTCAGTCGCCAGACTTATTTAGGTAGGTTTTTATTTTTAGGACTTTTGTCTAATTTTATTGGATGATACACATATCATCCTAGACGATTCATTACAATCATGCCTAAATTTGTCAGGTGATTAAAGAATGTAATAAAGGACTAATTGATCGATCACATCATCCTGGATGATTATAAAATCACCCGGGATGATCAGTTATAAATCCTCATCATCCAATATAACTTTCTTGGATGACCCGACCGATCTGTTGGATGATATGGCCATATTTATACTAATCATACAGGACGATCAGTTATATTGAAATCATCCAGCATAGTTGACTTGGACGACCCAACTGATGTGCTAGATGATATTGGTCATTTTTGAACTAATCATACAGGATTATAGACATATCATCCTGATGATCAAGTCATTTTCTATGGATCGACGAGACTTTTCTCCTAGATATTATAAACTATGTGTTGGATGATATTCCTAATTTAGAACAAATTGGCCAGGATAACCAAAGGATCATCCCGAATGATCAGAATAAACCATGTCTTCTAATCATCTAGAAGAACCAGATTGTCCAGGCCAAAAGGGGCTGATTTATAGTAATTGTACATGATGATCACAGGATCGTCTTGGATGATCTTTAATGGCAAGTTGAAATTTAGGGAAATTTTTTGGCCCTTCTATTTAAGCTTTTTTATTTGTTAATGGAAACACTTCTTGTTGCTGTCCTCACTTGAGAGATTATTAAGAGGGAGAGGGAGAACTTGGGAGAGAGAGAGAGAGAATCTTATGAGGGAGACTTTGTGAGGTGTTCACCGAGGTTGTTCCAAGTAAGGATTCGAGTTGTCTTCTCCAATCATTGTCACTTATTGCTTGGTGGATCTGCGGGAAGGATCGTCAGCAAGAAGATCAAGGTTCTCTACCTGCTTCAGAAGAAAGCAAAAGGAGGTAAGGTTCTCTGCTTGCTTTAGGAGGAAGCAAAAGGAGTTTGGGTTCTCTACCTGCTTCAGGAGGAAGCAAAAGGAGTTTGGGTTCTCTACCTCACTGGGGTTGGTGAAAATGAGTTTTTGTAAAGGCTTCTCCATCTTGCTGTAGGAGCAAAAGGAGAGTCACTGAGTTTTAGTGCAATGCCTGGAGGGGAGGCTCCGGGGAGTGGATGTAGGTCAAGTTGATCGAACCCAGTATAAAATCTGGTGTGTTCTTTATTTTACTGTTCTACTTTTTAATTTCTGCACTTTACTTTCCTGTGGATGATCATATGGTTAAAGTTATTATTTTGGTTGATTAATCATCTCTACATCAATGTGCAATTGCATTTGTTTTAAAACATTCAAAAAGGGTTTTTAAAATCATTTTTACTTAAGAATTTTTTAAAACTACCAATTCACCCCCCTCTTGGTTAGCCTCGGGCTAGTTCATAAGGGCTTAAGAACCCTAACAAACTTTCAATAACATGAAATATAACACATAAAGCCTAAAAGTAGGAAGGCCCATAATATGGGTGGTGGTGGTGGTTGGAAATATTTGTGAATAGAGGAAAAGTTTTCTCCACACCATTCCATGTCCACCTCATGCTGTTGTTATTACTATTAAATATATGATTCTAGGTAGGGCTCTAGCCAATCAAGCCTTTGTATCAGCTCCTCATAAGGGTAAGAGTGATATGCTAGTATAGGTGGTGGTACTAGTGCTGATGTAGGTTCAGGTGTAGGTGCAGCTGTAGGTCTAGCTCCCCCTTCTTCATCAAAATCAAGTTCTTGTTCTTTTCCCTGATGATGATAGAAGAGAATATGGAAGGAAGCATCAGCTTAGAAAATAGGAAAATGGCTAGGAGTTGCAGGGTAGGTAAGCTTATATTTTTTGCTTAGGACATAAGCAATGACATGGCCAAGAGTGATATTTTGCATTCATCTAATAGAAGGAAGTTGAATGGGGTCAGGTTTTGGATATAATCAATAATCATTTGGGCTTCATAAAATTAGGTATTCAACATAATGAGGTAGGTGACCAAAGAAATAAGTGGAGTAATATTGACATGATCTCTAGCTCTAGGTATGATTGAAGTTCAAAGAAAATGATGGATAACACATGCAGTTTGGTTTAAAGAGTGTACTAGAGATTGGTGTTGATTTAGATTGTCATTTTGGATGGTTAGATTGATCCTGCACCATTCAAAATCACCTTTATAGGCTTTTGATTGTGGTTGAGGTCTTTTTGTGGAAGGATGGAGGTATTCGCCTAAATCTTCCTTGGTACTTTCAATGGGATTGTGACACACAAAAGAAGTCATGATGGGTGCATCAGCTCTAATCCTAATATTTTTAAAGAATTCTTAGAGAAGCTCAAAATTGAAAGCAAAAGCAAGAGTGAGGGGGATTTGAAGAGTAGTGGAGGAAAAAAAGTTCATCACCTTAAAGTTTAGTGCATGTTGATTTAACATTCTAGAGGGAGTGATGCAAGTTTCCTTGTATCTATGGTATGCAGCTTCATCTTCAGTGAATTGAAAGCGATTGTCAACAGGGTGACGACAGGAAGAGCCTCCTTGGGTATGTCAACCTCACTTATTGCCTCCAGTTATTTGAGTACTTAAGGATATGAGAGTACGAGTCAAGAAGGAAGAAAAGGAATTGAAAGATTGAGTGAGTTGAACAATAGAAATCCCTCCAATTTATAAAATTTTTAGCAGATCATATAGTACGATTTGAGATCGTACAGTACGATCAAACAAAGTTAAATTGCCTAGATGACTTATTGAAAAAAGTGATCAAATCTTATAATATGATCAATATCATATTGGATAATCTTAAGGAATTGGTTTTCTTCTGTGGAGTCATCTATATGCTTTTTAACTCAATAGATTGTATAGTATGAATAAATGTTTATACAATACGAAGTGGAATTATTATCACACCAACCAACTTGAATTTCTCTAATGGTTTTTGACATATGTATTGTATAGTATGACAAAGGTGTTCATATAATAATTGAACATATTTAGATCATTGATTTAACAGAGGGAAGAGATTTGTACAAGGATGTGCATATCGTACAGTATGAAGTTAATCGTACAGTATGATGTGAACAAATTTTGATTTCTAATTTTTTAATGTTTTTTTTTTAGGAAAGTGAAGGTTGTTCGATGATTAGAGAACATCTACTAAACAAAAAAATTAAATATAAAACAACATACAAAAAGAAATAGATAGTCACATAAATTTAAAATGACACATACTTAAAGAACATGAAATAAATGATTGCTAAAGGTGTCCTAGGCAAGGGGTTTGGTAAAGATGTATGCCAATTAGTCTCTAGTAATTATATGATAAAGTTTTATATCCCCCTTAAATACATGATCTCTTAAAAAATGATGCCTAATTTATATATGCTTTGTGAGGGAGTGTTGGATTGGATTTTGGAGATGTACATGGCATTAGTGTTGTTACTCATAATAGGAATGGTGCCTACAGGTAGACCAAGATAAAAGATTTATTGCTTTAGCCATAAGGCTCGAGCAACACAGCTTCTTACGGTAATGTATTCTACCTCGGTGGTGGTTATGGATACTGAATTTTACTTTCTACTAGACTAGGAAACTAAAGATTATCCTATAAACTAATAGGTTCCTGATGTGCTTTTCTTATCTACCCTGTATCCTTTAAAGTTAGAGTTTGAATATCCTATAATTTTAAAGGATAAGTTAGTCTAGGGTAACAGATACCAAGGTTTTGGGTGCCTAATAGATATCTAAGGATTCCTATAATAGTAGTCATATGAGATTCTTTTGTATCAACCTAAATTCTAGCATAAAGACATGCACTAAATTTTATATCAGGTCTACTGGTAGTAAAGTAAAGAAGAAATCCAATTATCCCTTTATATTTTTTCTGATCAACTGATTTTCCATTTGGATCTTTTTCTAATTATATAGTAGAGCTCGTGGTAGTATTTATTGCATTAGCATTATCCATCTCATATTTTTTAAGAACATAATTGATATATTTTAATTAGCTAAGGAAGGTTCTATCATCCTTTTGCTTCACACTAAATCCAAGGAAATAGTAAAGTTCTCCCCTCATGCCATCTCAAACTCTTCACTCATTGTCTTTAGAAATTCATCACTTAGATTTTTCTTTATGGATCCAAATAGTATATCATCAACATAAATCTGAACAATGATTAGATCTTCTCTTACTTTCTTTAAGAATAGGGTGGTGTCCACACAACCCTTAATAAAGGCTCTATCTAGGAGGAATATGCTCACCCTTTCATACCTAGCTCTAGGTGCTTGCTTTAATCCATATAATGCCTTCTTTAATTTGAATATATGATTGGAAAATTAAGAATTCTCAAAACTTGGGGGTTGCTTAACATACATATCTTCTTTAATCATCCCATTTAAAAAGGCACTCTTAATGTCCATCTGATATAACTTGAATCCTCTAAAGCAAGCAAAGGCTAGCACTTTAATGGCTTCTAGTCTAGCTAAAGCGGAAAAGGTTTCCTCAAAATAAATTCCTTCAATCTAATTCTATCCCTTAGTTACTAATCTAGCCTTTTTCCTCACCACTATACAAGAGTCATTCATTTTATTTTTAAAAATCCACTTAGTTCCTACAACACTTTGGTATTTATGTCTTCTAACTAGATCCCATACATCATTTCTAACAGATTGATTTAGCTATTCTTATATTGTTGGGATCCAAAATTCATCGACTAGGGCTTAATCTATGTTGGTCAGTTTTATCATAGAGATAAATGCAGAATGATTAACCTCCTTCCTAAGTCTATTCCTAGTTCTAACACCTTTTGATGGGTCTTCCAGGATAAGTTCTTTAGGATGGCTAGATGTGTATCTCCATTCTCTAAGAAAAGGCTCATGAGGTTCTATTCTATCCCCTAAGTTAATGGATTCTACCTTTTAGATGACATCTACTTCATCTTCTTCAAGTCTGGGTTTAGAGGATTTATCTGATTCATCAATCACAACTTGGGTAAATTCTTCTATTACTAAGGTCTTCTTATTAAAAACTTTATAAGCCTTACTTACATATGAATATCCTAAGAAGAATCCTTCATCAGATTTGGGATCAAACTTTCCTTGAGGTGATTTTCCATTGATCAGGATAAAACATTTACATCAAAAAATATGCAAGTGAGAAAGGTTGGGTGTCCTACACTTAAGGAGCTCATAGGGCATCTTATTTAAATTGGATCTAATATTTATCCTATTCAGCATATAACAAGCAGTATTTACTACTTTTATCCAAAAAGTACCTAGGGAGAGAATATTCATCTAGCATGGCCCTAACAGCTTCTACTAAAGTTTTATTTTTTCTTTCAGCTATTTCATTTTGTTAAGGGGTCCTAGGGGTAAAAAAATTATGCTCTATCCCTATCTCCTAATAAAAGGATTCAAATGTATCATTTTTAAGCTCTCCACCATGATCACTACGAATGGTTGATATTTCACATCCTAATGTTCTCTGTACCTAGGTAGAGAAGGTTCTAAATTCCTCAAATGATTCACTCTTTTAAGCTTGGAATCTAACCCACATGAATCTAGAATAATCATCAATAATTACAAATTCATATGATTTCCCTCATACGCTGACTGTACTAATAGGTCTAACAGATCCATATGAAGAATTTCTAGTGGCCTATAGGTGTTGACATCCTTAATTGAATGACATGATGACATAATTTGTTTTCTTAGTTAGTAGGAATCACATACGTTGTCCTTAATAAAGTCTAACTTGGGTATGCCCCTAACTAAGTTTTTCTGGGTAATATTCCTAAGAATTTTCATGCTTGTATGACATAATCTCCTATGTCATAGCCAGGATTCATCAATAGTGGTTTTCAATCATAGAAAGTTAGAGTATTCAACGGAATTTAAATCAAGCAAAAAAACATTGTTGACACTTTTCTCTTCTAAAACCAATTTAACATTCAGACTAATCATGAAGTTTTGAGGATGGACTATTCCGGGCTGCAGGGCTACGTGTCCTAAGGAGGCTTTGTTCCTCGAGCCTGGTGGCACAACGCCACGAAAGGATTCAATGGAGTGCAGAACTTTAATTCTAATTGTATAATGATTATTTAACTAAATTTAAAATCCTTAATTCAAATATATTAACCTTATTTTTTAGGCTGGACTACTTCGGGCTGTGGGGATACATTTCTGTAGGAGGCTTTGTTCCTCGAGGCTGGTAGCACAACACCACGAACTGGTTAATGATAAACTTATATAAATTAAATCTTAAAAGTTAGCTACTAATCAAACTTATTTAAAATTTAATAACTTTCAAATTTAAACCAACTCAAATAACTTAATTAAATTGGGTACCACTAGGTAACCCAGGCCTACGAGGCTATTAAATTAGCCCCAATGAAGATCAAATAAACTTCACGGCCTAGCTGAGCAACAAAGGTGGTATCCAATAAATAATTAAAATCAATTATAAAATAAATTTCAAATCAATAAGACTTAAACTCTAATTAAAATCTCCCTTAAGCCTTTCAAACAACCAGAATGTCAAATAACTTTAACTAAATGCCCTATATAGAACATATCCAAACCACACGACCTTTACACACACTTTAAATGGTTTGCTAGGAAAACTAACTCTAGTTTTAGGCTAGGCCAGTATTTTACTTTTCTACTACTTATGTGTACCAGATTCTCTGTGGTTTTCACTACATACTTGTTGTTAGAATTAAGTAATTTATTGATTATTTATTTAAATTTTTGCACTCTGTGATGTGATTGATTGTATGTTAGATCTACTCCTAGGTTAGGGTTGATTTATACTAATTCAATCTTATGCAGGTGGCCATGCTCAGATAGGGCAATAAAATAAAGGGGGCAAAATTAGAAATATTAAATTACACAGGTGCTCTAGAAATTTCTTAAGTCCCCCTTTAATATTAAAAGAGCATGACCAAGCATGGCTATAATTTGAGCATTTGAATTTTAACTATATTTACTGCTTGGGATGTTTATATAACTACTAATTATTAGGATAACCCTATAGGTTGTTGCGCCTAAATTTTTCATTTTAAGATTAATATAATTTTATTTGAATTTGAGTTGTATTTAAAAATGATAATTTGAGATAGGGTAACATCCAATTTGGAATCCAAAAAGGAAGGGACACCCCTTACGGGAGAGTCCCTCTCCATTTGTAGATCCAAATTAGGATGATTTAAAAAATCCAAAGAGGAAAGATAACACCCATTTCGAGGGGGAGTTTCTTTTCACTTGAATATCTAGACCAAACGATCCAAGGAGCCTTGCAAAAGGATGAATAAATGAAGAACAAAGAGAAGACCCATTCTCAAAGTCACTTGAGTCATAGAAGTAGAATTCGGGTTGTAGTTAGTGGTACCCGACCACTTTGCTTTTCCTACAGACCTGGGATATAATATTAAAAGGCACTTACCTATGGACTTTTAGTTTGATTTTTAAATTTAATTGATTTAATTATTTGATTAATTATTTAATGTTGATTTTGATATTAAGATTGCATACTTTTAGTAAATTTTTGGCAATTTTTGCATGTCGATCTTTATTTTAGCCTGGAACCCGATCGGAGGCTCATGAGAGAACGTTAAAAACTCTTTTACTTAAACAAAATTAAAAATTTTTAAGCTCACATAGTAACTCAAACATTTTAAGAAGTAAGTCCTGGACTGTCAGGAGTTCTCATTTCATAATTGCTACATTTTCTTTCCACTTGTTAGGCACCTCCCCACTTGCGGGTTCTGGAAAACTACCTGACCTATGAGGGTGCAGATCTGTCAAGGAGAATATGTGCAAATCTAGGATAAAATTTTATTTTTAAGCCATTTTCAAAAACTGCTTCATTCTGATTTAAGCATTTGAGTTAATTAGCATGCACCGCATCAGTAACAAACTTAAAAATGTCTAAATCATTAATCACATTTCATGCACTGTAACACTAAAAATTCATAGCATTGTGGTGGAGTAGTTATAATTATTTTGAGCCACACTAACTTAGAAAAGAGACACACCAATTCAAGCCATAATTGTGCAGCATCACTTGGCTCTACAGTGTAGCCAACATTCTAGCTCCGAGGTGCTAGTTAACTTCTCACAGCCATTACACCTCTTTGTCCAACACCATGATGCTTAAATATGATCCTATATTTATTATGAATAGAAATTAGTTCTATTATTTTTGGAGTTTAGTTCCCTAAGTGTAATTGAGTACTTTTTATTATATTTTTTTAGTGCCCCCTTAGAGTAAAATCTAAGAGAGGCTAGGGAAGTACAATATACAATCTTTTAGACAGATTAGTATGTGTTTTTCTAAGAAACTCTATAAGTGGAGGAAGAAGGACTGCAAAGAAGATACTTAGATCTACCATAGTGATAAACTTCTTACTTCTTTTGTACTTTATTATGCTATGAATAAAATAATGATGAGTTTACTTATTATTTATTCCATATCTAGTTGGATCTTCTATTTTGGGATGATTATGTAAAGGGCATATTAAGTATTGATGCATATTGTTATTCTTTAAAAAGTAAAATGATATTTTTAATATCTCTCTCTTCATTTAATGCATGCAATAGTCATGTGTGTACTTAAAATCTAGTTTATGTATAGCCTCAATGGAAGAATGCAAGAACATAAAAATTTTGAAATGGAATATTGATATGCCTAGATAGAGGATGTTTGAATATTCTATGTTCTATGGAGATAGTAAATTATGGGAGGACTAATAATCATCCTTTTCACACCTACAAGCACGATAAATATCTAGATATGTGTATGCTCTAATCCACATCCATAATTAAGAGTCTTATTAGACAAAATTATGTTATTTAATATGTTATTTTCATGCATCAATCTGAAATATTTTTATCAAAAATTGTATTAACTATTTTACACATTTTCATTCAGAGGTAGGAACTCAAAAATCTCAATTTTATTCAGTAGGATAAATTCTAATATTAGAAATAAGTAGTAGTAGTTTTGATTATAGTATAATAGATCATATTCTCATGGGTTCAACACTCTACCCTATGACTTTATTATTTGATTATACTTACATAAATTAGTTATTTTTTTTTAATTTTATATAAAAGAAAACATAAGCATATTTCATATCCAGCTAGTTTTTTCATTAGCTATCAATTATATTATTTCATCATACACAACATAACCACACCTATATAAAGTTTTTGGTGTCATATCTGAGAATGTTTTGTGCTTATTGTAATTTACTATATTATTTAAAAAAGTATATATTTAGACCAACTTATATCCCGTATCATTTTGTTTTTGAAAAATCCAAAAATATTTTTTATTGACTCTTTGGCTTCTATTTTTAGTTGTTGTATCTTGTTGTATGCTTGGTAACTCAGTAAAGAGCCTTCATTATTTAATCTTGAAATAGAAAGGACCCTTACAAAAATTTTAAAATTCAAAAACGTTTTAACCATGTCTGATCCTATTCAAGATCAAGATCATGCTAAACCTCTTAGAGAATATGTTAACCGTGTAATAGAAGAAATTCATCAAAGTATTTATAGACCTTTTATCCATGATAAATTTTTTTAATTAAAATTAGTTATTATCCAAATGGTTCAAGATTATTAGTTTGGGGGACACCTATTAGTGATCCTAACATGTGTTTGTTTTTATTTTCTTAAATTCTCGTTAAAATATGTGTTTTAGTTGATGTTGTGCATGAATGTATATTAAAAAAGTCATAAATGGGCTAAGCTAGAACCAACACTACAGTGCCCAAAACACTTATGCCACAACACCTTCAACACCCTAGCACTGGAACCATACATTATAGTGCAACAGTCTTAGGGAAATTATATTTATGTCAGTGCCCCATTGATTGGTTGTGGGTTATGATGGGATTGTGTGGCTTATCAAGATTGATTCTATTCAAGCTTAGCTAGATGTGACCTACAAGATTGAAATATGCTTAGGTTTTTTTTTGATATGCCAATAATTTAAACACACTCAAATATAAACAAGTATACGTGCTGAATCAAGTAAAAAAGTGATGAAGTAGAGTGTCAAACTCAGGAGAAAGAGTTATGTTTACTTGAAATAAAACTAGTACTGCTTACTCTAATTACAAATGTTTTCCTACCAAAACAATAATAATATTCATGAATTCCAACCACTGAATAAAAATAAGTTGTATAGTTAATATAATTTTAATGAAATATTTTGGAATGATATATATAAATATCATATTTATCCTAATGAGACTTTAATTATAGATGTGGATTAGAGCATATACATTCCTATATATATACTAAGCTTGTAGGGGTGAAAGGATATCTACTGTCTTCTTATAATTTTATTATCTCAATAGAACCTAGAATATTCAAACATCCTTTGTTTAGTCATGCCAACATTTTATTTCAATACTCTTGATTACTCTTGCATTCCGTTGTTACGACTATACATCACATTAAGCTTTAATTACACACATGGCCATTATATGTATTAAATGAAAAATGGGATATATTGAAAATGTCTATAAATTCTATTGATTACAAGAGTTTATATTAGTGCTTAATATACTCTTTACTTCATCAATAAAAAATAAGAGATTTAGCCAGACATAGAAGAAATAGCAAGCAAACTCATTTTCATTATATTCCTGAAAGAATAAAGTACAAGAGAAGTAATGGAATTTTATCACAAAAAAAGTTAAAAGTTTCTTCTCTACACACATTCTTCCTTCACTTACAAAGTTGCTTATACACACACAAGCTAAACTCTCTCAAAGATTGTATCTTACACTTCTCTAGCCCCACTTAGATTATACTGTAAGAGGATACTAATGAAGTACACTAAAAATATACTAAAACTGTACTCAAGTGACTAAACTCCTATACAAATAGAACTAAACATCTATTTTTAGGAAAACATAGAAATGGCCTCAAGGGCTGTGGCTTTTAACATGGTGACGACTTGGCGCTTAAAATTGAACTAGCACCTTGGCAGTGAAAGGTTTGCTCCGTTACAGCACTTGGTGACATGAAATGGTTACTAATTGAATATACTCATCATTTTGCTAAGTTGGAAATGGCTCTAAGAAGTTATAACCACCACGCCACCACACTCAAAAAAATTTGAGCCATGCTAGTTTGGAGTTTTTAACTCTGAGGTATTGAATTGTTGCGCTGCAACATTATTTTCCCAAGAACCCAATGCTGCCAAGCTGAATATTCAACACAATGGTGCTCTCAACATAATGACACTGACTATGATGATGTTTTAGCACTCGCAAATAATGAGAATGGTGCTATAATGTCCCAAAATGGCATTCTAACGGAGTTGATTTTGACGCAGCAACGTTGTTTTATCCGGTACCGCGGTGCTATATGTTTCTTCATATTTTTGCAATTTTGAGTATTTCCTTTACAAAAGTAACTAAATAATTTATTTTTACTGAAATTTAAATATAATAAATAGTATATAGTTTACACTTTATAAATTCTCCTTAGCTTAAACTCTTGTTTGTCCTCAAGTATTAATAAAATAAAATGTTCACTTTTGATTGATTTAATAACCAAAGCAAAACTTGATAATTTAAAATTACTAAAAGAATAATACATCACAATTTAGAAGTAGTTTGGAATAAATAAAATTATGATTCTAGTTTAAAAAATTCTAATAACTATCTTAATTATGTACCCTTGTCATTGCTTATTTTGAATTTATATGCTATGCATATAAATATAACATTGACTATTAAATCTTGAAATTAAAAAGGTAACTTAAATATTAGATGTGTTTGTAGTTAAAAATGAAATTTTATTAGTTCACTTGTTTCTATACTAGCTTTCCTACTATATCCTTTGTACCTTTAAGTATAAGCTTGCATTTGGATTTTAAGCTTTTAACTGATACCATTTTTAAATATACTCTTCTTCTTTTCTTTCTTTCTTTTTTTAATATTCATTTTAAAACTCTTTTCATATTTCTTTTCTTTTCATTCTCATGGAGTATATAATTAATGATTTTCAATTTCAGTTTGGCTTATATCCTCTTACAATCTTAACTATTTTGATATAAGGATTTAATAATATTAATACTTCTAATTTTAAGTTACTATGATTTTTAATTTTAAGCTACCTATATCGATTCTTTAGCCTTAATTATTTATTTTTTAATTCAAAGGTCAATATATTAAAAATTTTGGTCAAGCCAACAACTTAAATGATCTAAATTAGTTAATTATTAATTTTTTTAATCTATGAATTATAATGAAATGTTCATTTAAATTATAATATGAAGTTTTATTATTATTTTAAGTTTATATATTTTTTAATTATTATTTTTATTTTGGCTAAATAAATAATAAAAAAGTTCAAATATTTGTAGAAGACAATATAAAAAGTTTTAAGTATTAAGAGAATAAAATCAAATGTAAATACAAACATATGGTAACCATAGTTAATACTACACACTTCTTAAATAAATGATAAAGAGACACATAACATATGAACTAGTACTTAAGGCACAACTCTATTAATCTAAATGTCTATGGATACAAGTGGGTTGTCTCCCATTAGCACTAAGTTTATAGTCTTTAGCTAGATTATACTAATTATTTAATTTTAGGATGAGCAAACTCAGTTATATTTCTCAATTGTTCAATCTTTCCAACTAAACAAGGTTTCAGTCTGTGGCCATTAACTTTAAAAGCATATATGCTTTGTTTATCTTAAATTTTAAGTTACATAAGGAAATACTCTCATGACAGTGATTGGTCATGACCACCTGGATTTTAATTTTCATAGAAATAATTTAAGTTTGGAATTAAAAAGTTAATCAACCTGTTAAGGGGTAAATTCCTTCCTAATTAGCTTATTATCATGCCATTTTTTTAATTTTATCATTATAAATTCTTGCAGTTTCATAAGTCTCACTTTTTATTTCTTCCAATTCATTCAACTATCTTAATATTTTCTCTTTTATTCTTTCAAAATTAGAATTCAATTCTTTAATAGCCCAAATTATCTTATGTTTTAATTCTACTAGAAGGAGACACATTTTTTCAAATATTAATTTGTAGGGAGTCATACTAATATGAGTCTTAAAAGTTGTTCTATACACCTATAAGGCCATCTAACTTCACTGCCCAGTCCTTCATATTAGAATTGGCAAATTCTTTCCAAAATCTGCTTAATTTTCATATTGTTAATTTTAGCTTAGCCACTTATTTAAGGATAATAAGAAGCTGGGACCCTATGATAAATTTCATATTTCCTTAACACTACTTCTATTCTTTTGTTGGAGAAATGATTTCCCCCATCACTGATTAAAACTTTAGGCATTTCAAATCTAGAAAAAAGCATTTTCTTACAAAATTGAATTACAACCTGAGCATAAGTTGTAGTGGTTTGCACTCCTTCAATTTATCTTGAAACATAATCCACAACAATAAGAATATATTGACTTTCGTGGGATTGCACAAAAGGTCCCATAAAATTCAATCCCTAAACATAAAATATCTCATTATTCAAAATATTGTTTAAAGGTATTTCATTTTTTTTTAAATGTTGCCCACTCTTTGACATCTTTCACTTTTTCAAATAAATTCTTTTACATCCTTCAATTTATTTTCTAATTAAATTATGCTGCTAGCATAAAAAATGATATGAATTTTCTTAGCTCTCTTTTGACCCATAATAGCACCAACAGTATCATCATTTGCTTCACACATTACTACAACTGTAATTACCAATTAGGAGTAATAAGAACTAGAGCAATAATCAAATGTTATTTTATTGTATTAAAAGCTTCGAGACATGTAGAATTAAATATAAAAGAAACAACTTTATGCAATAAATGACAAAGGTTTATAAATTTTAGATAAGTCTTTAATGAATCTTCTATAAAATTTACATGCTTAAGCAAACTTTTAATTCCTTTTAACTAAATTATGTGTGTGTGTGTGTGGGGAGGGGGGGCTGTAATTTCTCTATAACTTAAATTTTTGTAATAACTACCTTCAATCCTTCATTAGAAATTTTATCTCCTAAAATTATGCCTTCAGTAATCATGAACTATTACATCTCTCAATTTAACTCTAAATTTATATCTGCACATCTTTTCAAAATATAAGTTAAATACTCCAGACAAGATTAAATGTAGTGCCAAATATAAGTCATCCATGAAAATTTCAATACTCTGCTCGATTAAGTTTAAAAAAATTGACATCAAACACCATTGAAAAGTAGAAGGAGCATCACAAATACTAAATGACATTCTCATAGAAGAAAAAGTTCCATAAGGACTAGTGAAGGTAGTCTTATCATGGTCCTTAGGTGTAATATGAATCTAATGATATCATGAATATCCATCTAGGAAATATTTAAATAGTTGCCCAGCCAACCTATCTAGCATCTAATCAAGAAAAGGCATAGAGAAATGATCTTTTCTAGTAGCATTATTTGATTTCCTATAATCTATACATATCCTCCACCCAGTAATAATTATATTAGGAATAACCTTATTATGTTCATTTGATATAAACTCAATCCATCTTTTTTTGGAATAAAATGAATATTGGCTCACCCAAGAACTATCAGAAATGGGATAAATGATCCTAGCATCAAGCCATTTAAGAATATCTTTCTTAATAACATCTTTTAGGGAAGGTCTTTGTCTTCTTTGATGATCAAATTTTGGTATTGAATTAGTGTATATTAAAATTATATGCATGCAAATTGATGAACTAATTTCTTTAATGTTAGAAATTGAGAGATCTATTAAAATTACTCAAAACCCTTACCAAATCACTTTCTAAATATTTTCTAAGTTTATAGAAATGATTATATGAAGAGTAGATTTGTTACCGAAAAAAAAGGTACTTAATGTTGCAAGTTAGTTTTCAAAACTATGTTTTTATATCATGTGAGTTTTTTATGATACCAAAATATTATTGTGTTGATTACTGTTTCTTCTAACATATATTGGATATATTTTATTTGTGTTATTTGTGTGTACTAATGTTTCTAGAAAACCATACTTCATACTGCCAAAGACTTAAAGACAGATTAGATTAGGGTTTCTTGTAATTAACGTCTGCACTTTTTTTATTTTTTTAGTTTTCTTGAGTCTGAGAGAGTGTGATTGTAATTGGGTAACCGTGCACACACACACATTGGGGGAGTGAGTAAAATGTTTTTAAAACTATTGCTACTATATGATTCTTGAATCATATAGGATGATCTGACACGTAAGTTCCTCCAAAATGAAGTTAATCAAATAATGCCTTAAAAATTTTCTTTTGAACTGTTCATACTGTATAAAGTTGGATTCGTATAGATGACATCCAGAGTACAAAATGGATATGTACCAGTTCATCCCATACGAACTCACCATTTTTTAAACTGATCATACTGCACGATTTGACATGTAAGTTCCTCCAGAATGAAGTTAATCGAATCATGCATTGGAAATTTTCTTTTGAACTGTTCATAATGTATGAAGTTGGATTCGTATAGATGATGTCTAGAGTATGAAATAGGATCCTCCATGTTTGTACAAATGAAGCATGATGTGATTTAACAGTTCATATTATATGATGTAGGGTTCATACAGACAATGACAAGAGTACGAATTGAGGTTTGCTCATGATCGTACCAGATGAATAAGTTCATTTTTAAACTATTCATACAATATAATGTTAGTTCGTATATACGACTAACAGAGTATGAAATCAGGTTCGTACAAGATCATATGTCAATTTTTGAACTATTCATACATATAAAGTATAATCATACTATACGATCCAAGTACATTCAACATGAATTTTTTAGTTTTTTGGACAGTTTTTTCGGACTTTCATATATAAGTGTCCTAAAAAATTGACACACAGAAATCTTGCTTCAAATTTCTGTTGAGAGTGAACTTGGAGAGTGTTAGGGAGAGTGTTTTGGAATTGGAGAGTGAGAGATCTTATGAGAGAGATTTGTGAGGTAAAATAATCAGTTAAATGCAAAATATTTAAAAAGTTTTTTCTGTGCTCTTAAATATATAGACTACATGCATCTTTCAACTTGTAAAACTAGAAAAGTAATTTAGGATAGACTTTGTATTACGTATGAAGGAACTAATGATGTGAAATAATCTAGATTGATTATTCTATTACATGACAATGTAGTGTTTTGTATGAAACTAAATGAGTCAATCTTTAACATATACACAAATTTTACACAGATAGTTATCTCATTACATGCTTTAGGTAGGGAACTAACAAATTTAGAAAAAGTTAATAAAATCCTATGTTGTTTACCTACTACTTATGATGCAAAGATAGCTACTACAATTGAGTCAAAAGACTTAAATGTATATTCTATTGATAATCTTTTTAGATCATTGATTGCTTACAAGCAAGGAGTGAATCAAAGACAGATTAATGCATGTTCTAAGCAAAAAGAAAAGAACATTAGGTCAAAAGAGAATGATTTAGAAAGTGATCAATCACAGCCTGAGGATGAAGAAGATATTACACTCATGACGAGGCAATTCAAAAGTTTCCTACGAAAAAAGTAATAGAGACGTCAGTAATGGAACAAGGGTAAGTTCTACAAGAATACTAAAATTTTAAATGATGTTATTTGCTATGGAAGTTGGAAGCCTAGACATATTAAGTTAGATTTCCCAAGTCTTAAAGCTAATCCTAGCAAGGAGAAAGTAGAGGAGAAAACTAATGTTAGAAAGGGCAAGAAAAGATTGCAAAGAGCTTTTTGGGTTGACTCAATTTCAGACACCTCAGAAACAAAAGTAGAAGAGGAAGTCAAAAACTTTGTGTTTAATGGCAGAAAAATTTGATCGTTCAGATCAAGAAGAGGTATGTGATTTAACCTATGACGAATTATTTGAAGTTTCTGAGAAGATACATTTTGCATATAGGAAACTTAAAAAACTTTATGCTAAATTAAACTTAGAATATTTAAATTTGTAAAATGAGCATGAAATCCTTAGAAATGATCATGCAAATATAGATAGCAACCACATGAGCTTATTGGATGAATTCGATGATTTGAATAAGAAGCATGAACTATTCAAATTATCACATAAAGAACTTGAAAATAGTTGTAAAAATTTTATGGAAGAAGCTGAACATAGGGAAATTGATTTGATAATAGAAATTTTAATGTTAGAACATGCAAACTCATATCTCAAAATATAATTGAAAGATATTATTGAAAATAAATCAATTCCCACACTTGAACAATTTTATAAATCTAAGCAAAGGCATACAAGTCTAGAATTTAAGAAAAGACATTATAACTCACATATATTGGTAAATCCTTTTCCTGGTGTTAAATATTTTTCATGTGAAATGATAGGACATATCTCCCACACATGCACTATTCATCATAGAACACATCTAGTGTAGAGAACAAAGGTGCATAAATCATAGCATATTATATATGTTTCTGGTTTATCATTGCCAAGAGGTGAACCCAAATTGGTTTGGGTTCCCAAGTCTAACATTTGATATTTTTATAAAAATACTCTCATACAAGATCTTGTGAGAGCATTTGGTGCATGGACATCAAATGTTCAAAGCATAGGACTGGAGATACAAATTAATTTATAACACTGGAAGCCAGGAATGGATGCAAGGTAAAACTTGGAGATAATACCACTGTGAGAGTGGTAGGTATAGGTATAATTGGCAATAAGAACAAATTTTTCATTGAGAATGTTTTATTGGTTGAAGGCTTGAAATATAACTTATTGAGTATTAGTCAGCTTTGTGATAGGGGTTTCAATATTAAATTTTTTTCTACAAGCTACAAAATAAGCCAAAATGGAATTAATGTGTCACATGAAAATAGGGTAAATAATATGTACATGCTTGATTTAAATTTTGTAAAATCTTCTAATTCCTTGTATCTTAAAACAATCACTGATGAATCATGGTTATGACATAGAAGACTTTGTCATGCAAGCATGAAAAATCTTTGGAAGATTATAAAGAAAAAGAGTTGGTTAGAGGAATACCCAAACTAGACTTTGCTAAGGATCACCTGTGTGATGCATGTCAATTAAGAAAATAGGTGAAGTCCTTCTTTCATTCAATTAAAGATCTTAGAACTAGTAAACCTCTAGAAATTATTCATATGGATCTTTTTAGAATAGTTAGCACTATAAGTCTAGGAGGTAAAGTTTTTGGGTTTGTAATCATTGATAATTTTTTAAGATTCACTTGGGTCAAATTCTTATCTCATAAGAGTAAATCATTTGATAAATTTAGAAATTTCTATACTTGGATTCAGAGAATGCCAAGGTGTGAAATTTTATCAATTCAAAGTGATTATGGAGGAGAGTATGAAAATGAAAATTTTGAAGATTTTTATAAAGAACAAGGAATTGATCACAACTTCTTAGCACCTAGGACCCCTCAGCAGAATAGGGTTGTTGAAAGAAAGAACAAATGGTACATGCCACTAGAGCCATATTGGCAGAATAATCACTTCCAAAATATTTTTGGGCTGAAGCGGTTAGTATGGCATGTTATGTTTTGAAAACGGTGAACATTGAACAAGAGACCCTATGAACTTCTTAAGGGGAGAACACCTAACCTTTCACATTTACATATTTTTGGATGTAAGTTCTTCATTCATAATAATTGTAAAACTACTTTAAGAAAATTTGATCCTAAATCTGATGAACGAATTTTTCTTTGATATTCTAGTGTTAGCAAATCTTATAGGTTTTTAACATGAGAACATTGATAGTTGAGGAGACCACACATATAGTTTTTGATGAATCTGACATTTCAAAAAAACCAAGGTTGGAAGAAGATCATATTGAATATATCTCCAAGAAATTGAAAAGATAAATCTGGAAGAAAGTGTTGAAAAGGAAAACACTTTGTCTAGAGAATGGAAATTTTCTAAGAGTCACCCTAGATAATTCATTTTAGGTGAACCAAGTGAGGGTGTTAGAACTACGCATGGACTTAGTAAACCATTCTGCCTTTATATTAATGATTGAACCTAATAATATAAATCAAGCACTTTCGAATGAATTTTTGATTTTGGCCTTGCAAGAAGAGTTGAATCAATTTGTTAGAAATGATGTTTGGGAATTGATTGAATGGCCTAAGGATCAAGGTGTTGTTGGAACTAAGTGGGTGTTCAAAAATTAAATGAAGGATTCATGTGTTATGATTAGAAATAAGGCAAGATTGGTGGCCAAGGGATATAATCAAATAGAAAGAATTAATTTTGAAGAAACTTTTGCCCTGTAGCCAGACCTGAAGCGATAAGGGTATTACTAGCCTTTGCCCATTTTAATGGTTTTAAATTAATTCAAATGGATGTTAAGAGTATTACATTTTAGATTTCAAAAATATTTTTTTACATCATATGAGTTTTTGATGATACCAAAATATTATTATATTAATTATTTTTTTCTCCTAACATACATTGGATATATTTGGTTTGTATTATTTGTGTGTACTAATATTTTAGGGAAATCATACTCTAGACTGCTAAAGACTTCAAGACAGATTAGATTAGGGGTTATTGTAATTGGAGTCTATATTTTTTATTTTTATTGAGTCTGAGAGAGTGTGATTGTAATTGCGTAACCATGCACACACACACTGGGGGAGTGAGATAAAACTTACTTTTTTTAAACTAATTGTACTGTACAATTTTAGGATCGTACGGGATAGTTTGTCCTGAGTGTTCCTCCAGAATTGATCTGATTGACTCAAGTCTAGAAAATTTTCTAAGTTTAAATCATATTGTATGAAATGCATTCATCTTGGATGTCGATCGCTCGTCTAGTTCATCTCGTATGAATACAATAAAAATTTGAACTGATCATAAGGTATGATATTGGTTCATATAGACAACGATCAGAGTACAAAATGAGGTTCGTACATGATTGCACAGATGAAAGGGTACATATTTGAATTGATTATACTGTATAATATGGGTTTGTACAGACATCGATTAGAGTATGAAATGGGGTTCGTACATGCTCGTACAAATGAAAGTCTCATTTTTTTTGAACTGATCGTACTATACAATATGGGTTCGTATAAACATCGATCAAAGTACGAAATCAGGTTCGTACAATATCATACAACATTTTCTGAACTATGTATGTATGAAGTACGATCATAAGGTACAATGCATGTCTGTCAAACTTGAAATTTTTAGTTTTTGGATGGTTTTTCTTGTCCTTTGCATTTAAGGGTCCTAAAAACTGACTGCCAAATTAATCTTCTTCGAAAATTCTCTCGAGTGTGCCTTAGGAGTGTGTTTAGGAGAGTGATTTGAGAGTGAAAAGTGAGAGTTCTTATGAGAGGAATTTGTGAGGGGTTTCATAAAGGTGCCCATTTGTGAGGATCTCCAATTTGTTCTTCATAGTTCTTCCTTACTTCTTTGAAGGCTTTTTGAGAGAAGATTTTTATGAGAAGATTTGATTCTCTGTCGACACTTGGAGGGTGTGAAAGGACACATGGTACTCTGCCGACACCTGGAGAGTGTGAAAGGATACTTGGTACTCTTCCATCACTAGGAGAGTGAAAAAGGATGGTGGATTCTCTGCCTTCACCAAGAGGGTGAAAAAGGATGACGGTTCTCTGCCACACCAGGTTGATGGAAGAGAGGTTGTTGTAAGGGCTTCTCAGGCTTGCTATGGGTGCTAAAAGAGAGATACCAGTGTTTAGAGCAATACCTAGGGAAGGAGTCTCTGGGGAGTGGACGTAGGTCTTCTGGGACCGAACCACTATAAAATATGGTGTTTTCTGTTCTTTGCCTTTTATTGCATTTACTTTTATATTTTTTTATGGTTGAAATAGTATTTTCATAAAATTTATAGTATTTATGAATTTCTCAATTATTAAATTGGTTTTCTAAAATATAACCAAGAAACTTTAAAATTACTAATTCACCCCTCTCTTAGTTATCCTTGGGATAATAGACTTAGGGTTAACAATCTACTGAGAATTTATAAGTGGTATCAAAGTGAGCTTTCAAAAATTAAGCTTTAGACAACTTTTTGAAATGATTATGTCTACTTTTGGAAATTGTAACACACTTGAAGGATATTCGTTCATAAAACCCACATTGTTTTATAACATCCCTTTCAATTTTTGGAATACACAAATGTCTACTTTTCTTCAATTGCTTGATTATCGCATGTGGATTTTAGTACAAGAAGGCTACACTAGGCGACCTAGACTTGTAGATGGGATTATAACTCAAAAACCTTTCACTGACTAGACAGTAGAAGAAAGAGACCTGCCTCAGTTAAATGCAAAATTTTTAGATAGTTTTTTATGTGCACTTAAATCAGAGGAATATATACGTGTCTGAACTTGTTGTTCCAATAAAAAATTTTGAGATATACTTTACATTACTTATGAAGGAACTAATGAGGTAAAATAATCTAGATTAAACATTCTACTACACGATTGTGAACTGTTTCACATGAACATGAATGAATCATTCACTAACATGTATACTCATTTCACACAAATAGTCACCTCATTGCATGCTTTAGGTTGGGAATTAATGAATGCTAAAAAAGTAAATAAAATTCTTTATTATTTTCCTTGTGCTTATGATCAAAGATAACTACTATAACGGAGTCAAAAGACTTAAATATTTACTCTATTGATAATCTTCTTAGATCACTAATTACTTACGAGCAAATATTTCATTAAAAGTGGATGACTTAGAGAGTGACCAAAAACAACTTGAGAATGAAGAAGATATTGCCCTCATTACAAGGCAATTCAGAAGTTTCCCGAGAATGAAGCAAAGGAGATGTCAATAATGGAATAAGGGTAAGTTCCATAAAAATGCTAAGGCTTCTAATGAAGTAATTTCATATGAATGCAGGAAGCCAGGACACATCAAGTCTGATTGCGAATATCTCAAAGCTAATCCTAGCAAGGTGAAGGTCGAGGAGAAAATAAATGTGAAGAAGGGCAAGAACAGATTGTAGAAAGTATTTTGGGCAGATTCAGCTTCAAATTCCTCAGAAACTGAAGCAGCAGAGGAAGTCACAAACTTGTGTTTAATGGCCAATAAGCTTGATTAGTCAGATCAAGAAGAGGTATGTGACTTAACCTATGATGAGTTGTCTGAAGTTTTTGAGGAAGTTCATGCTACATATAGGAAACTCAGAAAACCACATGCCAAGCTAAATATTGAATTTGTAGATTTATAAAAAGAGCTCAAAATCCTTAGAAAATATCATCTATTAATTGATAACAACCACATGAATTTATTGGATGAGTTTAATTATTTGAACAAAAAGCATGAACTTTTGAAATCATCACACACTGAACTTGAAAATGATTGTAAAGTTCTTTTGGAAGAAACATAACATAGACAGATTGATTTGAAGATAGAAATTTATATGTTAGAAAGTTGAAACTCATATCTTAAATTGGAATTGAAAACTATTAAGAAAAATATACTGACACCCAAACTTGAATAATTCTTTAGGTCTAAGAAAAAGAGGATGAGTTTGACACCTAGGAAAAGATCTTATAAGGCACATAGACTGGTAAATCTTTTTCCTGGAGTGAAGTGTTTTTCTTGTGGAATGACTGGGCATATTTCCCACACTTGCACCATTCATATTATAACATATTTAGTGTGGAGTCCAAAGATGCATAATTCATAGCATATCAAACATGCATCTAATTTATTTTTGCCAAGAAGAGAACCCAAACTTATTTAGGTTCCCAAGTCTAACATTTGATTATTTTATAGAAAATCTATCATAAAAGACCTTGTGAGAGTATTTGGTACCTGGACAGTGGATGTTCGAAGCATATGACTGGAAATATGACACAATTCATATTGCTGGAAGCCAGGAATGGAGGCAAGGTTACACTGGGAGACAATACCACTAGGAATGTGGTAGGTACATATTTGATTGGAAACTTGAACAATTTTTCATTGAAAATATCTTATTGGTAGATGGCTTAAAGCATAACCTGTTGAGTGTTAGTAAGCTATGTGATAAGGGGTATAGTGTAAATTTTTTTCCCACTAGCTATATTGTAAGCCAAAATGGAACTGATATTTTGTATAGAATTAGGGTAAATAATGTGTACATGATTGATTTAAAATATATTAAGTCTTATAATACTTTTTGTCTCAAAATAATAACTGATGAATCATGGTTATGACATAGGAGGCTCTGTCATGCAAGCATGAAAAATTTAAGATAAATTACACAAAAAGAATTAGTTATAGGGATAGCTAAACTAGACTTTACTAAGGATCACCTGTCAATTAGGAAAATTGATGAAATCCTCCTTTCATTTCATTAAGGATCTTCAAACTAGTAAACCATTGGAAATCATTCATATGGATCTTTTTGGACCGGTTAGCACAGTAAGTGTAGGAGGTAAAGTGTTTGGATTTATGATAGTTTATGATTTTATAAGATTCACTTGGGTCAAATTCTTATCTCATAAGAGTGAATCGCTTGATGAATTTAGAGTCTTTTATGCATGGATTCAGAGGAAGCTAGGATGTGAGATTTTATTAATTTAAAGTAATTATGGTGGAGAATTTGAAAATGAAAAATTTGAAGAGTTTTATAAAGAGAAATGACTTGATCATAATTGTTCAGCACCTAGGCCCCCTTAGACAAATGGGGTAGTTGAAAAAAAGAATAAAACACTGATAGAATCCACTAGAGCCATGTTGGCAAAATACGCACTTCTGAAATATTTTTCAACTAAAGCGGTTAGTAGGACATGTTATGTTCTAAATAGGGCGAACATTTGATCCAAGTTGAACAAAACACCCTATGAACTTCTCAAGGGTAAAATACCAAATCTTTCTCATTTTCTTATTTTTGGATGCAAAGTTTTCGTTCATAATAATGGGTAAACTCCTTTAGAAAAAAATTGATCCAAAATATGATGAAGAAAATGTTCTTGGATATTCTAGTGTTGGAAAATCATATAGAGTGTTTAACAAGAGAGCTATGGAGTTGATGAGACCACATATATAGTTTTTTATGAATCTGGGATTTTGAAAGAGCCAAGGTTGGAAGATCATATTGAAAATATTAAAAATATATCCTGTGAAATTGAAAAGACCAAGTTAGAAGAAAAGGTTGAGATGGAACACCCTTTATCCAGAGAATGAAAATTTTCTAAGAGTCACCCTAAGGAATTGACTCTAGGTGAAGCTAGAGAGGGTGTTAGGACTAGGCATGGAATTACCAAAGAAGTGAATCATTCTACTTTTATATAAATAATTGAACCCACTAATATATATCAAGCACTTTTAGATGAATTTTGAATTTTGCCCATGAAAGAAGAATTGAATCAATTTATAAGAAACGATGTTTGAGAATTGATTAAAAGGCCTTAGGATCAAAGTGTTGTTGGGACTAAGTGGGTGTTAAAAAATAAAATGAATGATTCAGGATTTATTATTAGAAATAAGGCTAGAGTGGTGGCTGAGGGGTATAAACAAATAGAAGGGATTGATTTTGAAGAAATATTTGCTCGTGTACCTAGACTTGAAGTAATTAGGTTTTTGCTAGCCTTTAGCTATTTTAAAGGGTTTAAATTGTATCAAATGGATATTAAAAGTGCCTTTCTGAATGGGATGATCTAAGAGGATATTTATGTTGAGCAACCTCCAAGTTTTGAAAATTCAAACTTCCCTAATCATGTTTATAAATTGAAAAAGATATTATATGGACTAAAATAGGCACCTACGGCTTGGTATGAGAGGTTAAACACTTTCTTATTAGAGAGATCATTTGTTAAAGGAAGTGTAGACACCACTCTCTTTTTGAAAAAGATAGGAGATGACTTACTCATTGTTCAAATATATGTTGTTGATATTTTGTTAGGATCGACTGATAAAACACTTTATGATGAATTTTCAAAAATAATGAGTAGTGAATTTGAAATGAGTTTGATGGGAGACTTGAGTTACTTTCTTTGTTTTAGTATAAAGCAAGGTGAGGAAGGAATATTTCTCAATCAGTTAAACTATGTTAAGGACATCCTCAAAAAGTATGAAATGGATAATGCTAAATTAGTAACTACACCAATGAGTTCCTCAGTGCAGTTATATAAGGACACCAAGGGAAAATCTATTGATCAAAAGAAATTTAGAGGAATAATTGGATCATTGCTTTATTTGATAATTAGCAAACCATATATAATGTTTAGTGTATGTCTGTGTGCTAGATTTTAATCTGATCCAAAGGAATCCCATTTGATAGCAGTTAAAAGAATATTGAGATATATTTTGGAAACTCAAAACTTAGGGATTTGGTATCCTAAGCATAGCTCTTCTTTTGAGATAATTGGATATTTTGATTTAAATTTTACAGGATGTAAGATAGATCAGAAAAGTATTTCTGGAACACATTAATTTATTGGAAATTCTCTAGTTTCTTGGTCCACTAGAAAACAAAATTCAGTAGCACTTTTTACTGCTGAAGTAGAATAGATTGACTTAGTTAGTTGTGTGGCACAAGTTCTTTGGTTAAAATAATAGTTGATTAACTTAGGATTTTTAATTGGTATAGTTCTAATTTTCTATGATAATACCAGTGCCATTTACATTTCAAAGAATCCTATTTAACATTCTAGAACCAAGCATATAGACATACAACATCACTTCATTAGATATCGTGTAGCCAAAGGAGAAATTGAATTGAATCATGTTACAACTAAAAATCTACTTGCAGACATTTTTATAAAACCACTAGCTTTTGACACATTTAGTATTTTAAGAATAAGGTTACGTGTTATTAATCTTAATGCTTGAATTGAAATTCTGTAAACTTGATTTGTTGTGTGAGCATATATTTATTTGTGTTGAGTGAATGTGTATTATAGTTTGTATGGATTTGCCTTTGAATTGTTTATTTTTGTTCGTATTATCTTTAGACTTTTTATTATTGGTAATGTTTTTGAAAAAAAGTTGCAAGTCATTGGTTTTAAAATGATTGTCTTTGAAAGATTATTCAATTTATCATGTTATATTTTAAGTGTTCTTTTCGTACTATACAAAATTAGTTTTGTACTATACAAATTCTGTAGCTTGAGTATGATAATTTTCTATGTTGAGGTGAATAGAGTTTTCAAAGTGGTTCATACTATATGATGATGTTATCATACTATATGATGTGTACAATTTCATCTGTGCGCATGGGGACAGTTTTATAATTGATGTTAGTTATTATTACTAATCGTACGTAAGAACGTGTTTTTCATCTGTACGATCCAGGTGTAAGTTTTGAGTGGGGGATGAATCTAACCATCATTAAATGATCTTTAACATTCTGATCATCCCAGAGAATACATGTTTGTCTGTACGATCAAATGGTCAAAAAGCCTGTGCGAAAGGATGCCTCGAAAATGGCATTTTACGGAAAGCCATTTCTTTTTTGGCCATTTTCATTCATATGTACGAAATTAATTTTTTCCCGTACAAAATTTTCAATTGTACGTATGATCCAAATTTTGTACTATATGATGGGTCATTTTTTTATAAGTAGAAGGGTCTTTGGAGAAGTTATTCATCGCCTTCTCATCCATTTCCAAACCAACTTGAGATCTAGTTCGAGTTATGGCTAGTAACAGCAAGCAACCCCGCTCTAAGACCTCTTTCTGTAGGATCGATAGGGATGAAAACTTTCTATCTAAAGAGAAATGAGGATGCTTTTTATAGGTATACGACTTCAAAAATAACTCCGCATCTACTCTTGCAAAATGACATTCATTTCTCTGTTATGCCATTACTCACCTCAACCCATTTTTCTTTCATCCCTGACTCATATATATTCCTACAATAAAGAAATCTTTCATTTTTTCCTAGCCAATATGAAATTAAATCAAGACCATTGAAGGATCACTTCGTTTGTTTTCAAGTAAAGAGTAGAGATCACCAAGGAAGACTTAGGTACATTCCTCCACTTAAGAACCCAAGGAATTAGGGCCCATACATTATCCTCTAGGGTAGACTACGACTAGTCTGAAGTCAATAAGGTTCATAGAGGAGTAGTCCAGGTGAGTCATTTGCCACACATCTACACTCTAAATCAAAATGCCCGTATTACCCAACATGTTTTGCAAACTTTAATTATTCCAAAAGCTGGTGACTGTATAAACATGACTCATCTTCTGATCACAGTCACTTATCTGATCATGACAAATTTACCTATAGATGAAGCCCAATTAATTATGGATTACCTTTATACCCTTTCTGACATTGGACTTCCAAATAATAAGAGAAAGAAAAATGTGGCTTAAGGACATCTAGTGGCTTATATCCTAGAAAAGAAGTATAATCTTGTACATCCTAATGGTCCTACTGAACTCCCTATCAACTTTATTGATGCCTCTTTTTGTTCACTTTTTGGGAGAGAGAGAGTTCTGAGGGAGATGACTCTGAGGAAGAAGGAGCCCCTGCTCTAACACATAGACCTGATCAAAATTACAATCAAGACATGGTCCAACAGTTTGAAAGATAGGAAACTCATGTTGATCAACACTTTGATTAACTTGAGAATCACTTGACTCAGCAGGATGCAAGGTATCAGGAAGATATGGGTTGGATTCATGGCCAGTTTGACTATATGAAAACTAATATAGCCACGATCAATAGCTACTTCACTGCATTCAACCCTCAGCCACCTCCTGACTAGGGTCCATCTTTTTTTTAGTTGTGATCTTTTGATGTTTATGTATTTTCTTCTGTGTTTCTCTTGTAGTTATTCTTATGAGATTTTGTTGTGTTGATGTTCTATGATTCTAGTGTCTTCAGGTGTTAGTCCTGAATGATGTTGTTGTTTTTTAGTCTATGGGTGATGATCTTTGTATTAGATATTTTTTTTATTGAAAAGACAAAATAATGTTTATTTACAGCTTGAATTTTCTCTTCTTGGATTGAGTATTTTTTTGGATTCAAATCTTTTATGTTTGATTATTAGAATGGAATTTTAATTGTAATTGCTCTATAAATTAATTTCCTTGCAAAATTTAATCTCTCAAAGTTTTAAATTACAGTATGACTGAATGAAGATTAAAAGACCAAGTTCATGTTTCTATAGATGAATATTACTTTGTGATAATTATTGCAAAATGGAAGTCTTATCTTTATTTCATTTTCTTTCAATATGTTTATTTTTGTTCATTATTGGATTGTGTATTTTAGATTTATTGATTTTTGGAAAGATAGAAAAGATAAAAATATGCACAAAGTGCTAAACTTAAAAAGATGCATAAAGTGTGCCATATATTTGAAATGATGTGCAATATACGCCAAAGTCATAAGAGGCCCAAAATTAGCTCAAACTAAAAAGATGCACAAAGTGTGCCACAAACTATTTAAAAGATGCGCAATGTCGCCACCTGATCAATGTCTTGCCTTAATCATCTCGCTTTCTTACATATCTAAATAATCGACAATAATTTTTACTATTGAATTTGAAAATAATTAATCTTTAAATTCATCATTTTTTGAAATAACTATTTTTATTCGATATGTTTGGAATAAACGGTGAACCTTGTTGAATTTTCTTTTTTCAAAGTTATTCTTTGAGTTAAAATTTGAATTTTTTCTATTTAGCATTCAAAAATTAATGTTAAGTTTTGTAATCACTTTAGAATTCCCTTCTACATCAACCCAATTCCTTCAGAAGAACTTCCCTTTTTGCTATTGTCAAAAGGAGGAGTGGTATTATTTGGTGTCTTGTATTCGTGCATTGTTTGATGTTATGTTGTCTTTTTGAGTTTTGTTTTTCTTTTTGTTTTGTTGTTTATATTTAGTTTGAGATGAGTTGTTTTCTTGTTGTTAATTTTTTTTGTTTTGTTGTTTGTATTTAGTTTGAGATGAGTTGTTTTGTTGCTATTAGTTTTTGATCTTATTTTGTTTTTGTTTGTTTTTGTACTTCATTTAGGGCTCCCTTATTTTTAAATTGGTCATTCATTCTGGAGGAGCATACATTTAGGGGGAGCTTAAGAGAAAAATTGGCTTAAAGGTTAACTCAAATAATAAGTGTTTTGCCATCATCAAAAAGGGGGAGATTATTGCATTTTAGATTTCAAATCTTTTTTTGTACATTATATGAGTTTTTAATGATACCAAAATATTATTATATTGATTATTATTTTCTCCTAACATATATTAGATATATTTGGTTTGTGTTGTTTGTGTGTACTAATATTTCAGGAAAATCATACTCCAGACTCCTAAAGACTAAAAGAAATATTAGAGTAGGGTTTGTTATAATTGGAGTCTGCATTTTTTATTTTTCTTGAGTCTGAGAGAGTGTGATTGGTTTTGGGTAACCATGTACAAAAATACTGGGGGAGTGAGATAAAACTTGCATTTTTTTAAACTAATAGTACTGTATGATTTTAGGATCGTACAGGACAATTTATCTTGAGTGTTCCTCTAAAATTGATCTGATTGACTCAAGTCTATAAAACTTTCTAAGTTTAGATCATACTGCATGAAATATATTCATCTTGGATGCCGATTAGAGTACAAAACCAGGCTCATCCAGTTCCTCCCGTACGAATACAACAAAAATTTAAACTAATTGTATGGTATGATAGGGGTTCATAAAGACGTCGCTCAGAGTATGAAATGAGGTTCATACATGATCATACAGATGAATGGGTGCATATTTGAACTTATCATACTATATGATATGGGTTCATATAGACGTCGATCCGAGTATGAAATGGGGTTCATATACGTTCGTACGGACGAAAGTCTCCTTTTTTTGAACTAATCATACTGTACGATATGGGTTCGTACAGGTTCTAATAAGAGTATGAAATTAGGTTCGTACAACATCATACAACACTTTTTAAACCAATCATACATACAAAGTATGATTATATGGTACGATGCATGTCAGTCAAACTTGAAATTTTTAGTTTTTGGACAGTTTTTCTTGTCCTTTGCATTTAAGGGTCCTTAAAATAGACTATCAAATTAATCTTCTTTGAAAATTCTCTTGAGTGTTCCTTAGGAGTGTGTTTGGGAGAGTGATTTGAGTGTGAAAAGTGATAGATCTTGTGAGAGGAATTTGTGAGGAGATTCACAAAGGTGTTAATTGGTGCGATCTCCAACTTGTTCTTCATAGTTCTTGCCTACTTCTTTGAAGGATGTTTGAGAGAAGATTTTCAACAGAAGATCCAGTTCTCTTCCAACACCTGGAGAATGTGAAAGGATGCATGGTACTCTGTCGACACCTAGAGGGTGTGAAAGGATGCTTGTGACTCAGCCATCACTAGGAGGGTTAGAAAGGATGGTGGGTTCTCTACCTTCACCAGGAGGGTAAAAAAGGACGATGGTTCTCTGCCGCATCGGTTTGGTGGAAGAGAGATTATTGTAAGGGCTTCTCTACCTTACTGTGGGGGCTAAAGGAGACACTAGTGTTTAGTGCAATACCAGGAGAATGAGTCTCCAGCGAGTGGACGTAGGTCTTTTTGGACCGAACCACTATAAAATCTGGTGTTTTCTATATTTTTATTTTTTGCATTTGCTTTTATTTTTTTTCTATGGTTGAAAAAAAAAATTCATAAAATTTATAGTATTTATAAATTTCTCAATTGTTAAATCAATTTTCTAAAATATAATTAAGAAATTTTAAAATTACCAATTTACCCCCCTCTTGGTTAGCCTTGGGATAATGGACTTAGGTTTAACAACCTACTGAGAATTTATAAGTAAGAGTGCCTTTCTTAATGGGGTGGTTCAAGAGGATATTTATGCTGAGCAACCTCCAAGTTTAAAAATTTAAAATTCCCTAATAACGTGTTTAAATTAAAAAAGGTATTATATGGACAAAAATAGGTACCTAGGGCTTAGTATGAGAGGCTAAGAACTTTCCTATTAAAAAGATCATTTGTTAAAGGAAGTGTGGATACCACTCTCTCCTTGAAAAGGATAGGAGATGATATACTCATTATTCAAATATATGTTGATGATATCTTATTTGGATCCACCAATAAAAATCTTTGTGATGAATTTTCAAAGACAATGTGTAGTGAATTTGAAATGAGTTTAATGGGAGACTTGAGTTACTTTCTTAGTTTTTACATAAAATAAAATGAGGAAGGAACATTTCTTAGGCAGTCAAAGTATATTAAGGATATCCTCAAGAAATATGAAATGGATAATGCTAAACTAGTGAGTACACCAATGAGTTTTTTAGTGCAGTTAGACAAGGACCCTAAGGGAAATTCTATTAGTTAAAAGAAATTTAGAGGAATAATTGGATCATTGCTTTACTTGACTACTAGCACCAGATATCATATTTAGTGTTTGTTTGTATGCTAAATTTCAAGCTGATCCAAATGAATCACATCTGAATGCTGTTAAGAGAATTTTAAGATATCTTTCGGGAACTCAAAACTTAGGGATTTGGTATCCTAAGAACAACACTCTTTTAAAATTATTGGATATTCTAATTCAAATTTTATAGGATGTAGGGTTGATCAGAAAAGTACTTCTGTAACTTATCAAGTTATAGGAAACTCTTTAGTTTCTTGGTCAAGTAAAAAATATAATTTAATAGCCCTTTCAACTGTTGAAGCAGAATACTTTGCCTTTGGTAGTTGTGTGGCACAAGTTCTTTGGTTAAAATAATAACTGATTAACTTAGGATTTTCTATTGGCACTATTCAAATTTTCTGTAATAATACAAGTTCCATATACATTTCAAAAAATCTTATTCAATATTATAGAACCAAGCATATTGATGTAAGGCATCACTTCATTAGAGATTATGTGACTAAAGGAGAAATAGAATTACATCATGTTGCTATTGAGAATCAACTTGCAGACATTTTCACAAAACCACTGGCCTTTGAAACGTTTAGCACTTTAAGAACCAGATTAGGTGTGATTGATCTCAATACTTAAAATTGATTTTCTACAAGTTGAATTTGTAATGTATTGATGTGTTTGTTTATTTTCTTTGTTTGCTTATTACTGTTTATTTGTTATTATTTTGTTGTCTCAATTATTATTCTTATTTTTCTTTTATTAGTATTGTGTTTTTAGTTTTATTTTTTATGGTTGTATGTCATCAGATCTTGAGTGATTAGTTTTGAAAAAGTTTTTTTCTATTATGTCCTATTTTAATTATTTCCTTCATACCGTATGAATTTTTTTTCCTTTTCGTACTGTAAGAATTCTATAGCGTGTACATGATATTTATCTGAGTTGAGTGTGCAAGATTGAGTTTTTCAATGCATATCATTCTGTACGATGTCATCCATCATCTATACGATCAATCATCTTTTGTCTGTACGAATGGGGCGTGTTTTCCAAATGACAGTTATTTTTGAAGATCGTACATACAAAATCCCATTTCGTTTGTATGATCATGTTGTCAATTTTTTATATGGACAAACTAAACTGCCTTTAAATGATCATTAATATTCTGATCGTACTAGACGAACACATGCTCGTCTGTATGATTGTGCGGTCAAAAAGCCAACCTGAAATGACTCCTCGGGAGTGGCAGTTTATGAAAAGTCATTTCATTTTTGTCCATTTCCATTCATGTGTATAAAATATTTTTCGTCCCGTATAATTTTGAAATCGTACGTACAATCAAAATTTCATACTGTACGATAGGTCGTTTCTCTTTAAATGGAAAGATTGTTAATTTTTTTTATTCTCATTCGATCCCAAATCATCTTATGCCCTTCTATACAAATGGCTAGCGGTAGCAAACATCCTCATACTTCTAGGGGCTCATCCTCTGTCTCTTATAGAGATGAGGATTTTCTTTCTAAGGAGAATAAGGAAGCATTTGATCATTTCGTTGGAGCCAAGATTACCCCCTCTCGACTTCTTATTTAAAGTGACATAAGCTTCTTTGTTATGCCCCTTTTTTCCTCAACTGAGTTTTCTTTTATCCTCATCTTGACGTATGCTTATCATAAAGAAACCTTTCAAATCTTTCTTACGAACATGAATGTGTACCAGGATCACTCTAGGATTACCTCTTATGTCTTTAAACAACGAGTTGAAATTACTAAGGAAGACTTAGGCAACTTCCTTTACCTTAGGACTCAAGGGGTTAGAGCACACACCATGACCTCTTGAGCAGATTTTGATTGATAAAAAATAAACCAAACTCTTAGAGGTGTTGCACAAGTAAACCATCTTTCTCATGTGTAAACCCTTAAACAAAATGTATGATTCATCTAGCATGTCTTGAGAACTTCAATTATTCCCAAGGCTGGTGATCATATCAATCTGACTCCTCTTTTGTCTACTGTCACATACTTGATCATGACCAACACTCCTATTGATGAAGCCCAACTAATCATGGACTACATCTATAAACTTTCTAATATTGGACTTCCTCACAATAGGAGAAAGAAAATTGTGTCCTTAGGATAATTAGTTGCCTATATTTTACAATAGAAGTATAATCTAATCCATCCTAATCCTCCCATTGAACAGCCCATTTACTTTATCGATGCATCTTTTTGTGCACTTTTTGGTCGGGATGAAGGATCTGAGGGAGAAGATTCAGAGGGAGAAGAAGGAGCCCCTGCTCCAACGCATACACTTGGACATGATCAAAATTTTTATCAAGAAATGGTCAAGCATTTTGGTAGATTGGAAAATCATTTTGATCAAATTGAGAATCACCTAAATCAGTAGGATGTGAGGTACAACAAAGACATTGGGTAGATCCGAGGGAAATTCGACTTGGTAAACACTAATGTAGCTACGATCAGTAGTTACTTTATGATGTTCAACCCTCCACCACCTACAGACCAATGCCCCTCTGAATTTTAGTTATTACTTCTGTGTTGTTCTTGCTGTTGAGATTTTAGTACTTGTTCTTGAGATGTTTTTCTTTTTTATGACTTCAAGTGTTCATGTTATGGTTTTTAAGTTTCCAGTATGATGTAGTGTTTGTATGTGTTTCATATGATAAATGGAATGATGGAATGATGTTTTCACTTGATTTGAAATTACTCTTCTTAAAATATTTATGTTTTTGGAGATAAATCATTTCCAGTTGATCTGTCGAATGGAATTTTGAATTACTTTGCTCTACAAATTAATTTTCTTGCTAAATTTAATCTCTCAAAATTTTAAATTACTTTATGACTGGACGTAGATTAGAATATCCATTTCATATTCTTATAGATAAGTATTACTTAGCTATAATTGTTGTAAAATAGATGTCTTATTTTTATTTTGATTCTTTCTTAATGTGTTTATTTTTGTTAATTATTGGAATTTGAGTTAAATATTTTTTGATATTGGAAAGATCAAAAATGAAAATAGATTCATAAAATGTGCCACTAGTTTAAAAAGATGCGAAATGTTCGCCAAAGTCAAAAGAGGCACAAAATTAGCCTAAACTGAAAAAGATGCACAAAGTGTGCCACAAAAAAATTAAAAAGATGCAAAATGTCGCCAATTGAAAAACTTAGACTAATATTACCTTTATCATTTTATCTCTTATACAAATTCATATAATCAGAAATAATCTTTAGAATAGTGAACCTGGTTGACTATTATTGCCTTTATCATTTTATCTCTTATACAAATTCATATAATCGGCAATAATCTTCAGAATAGTGAACCTGGTTGACTTTTCTTATGTTAGTTGTTCTTTGATTTCAAATTTGAGTTTTTCTTTTTTTAGCATTAGGAAGTTAATGTTGTATTTGCAATTACTTTACAATCTACTTCTTCATCAACTATTTTGATTTATCCATAGAAACATATCTTTTCAAGAGGTACTTCCCTTTTTATTGTTGTCAAAAGGGGGAGTCATTAGTTATTGTTTAATGTTTTGTTTGTTTGATGCATTGGTTGTTTGATGTTTCATTAGTTTTTGTTTGATGTTTTGTTTATTTTTGTTTGATGTATTGGTCATTTGATGTGTTATTTGATGTATATGTGTATGATTATTTGTTGTGTTATTTTTGTTTAACTTTTTTGTTTCTGTTTAGTTAACTTTTTCTATTTAATTTGTTTTTATGGTTTTGATTTTCATTGGAATCCCTTGTTTTAAATTGATCACTAATTGAGGGGGAGGTTAGAAGAAAAATTGGCTTAAGTGTTAACTCAAAGAATAATTATTTTGCCATCATCAAGAAGGGGGAGATTGTTGCAACTTAGTTTTCAAAACTGTTTTTTCTATCATGTGATTTTTGATGATATCAAAATATTATTGTGCTGATTATTATTTCTCCTAACATATTTTGGATATATTTTGTTTGTGTTATTTGTGTGTACTAATGTTCCAGGGAAATCATACTCCAGAATGCCAAAAACTTCAAGACATATTTGATTAGGGTTTCCTATAATTGAAGTCTGTACTTTTTTTATTTTTTTATTTTTCTTAAGTCTGAGAGAGTGTGATTGTAATTGGGTAACCGTGCACACACACACATTGGGGGAGTGAGTAGGTTTTTTTTAGAACAAATCATATTGTATGATTCTTGAATCGTACTGGACGATTTTTATGTAAGTTCCTCCAGAATGAAGTTAATCAAAACATGCCTTAGAAAATTTCTTTTGAACTATTCGAACTGTACAAAGTTGGATTTGTACAGACGATGTCAAGAGTACGAAATAGGATCATCCATGTTCGTATAGATGAAGCATGATTTTATTTAACATTTCATATTGTACTATGTAGGGTTCGTAGAAGCGATAACTAGAGTACGAACTGAGGTCCGTACATGATCGTACCAGATGAATAAGTTCATTTTTGAACGGTTTGTACAGTACGATGTAAGTTCATACATAGGATTGACAGAGTACAAAATCGAGTTCGTGCAAGATCATACATCAATTTTTGAACTATTCATACGTATGAAATACGATCGTACTGTACGATCCAAGTACGTTCAACTTGAATTTTTTAGTTTTTTTAATGGTTTTTCTTGTGTTTCATATATAAGTGTCCTAAAAAACTGACACTCAAAAATCTTGCTTTGAATTTCTTTTGAGAGTGGACTTGGAGAGTGTTAGGGAGAGTGTTTTGGAATTGGAGAGTGAGAGATCTTATGAGAGGGATTTGTGAGGGGATTCACAAGGTTGCCCAATGGTGAGGATCTCTTGCTTGTTCTTCAAAGTTCTTCCCTACTTTCTTGAAGCCTCTTGAAAGTAGATTTTCCAAGTATCTAACAACGGTATTCCTAAAATAAAAGATATTTCCCTATCTTCTTTCATATCATGGAAAAATAAAATAAACATGAAAAATGAATTTATCAACTTTAATCAAAACATCTTTTATTACCCCTCACTTGTAAGTAAGAGATCTATCAACTATTTATAGAGTAATAGAAGTAGGTTGAACTTCTCCTACACCTAAGCTTTTGAATATTGAAAGTGGTATGAGATTGATACTTAATCCTAAATCACATAAAGCTCTCCCACATAATTTATCACCTATAGTTAAATGATTAATAAAACTATAAGGATCTTTAAATTTTTTTAGGAAGATTTTTTTGAATTATATCACTACACAATTAATGTACTTTTTCAAACTCTCCAAACTTCCTTTTCTTACTCAAGATATCCTTCATAAATTTAGCATATGTGGTCATTTGTTCTAATGTTTCAGAGAATGGTATACTAATAGTTTATTTCTTAAGCACCTTTAAGAAATATGAGAATTATTTATCAAGATTTTGTTTAATTAACCTCTGAGGAAAAGGTGGTGGGGGTCTTTTTACAACCTTCCTAATTTGTTTTTTAGATTCTTTTATAGGATCATGTTATTCACTTAAATATTTACTTTCCAAATTTTCTCCTTCACCATTATTCTTTTTAGGTAGATCTTCATGCTTGTAAAGGTCTCCCAAATCTTTCCTACTCATAAGTTAGATATTATTACATTATTCTTCTAATATTTAATGATTAATCAGCAAACAATATGTATTATATGATTTTTAATTTTTTAAGAGCAATAGATTGATTTTTCAATTGAATTCCTAATTACATAACAACATGTTCAAATGGTATCTTCATATTCGTATCATGATAGATTAGTTCAAAACCTAAATAAAAACAATGTGGCACTATATGATATGGCACTGCAGCATTCAAACTTATAGGATCTCTAATGGAATTATCATACATGTTTGGTCCGATCATACCTTTTAAAGTATCTAATTTGTTAAAATTTATGTAACTTGTATAATCATAATTGACAAAGCATCTATTTCATTTCAGCAATTTTCATAAGTTTTGCCCTATCAGTAGGTCATTGGAAATTATAAGTAGCAGTTTCCTTTATTTGTTTATATGCTTACTTAAATGGATTAAACATTAAAAATCCTCCAGCTGTAGCATTTATGATTGACCTTTGAAATCTACTATTCCATTATAAATGTTCTGAATAACCAACCAATCAAGTAAATCTTAGTGAGGACATTTCCTAAGCATTTTTATAAATCTCTCCCAACTTTTATAAATTGATTATCTTTTAAATTGGATAAAAGATGTGATATCATTTCTAAGTTTGAAAGTTTTTGAAGATGAAAAATACTTAGCTTGAAATTTGTGAGCCAACTCAGTCCAGGTAGTTATAGAGCTTGGGGGTAAAGAATTGAACCACATCTTAGCCTTGTCCCTTAGAGAAATGAAAATAATCTAAGCCTAATATCATCATCACTGATACCATTATACTTAAAAATTGCACAAATTTTTAAAAAATTGGTTAAGTGTAAATTGAGATCTTATACAGAAGTTGCCCCAAACTTAAAATTTTAAACCATCTAAATTATGGTTGATTTTAATTCAAAATTATTAGCATGAATAGTAGGTCTACAGGTATTATGATGAATTCCGTCTACTACAGGGTTGGCATATTTCCTAAGATGTTTTGAATGATCTTGATCTAGCTTTGTGTCAAATATCTCTAAAATCTTTTTGGTTTTTTGGTTTTTTGAAAGGGCAATTTCTATCTCAGAATTAAATAACAAAGCTCCTTTCTAGATCTACCAATCATATAATAATAATTAAATAATAATAATAAAAGAATTAAAAAATAGAATACATAATATAAGTAGGTCTAAATATATATTTATTTTAATAATTGAGTTAAAATTACAATTTAAAAAATACTTTCCTGACAACGATGCCAAAAACTTAATGGGTAGTGATTTATGATGGGCTTGTGTGGCTTATTGAGATTAATTCTATCTAATTTTAGCTAGATGTGACATGCAAGATTGAAATATGCGTAGGTTTTCTTTGATATGTTAATAATTAAACCCACTTAAATATATGCAAGTATATGAGTCGAATCATGTAATAAAGTGATGAAGTAGTGTTTAACTTATGACGGAGAGTTATATTTTCTTGCAATAGAACTACTACTATTTACTTTAATTGCATAAGTGATCCTACTAAAATAAAAAAGAAGTTTTTGAGTTCCTACCACTGAATAAAAATAAGTAGTATAGTTGATATAATTTTAATAAAATATTTAGGTTTGATTTATGTAAATATCATATTTTTCATAATGAGACCATTAATTTTATATGTTAATCAGAGCATATTCTTCTCTAGATCTCTATGGAGCTTGTTGGGGTGGAAAAAGATATCGTCTGACCTCCTATAATTTTAATATCTTCAAAGAACTTAGAATATTTAAACATCTTATGTCTAAGCATGCCAACATTCTATTTCAATACTCCTAATTGTTCTTGCATTCATCTATCAAGGCTATACATCACGCTAAGTTTTAACTACACACATGGCCATTATATATATTAAATAAAAAATGAGATATATTGAAAACATTCATAAATTCTTTAGAGTACATACATCTACATTAGTATTTAATATGATCTTTATATTACCAATCCAGAATAAGAGATTTAGCTAGACATAAAATAAATAATAAGTAAACTCATTTTTATTATACTCATAGAAGAACAAAGTGCATGAGAAGTAATGGAATTTTATAACCAAAAAGGATTAAAGAACTATCTCTACACTCCTTCATGCACTTATAGAGTTTTTTATAAACATAGGTAAAACATTCCCAAAGAATATATTTTCCACTTCCTTAGCTTTTCATCTATTTTACTCTAAGAGAGTACTAGAGAAGTACACTAAAAATGTACTAAATTGTTAATCAAGTAACTAAACTCCTTTACAAATAGAACTTAACATCTATTTATAAGAAAACATAGAAATGAACTTAAGCACTATAATGCTTGATAAGGTGATGACATGATGCTAAAAGTTGAACTAGCACCTCCGTGCTGACAGGTTTTCTCCGCTCCGGCTCTTGATGATGTGAAATAGTTATTAATTTAATAGACACATCTTTTGTTAGGTCGGTCAAGGCACTAGGAACTTATAATTTCCATGCGGTGGCACTCTAGAAATCTGAGCGGTGCAGCACTAATGTGGAGTTTCCCACATTAAGGTGTTGAATTATAGCTTTGCGGTACTCATTTTCTTAAGAACATGATGCTACTAGCTGAATATTTAATGTAGTAGTGCTCTCAACATAGTGGCACTAACTATGATGCCACTACAGTACTCGTAAAAAGAGAGGATTGTGCTTTAATATCCCAAAATGGCACTCTAACGGAGTTAATTTCAAAGTAGCGGCATTACTTTATCCAGTGTCACGATGCTATATGATGCTTTATATTTTTGAAAATTTTGAAGCATTTTACATACAAAAATAACTAAATAATATATTTTCATTAAAATTCAAATATAATAAAAAAGTATATAATGTACACTTAACACCCAATAAATGTCAACACAAACAAAATTATGAGCGCCTAAACACCATAAATTGAATGCCATTGCCTATCAAATTACAAGTAATTCTACACCAAAGTGCCAACTTTTAGAGCTTCATAGAACCAAAAGTTGTGTTGAAGCACCATAGGTCCAATTCATCTGTAGCTCCATGATAGGGAAATTAAGAAAAGAACCATCATACTAGGTCAATCAACCATCATGTTTGGTCAGCCCAACTCCTTAGAAAAGCTAACTAACCAATGCAAAGGTGTTAGTTTATCATTATAACATTGTAATGCCACTCTATCAAGCATCATGACACCTAATTCAATTTATGTAAAGAAAATAAATAGTTTTTAGTGTTTTCTTTTAAAATGGGAGGAACCTAGAAACAAAGAATATAAGAGATACTAGGGATAATGAAGTTACATTTAATGGAGTGGCTGGTCATCCTTATAGTGAGCAACACACTCCTTAGGATTGGAAGAGAGTGTTGAGAGCATAGGTGTAAAAAAGAAATCACTCTGTAAAGAGTTATTTTATAGGATTTATTTGGGATTCTTAACTCTAGGTGATATTTTATGTATCTTTTTTTGTATCTTCCTTAAAGCACAAAATAAAATATTTTTTGCTTTAAATTAATTCTATTGTCTACAAACTTTATTTTGGGCTGATGATATGAATAGTCTTTGTCTCTCATAATGTAGACTCTTGTATGAAAATATGAATGGTTGTTGATAATTACTCTCATGTTTAATTAAATTTATGCAAAGGCCATGTATGAATTTAAAATACTATGTAATACATTACTTAGATGGAGGAATGTTTGAATAATTTGGAGGATTGAGATACAGTACTTTAACACCTAGATATAGGATGATTAGGATTCTAGGGTCTATGGAGATAGAATCATTATAAAAAGTCCAAAAATCTTTCTTTACACCCTTATAATCTTGACAGAGATCAAGGGTGCATATGCTCTAATTCATAATTATTGAATACAAGTCTACTTAGGAAAATTTAGGTTCATTCACTATCATTAGTGCATACGATGTTTAATTCGAATTATCTTCATTATTTACAGCATTTCTAAGTAGTGATTGCATCTCACTTTTTTTTTATTGTGTAGGATAAATTCTACGGCTTGGGCATATAATAATAAAATTAGTTGTAGCACACTAATTTTCTCATTATATTAACACACTTCTCATTCACTTTATTAATTAATCAATATGTTCACTTGAATAGTTGGGAGTATATAACACATATTTTAATAGTAACAAGCAAGCTCACTTTTTAAAAAAAGTATAGTCTCGATCAAGGTTTTGGCACTATTGCTAGAGAATATAATGTGTGCTTTTGCAATTATATTTATATTATTTGAAAAGCAGTGTTTAATCCTACTTGATTTGTTTAATTTTTTCTTAGTTTGTTATCTTTGTATAATTATTGTTATTGTCGTGATTTGTAAAGTTGTGAACTTGTGATTTTTTCACAATTGTTAATTTTAAAATTGTTTTATTGCATTTCGTTCTCTATTTTGGTTTATTCATAGCAGATCCAGTAAGGGACTCTTATTGTTTGACCTAAAAATATAATGAACAATTACAAAAATCCATAAAACTAAAAAGATTTTTGTAATAGGAATGGTTGAACAAAATCCAGATCAGGATCACCCAAGACCCCTTAAGGAGTATGTCAATCCCTTAGAAGATGAAATTCATCAGAGTTTCAATCGACATGCTATCCAAGCCAATACTTTTGAGCTTAAACAAGCCATTTTTCAAATAGTTTAGAACTCTTAGCTCTGGGGAACTCCTGTTTAGGATTTCAACTTATATTTAGATAATTTCTTAGAAATTTGTGCAATATTGAAGAACATTGGAGTCAATGATGATGCATGTAGACTTCACTTTTGTTCTATTTTTTTAAACGGACAAAGATGAAATGTGGTTGAATTCCATACCCTGAAGCTTCATAACCTCTTGGAATGAGTTAACACATAAGTTCATAGCAAAATACTTTTCACCTTCCAAAATTGGTAAGTTTAGGAATGATATAACTTCATTTTCCAAATATGATGGAGTGCCAATTTATGAGAGCGAAGAAATATTTAAGGAAATTCTTAGAAAGTGCCTCATTATGCTTACCTAATTAGTTTTTTTTTTGAGAAGAAATGCCAAATGTATTAAAAGAAGAAGCCTAGATACAAACTACTCAAACAAAAGGCAACCTATTACATTCTTCCTTTAACAGAAGAACAAATGAAGGAGGAATATTATTTTCACTAATCACATCCCAAAAGAAATTGTACTCGCAAGCTAAGTTTGCATAATAATTAGCTAATTTATTACTTTGTCTATTAACAAAATTAAAAAACACATAATTAAAATTCTCCATGAATAGAAGATCTTCATTTATTTGGTCTCTCATCCTCTTCTTTGGTATTCTGCACAACTTATGAAGAAAGTTAATGACATTTCGGATATCTCCCTCTATAATGATGCCAGTAGCCTCAAACATCCAACTCTGAATAAAACTCCTCAAAGATTTAAACACCAAAAGCTCCAACTGTGCACTATCTGAATGAACATACCCACATCCAAATGCCAATAAAAACCTACCTTTGCAATCTCTAACTACTCCCTCAACTCCAGCTTTATTTGACTTGCATAGGGATCCATCTATTTTAATCTTCAACCAATTGGGTGGAGGGGGGTGCCAAAAATTAGACAGCCGAGAAGTCTGATTAGTACCCCAGTTTCCCAATATGATCTTGTCATTATGTAAAGTAGCCATAAAGCTTATGACTCTAGAAGAAATAACAACATCACTTTCTTCCACATCACCATGTTTAACTCTATTTCTATTACTCCATGAATGGAAAATCAGAATTTGGTACAACATAGGCAAGAAAAGGTTTCTACCCGAGATCAATTTAAGCTTCTTCATACATTTTGAGAAAGAGCTGAACACAGGAACTGGGAATCCCGATAAATTCAGTAAGCTTATAACCTGTAGCAATTTCATACATGTGGTTGTACAATGATCACTATTCTCCACCTCAAGACAACCCTTGGACAAAGATTTGAATAAGAAAGCCTTCTATAAAATAGGAATTTAGTGGTTGGAATTGCATTCATACATAGCCTCCAAACCAATAATTCAACACGGGGATTAATCTTAAGCATAAAGAACCAATGGTCCACCTCTTCTTGCATATTGTCTGTATACCGAGCTGCTATACATAATGCTAGAATGGATTTGCCCGACAACTTAAATTTGAGTTCCCATCTATCTTCCTCCAAGCTCTACAATGTATCAACTTTAGTAATCAAGTTTACAAGCTCTTTTCCAAAAAATTGGAATAGCTTAGAAACATCCCAAGCTCTATTAACCATAAGAGAATCTAGAGTTACAATCTCCTCCTTCAAATTGGTTACAAATGTTGTCCATCTTTCTAAGCTTTTATCAAGGATCCAAATATCCTTTTAGATATCAATCAACGAGCCTGAAGACATACACCATCTTAAGACCCCTTTAAGAGAATTCCAACCATCCATCACAATCCTTCAAGTCGTAGAAGAACTATTCCTCCCATTATTGTTCCATAAGCAACTCCCATATTTAGCCACCAAGTTTTTATTAAGCAAAGAGTTCGGGTTATCTTTCTAAGCTTTTACCTAATTAGTTGGCAATTAAGAAATTTTCTATGGGCATGTAGGATCCCTTAAGTTTATAATTGATGGGGTAGCTAGAGGATCTTAGATGTCAAAAACTTTTGATGAAGCTTATGCCTTGATAGAGGAAATGGAAATAATTAACTTCAGATGGCCTTCTACGTAGGTAAATCCTAAGAGAGTAGCTAGTGTCTATAATTCAGATGCTTTATCTATTTTAACTTTTTAGGTAGTGTCTATGTTGAAGAAATTAGACAATCATGGTGTTAGTACTGTCTCAAGATCACCTATATATTTGGATATGAATATCTTAAATTATGCTAGTGGGACTTGTGCTTAAGAGGTTAAGAATGTGAATATTATTCAAAGACCAAACAATCCCTATTTAAATATACATAATCTAAGTTGGAGGAACTATCTTAATTTCAGTTATAGTAATACTAATGGTTAAAATTAGTGGAATGCAAACCAATCCAACCCTATAGGACCTTGGATTAATTTTCAGTAGCCTATAGTGAACCCTAGACCTTTTTATCCCATAAGATGTAATCAAAATAATAAATCCAAAGATACAAAGACAACTTTGGAGGATTTAGTGCTTTATATGGGAGATCAATTATAGAGTCAAGCTACTGCCATTCAAATATTGGAGAATGAATTAGGATTGTTAGCAATTTCCTTAAGTATTAGGCCTAAGGCACATTACCTGGTAACACTAAAATTAATCCTAAGAAAATAAGGAAAGATTAATATTTAGATTAGATTAGGATAAATTATGATGTGACACTACTAAAATGATAAATCTAGGCATGTCTAAGTGAAGACTATAAACTTAGCATTGCTTGGGATGCAACCCAATCTTATTGGTGTAAAATCTTAATTATGTTGTCAGTATGAAGTGTTTTTGTTTGTTGTATGAGTTATGAGTATTATGAAAATTAATATATGAGTGTTTTTCATGAGTTTACTAATAACAATTTTTGAGTAAAATATTATATTATATTTTTCTAATCATTTTGTATCTTGTGCTAAAATCGAACCAATGACATAATGTTAGGTCTTTGAGTGGCGCAACATTTATGTGTCTAGCGCCACAACATCTAAATTTGGCATATTAGTTCTAAAGTATTAAATGTTAGATGTAATAGCAAAGCACTATGCATTCAAGTGCCATTGTGCTACTTTTGTTTTCATACGTGCTCCACTGATAATATATGTAGCGCCATAATGTTAAAACATTATGATCAATATTTAATTGTCATTGCATTCACCACTAATATAATTGTTCACTTTTTATTTTTAAAAAATTATTGAGAATCACAACATTAAGTTCAAACCATAATTGTGTTAGTTGGAGTACCGCGATGGAAATCTATCCTAGCATCATGATGCTCATATGTGTCAAACATCGTGGAAATTCTTGGTCAAAAGCATGGTGGTTCAATTTTCAACATTAGCATTGCAGTGCTACATGTCTTTTCACATTGTAGTGCTAGTATTAGTTTGATCATTTAACTTTTAGCATTCTTCAGCACTATAGTGTCACTCTTCTTAGTGCTGCAATACTTATCAAATTTTATAAATAAGAGGGGCTGTTGAACCATTTTTTTACTATGTATTATAATTCTTCATCCTTTTAGTGTTATTTTCACGATTTCTTATAGTCATTGCTCAATTCCATGGCCTCTTAAGTTTATGCTAGTAAATAGAGGGATTACTCTTTTAACAAGAGAATATTTATTTATGCTGAAGTAGAGGAGAGATATCACCTTCAACAAGAGAATATTTATTTAAGCTGGAGAGAGAACGTCTAGAGAGAGAACGTCTAGAGAGAACGTCTGAGACTTTCTAGAGAGAGAAAATACGCTATTTTTTTAAAAATTCAATTTCATGGGTTTTCAGTCGTCCACTGCGGCTGACTGTTTGGTCATGGCGGCGGAGGGCCGCCGGGAGTCATTGCCCTCGCCGGAATCTTTTGAACCCCCATTTCATGCAGCCGTGGGTAATCATGGTGTTATTGACCATCGTCGTAGATCAAGAGGAGAATTGGTCATTTCTGATACAATTATCATGCAGCAAGGTAATGTTTCCCTTGTTGAAGGTAAGGGTAAAATGGTAGCTTCATCTCCTGATAAGAAGTTTGTGAGGCCTAAGATTATTCACAATTTCTCTCCTGATCCGGGGGCTTCATCCTCGAAAATGAAAATCTTTGTAAATCACTTTGGTAATTCAAGTGCAATCTCTGTCTTTGACAGCAAGATAAACGCGAATTCCATCAATTCGATGAAAAAAGACTTTCATTCCCACAATAAGCCTCAGGTTTCAACAGAGAAATCCTTAGGTGCTGTGGAAACCGATGTTGATATTGTAAATAAGGATATTCAGACAAATTCAAAGTCGAATCTGTTGGATTGCAGAAAAAGCGTTTCTGCGAAGTCAAGAGGCTGTTTAGCAACACCTTCTATTCCTGATAGAATAGAGGTTAATCCTCATGGGTTTAAATCTGGTCTGATTAACAAAGAGAGTTCTTTTGTGGATAAGGTGACTGGTGAATTGCCTAAGAAGAGTATAATTTGTGATAAAACTAGGAAGGCCAAACCTTATGTCATGTTAAACTTCAAGGCTGAGGATGTTATGTTGTCTAAGGTTGGAGTGGCAGTGAAACTTTGTGAAAAAACTGAAAATTGCAATGCTAAGAAACAAACTAATTCATTGGTTTTCAAGGTATTCGGTAGGGAGATGGCATCACACGTGGTTGCTTGGGAAGTAAGGCATCAATGGAATAAGTTTGGCAAATTTCACTTCACTACGCTTGGTAATAGTTGGTTTTTGTGTTCATTCAATGAGTATGAATCGATGGAGGTTGTTCTTTCAGGAGGACCATGGTTCGTGAATGATCACATTATAGGCTTGGAAAAATGGAATCCAGGGTTTTCCACATTGTCTATAAAAGGGCCTTACCTCTCCGATCTGGGTCAGGATGCCTCATCTTCCCCTTCAGTGCTGGGATGAACATAATATTATAATGATTGCATCAAGGATTGGCATTCCCCTGATGTTGGATGGAAATTCATTTCAATGGGGGAGGAGAGAATTTGCAAGAGTGTGGGTGAGAGTAAAAATTTATCAAAAGCTTCCAATTGGGGTTTGGGTTGAAGGCATTTCAGGCAGATTTTTTCAAAGGATTGAATATGAAAAAATTTCTTCACTTTGCTTCCAATGCGGGAAGATAGGTCATGAAAAGAAAAATTGTGGTATGGAAAATTTTATTCCATTGGTAAAGATGGGAACTAACAAGGATGGTGGGATGGAAAAGGGTGAGGGAAATAGAACTAAGGAGGCAAATTCCACTTCTTATGGCCCTTGGATTCTGGATAGTCGTAAGGCAAGAGGCAGTGGTCCACGTAGAGGTGTTGGAAAATTTAATAATGAGAAGCTCATGAAGAGTAATGATCAGTCTCTTCGGCAGCCTCAGTTATTGGTTGTTCTAGATAAGAAGAAAGATGTTCAGGATAAGGTGGAAAGCTTGAATCCTCCTAAGGATAAAGGTGCTGTGAATCTGTCCAACATTAATAGTTTGGAAAATTTACACAACATGATAGTGATTGAGTCAGTTTCAGTAGAACTTGAGTGCAAAAATAAGGAAGATGCTTCTAGAAATGGTGTTCTTGATGCTGGTTGTGATACGGTTATCCTCCAGTCTTCAACTAATGAGTGTGTAGGAATAGGTTGCTTGCAAACTCAAGCAAGTCCAAATGGATTGCTTGCAAACTCAAGTATTCCCTATTCTATATCTAATAACTCTCAAATTATTGAGAAAGTTAATTTAAAAGGCGGGGGAGTGTTGGTGGAAAAGAAGGCGGAGGAAGGGGTTATTTCTCTGAAGGATGTGGGGCAATCCAACAAAAAATTGGGTTTGTCATCCACTCTAGATGCTCTCTTAGATTCAAATAAATTCAAAGCTCTAGAAGGTGTAAGTGATGAAATTTCTAAGGTATCGTTGCCTGAGGAAGCTGAGGAAGGAGAATTGGTGGCTGATTCCTTGGAGGAAGAAAAAATTATTGCGGCTGTAAGCAAGGGAGATCCTTGTAGAAGCAAATTTAAACTTCAAAAAGAATTGAGATCTTTGGGAGATTCTAATCCTCTTTTACTTAAAAGGAAAGGAGGATGGTTGAGAGGTAGTAAGGTTGGCAGAAATCCCAATTCACTACACTGAATGTCTTCTTTAGCATTCTGGAACTGTTGGGGAGCTAGGAAAAAGGAGGCTTCCCACTATTTGAAGGAGTCGGTGAAGGACTTTAATATCACCTTTGTTGGTCTAATTGAAATTAAAATCTCCTCTGTTAACAGAATGGAGTTTAACAAAATGTTTGGATCTTCTTGGGATTTCTTTCTTCTACCTGCTGCTGGTCTATCTAGTGGTATGATGATTAGTTGGAGAGCTGATTTGGTTACTTTTTATGTCAAGGAAGCTAATGAACAAGTTGTCGTAGGGGAATTATGCATTCCTAATAAAGGGAGATGGATAGTTGCAACCGTTTATGGAAGTAGGGATGTTTGTAGGAGGAGATCTTTGTGGAGTAGTCTTGAAGCTTTTTAGAACTGTAACCGTCCTTTTTTGATTGGTGGAGATTTCAATTGTATCTTATCTCAAGAGGACAAGAAGGGAGGGAAGAAATTTGTGTTCTCTCAAGGCCCACAAAACCTGAATTTGTTTATGTCTAATAATGACTTCCATGACACTAGAATTGTTGGACCCAAGTACACTTGGTGTAATAACAAAAAAGGAGGAGCTAGGATTCTTGAGAGGCTAGATCGTATTCTTCTTAATTCTTTGGCTTTGGAGGCTATACAACCGTCTGTGGTTCTTCATCTCTCTAGGATCGCTTCTGACCATTGCCCCATCTTAATTAATCTCAATTCATCTGGATTTAGTAGAAGCCAGCTTCTCAAATTTGAAGAGGTTTGGACATCATATCCAGCCTCTATTGGAATTGTTACCGGAACTTGGAAAAGGAAGGTAAAAGGAGATACTGTCATTCACTTAATGTTAAATTCAAACGTACGTTGAAAGTGCTATTCTTTTGGAGTAGAGCAAAGCTTGTAGATCTCAATAAGCTAAAAGAAAAACTTAAGATGGAAATATTTGAGTTACAACAGGAAGAAGCCGAAGTGGGGAATCTATCTGAGATAAAACTTTGTTTGTTGAAAACTAAGGTTTTGGAATTTAACTCTACCCTTGGGAGGCTAGATTCTTGGTGGAAGCAGCGGGCAAAGGTTAAATGGTTAGAAAATGGTGACACAAACTCAAATTATTTTCATTCTTTTGCTTCTACACGACGTAACAGCAACAGGATTCATCAAATTAGAAATCCCATGGGGATCTTGGTGGAAGAGCAAATGCTTATTGAGGAGGTGTTCTTAGACTTTTACAAAGACAAGTGGAAAGCTCGTAATTGTGTGCTCTTGGGTTGGCCTACTTTGTCGTATCTGTTAAGTGATGAAGATAAAAACTATCTGTTGGTAGAATTTACTAAGAGGGAGCTGGAAGAGGTGATCCGGGATCTTGAAGCTAACATCTCTCCTGGTTTGGATGGTATCTCTTATTCTTTCTTCAATTTTTATTGGCATATTATTAAGGAGGATGTGTGGATGGTTGTGCACTGATTTCTCAAGAATGGAAGGATGTGCAATCAATGGAAAGAAACCTTAGTTGTCTTAATTTCTAAGGTTAAATCTCCTTCTCTTCCCTCTAATTTCAGACCTATCAGTCTTTGTTGTTCTATTTATAAAATTGTCGCCAAGATGTTATTGAATAGATTGGTGGGTATTATTCCTAAAATTGTTTCGGAAGAACAAGCTGCATTTGTGCGGGGTCGTTCTTTATCGGAGGACATTTTGATTACACAAGAATTGTTTCACAAGTTTCGGTACTCCAAGTCTAAGAAAGGTTTGATGGCTATAAAAGTGGACATGGAGCAGGCATACGATAGCATGGGGTGGTCCACTTTGAAGCAAACCTTAGATCATTATGGCTTTCCACTGAAATTTTCTAATTTGTTGTTACAATGTGTTCTTAACCGAAAATTTTGTTTATTAATAAATGGCAATAAATATTCTTGGATAGAGGGTAAAAGTGGTTTTGGGCAAGGTTGTCCCTTGTCTCCCTACCAATTCATCTTATGCTCTCAATTGCTTATGGATGTATTTGTCCAAAGAGGGAGAAAGCTAGGTATCAAAATGGCAACTAAAGCTGAAAGGATCTCACATCTACAATATGCTGATGATCTTCTTATTTTCTCTGAAGCAAATCGAAATCATGTGAAGAGGATTAATAAGATTTTGAAAGATTATAGAAGGTGGACGGGCAAAGAATTAATGTGCAAAAATTTTCTGTTATTTTTGGGAAATCGGTTGGGAGAAGGAAATCATTGGCTCTTGCTAAAATGTTGGGGTTCAAGATAGTCACAGAACTAAACTACCTTGGCATCAAATTGGCTCTTAGAAGACTTGTATTTTTTGGATTTCCAAAATCTATTGGAAATGGCTCATGGCATAATTTCAACATGGGGTAATCGCTATATTTCTTTTTCAGGAACGATAACTTTAATCAAGTCTACTATTCTGCCTCTCGCTACTTTTTTATCTTCACATTGTCTAGTTCCAATTGGGGTTCTAAACGACTTGGATAAGATGTGTAGGGATTTTTTTTGGCAAAAAGGTGATAGAACAAAAGGTCTTCATTTTGTAGCTTGGGAAATATTATGTAAACCAAGGTTTTTGGGAGGTCAAGGGTTAACTTCTACCTCCGCTAAGGTTGGTCCGTTAAGGGTCAAATTTGCTTGGTACTTTATCACCAAGCCTTCAACTCTTCTCAATAGGAATTTGACGGCTAAGTATGGAGGTGACATTTGGGATTCAAATGATAAGAGAACTGCTTCCAATACCTGGAAGATTATTACTTCTAGAGCTTGATCCCTGCAAGATGTTGTGTGATGGAAGGTCTGTGATGGGAAAAGCATTAATACTTTTAATGACATTTGGATATTGGATAAGAGCTTGGACCATTGGCCAACGTTTGTAGCTGCCCAGGATTCGGTTAACTCTAACCTTAAGCATTTCATTCAGGGAGGCATATGGGAATTTGAAAAGCTGTATTGCTGCTTTGGTGGAGATCATTACTTCAGTATCTATCTTTCCTGGCATTCAAGGTGATCAGATGGATTTATTGTATAAATGCTCTGGAAAATCTATAGCAGCCTTGATTATGGAAAAACAGCTGAATGCTGAACACGATCTAATTTGGTGCTGGAAGAAAAAGCTAAAACTTCGTCCGTCTGTTGATTTTTTCTGGTGGAGGTTGGTTCACAAGGCGTTACCTTATAATGAATTCCTAGGATATAAGCATTTGCAGGAATTCAATGGTTGTCCGAGAGGATGTCCTGGCATTGAAGATGTAAATCACATTGCAAGTAGCTGTTTGTATATTTCCCAGGTGATTCAAATGCTAAGTAAATGGGGATATGAGGTCTCAGTTTTCTGTAATCTAGAAGATGCCTTGCAAAATTTATCTGTATTAGCTAAGAGCAATCCGTTCAATGGTAATCTTTATTGCTCGGTTATTTACCTGTCTTGGAAGAGCAAGAACAAACTCAATTACGGTGAATTGTAGGATTGTATCTCGGTTATAGCTGCTAATGCTGTCAGTCTAGCTGTTGTTCCTTTTGGCTTGTATTCTACTTCGAACCACTGGGATACCAACCGGCTGTTGAAGCTCTCTTCTTCTTTTTGGTGTCCTCCTCCACCCGAGTGGATCAAGCTCAATGTAGATGCTTCCATGGAGAGTTCTTATAAGGCTGGTGTTGGTGGAGTTATTAGACGCTCTAAAGGTCAGTTTGTCTATGCTTTTGGATTCTCTTGTTTACATTGGGATTCATCTTTCTTGGAATTGAAATCAATTCTGGCTTTTAAAGAAGCTCTACAAGATTGGATGTTTGATGCTAAAGGGATTATTATTGAAGGAGATAATTCCAATGTGATTATGTATATCCGAAAGATGATGAAGAACGAAGGCTTATAGGGTGAATTAAAGGACCAACAAGATTTTTCTTTTCTTAAAGATTTTCATCAAATTATTTTTCAATTTGTGGATAGGAGTTGTAAAAAGTTAGCTCATTGTTGTGCTAACTTTGCTAGTTCTTCTAATTTTATTTGGGATTGTATTGATAATAAGAACATTCCTCCTTACTTTCTTTCTTTGTTTAAGGAGGAGTGTGATAGGGGTTCTTCTTATTAGAACCTCTTATTTGAGATTTTAATAAATTTTTGCCTTATGCATTTTCTCAGAAAAAAAATAATAATAAGTAGAGCAGAGATAAGAAAAATTGTTTGTAACTAAGCAACTTATTCCTGACAGGGGGTACCAAAATCTTATGAAGGGGAGCTGGGGTGGGGGGTGGGGAGGGGGGTGTGGAAAGGGGGGGGGGGGGGGGGGGGCGTTCCTCGCATACTGGTTCTTATGATTATTCAAATATAAATCCCTAAAAAAATGCAAGTGCATGTGTCGATTTAGTAGTTAAAGTGTTATGAGAGAGCACCGATCCCACAAGAATGTACTCTGCATCACACAACTATTCTACCATTTACTTAAAGCTACAAAATTATCCCATTTGACAAAATTAGGCTTCTATTCTATCTAGAATTAGAACTGTAGAAGAAACATAAAAATACTAATATGAAAAGTATTTGGTATGAATGATAGTTAAATATTAGTAAGGTTTTCTATGTAGACTCTCCTAAATTAGTTGTGAATAAGAACATATGCATTCTTAGATCTCTATTGAGTTTATAAGGATGTAAGTGAAGATTTATGGCATTCTTATAATTATTCTATCTCCACAGTCCCTAGAATACTAAACATCCTATGTTTAAGCATGCAAGTAATCTATTCTAATTATCTAAAATTTTCAAATATTTCTCCATTGAGGTAACATATCATACAATGGCTACTGATTTAAATGTAGAGAGAGATATATATTGGGAATGATCATTTAAAATTTAAAGCACAAGAGTTTATATTAGTAAATGCTTATGTTTTCACTACACTAGTTCAAAACAATGAGTTTAGCTAGCCATAGAATAAAATTGGAACAACACAATTTTCATTACATTCTCAAGAATGGAAGTATTAGTAGAAAAGAGTAAAAAGTTATCGCTGGCAATGAAGATCCCAAATAGATCTTATAGATGAACCATTCACAAAGTGAATTTCCCCTCACTACTTCACTCTCCACCATCCTTTCCTCTCTAAATGCTTGCCTTGTAACTACAATGTTAGTCAGGCACTTTAAGGTAAGTACCGTACTCCCCTCTAACTTCTCCTCCAAGAAAACTGTTCAAAAACTATTGCTCTCTTCACGTAGAAAATAGAAAAAAACAATTTATACTTATTAAAGAAGTGGCTCAAGCATCACCATGCTTTGCAAGGTGGCATCATGGCATTACAATATGATCTAGCATCTTGACACTGCTAAATATTCTCCCCTATAACAATATGTTCACCTGCCCTAGTGGTTTGTTGATCTGGTGTGATGATTAACTTATTTAGCATGTCGCTTCTTTTCCTTAATTGTTCCTCCATAACCCTATAGAAGTTGGGATCTATGGTGCTCACTTATAGTATTTAGCATTGTGGTGCTTTAAAAGTTGGCACTTTGATATTATTTTGTTATGCAATTTCTTAAAATTCTATTGCTATAATGTTGATTTTGGGTGCTGCAACAGTGTGTAGTGTTGTCGTTTTGACCTTTGTTCCACTGAAGCATTGAATGATTGATATTTTTTCAAGACTCTCCTAGTGCAATATCCTGGTTCAGCACTGGGGTCTTGAAGATTTTACGATGCTAAAATTTCTGGCGCTGTGACACTAGATCAATAATTAATAATTTTTTTATTTCTTATGGCATTCCTACAAAATGTCAACTAAAAATAAATATATCCACCAGTATTTTACTTAATATAATACTACATAATCTTTACTTAACAAATTTCCCCTAGCTTAACGTCTTACTTATCCTCTTGCAATTATGCTTACACTTTTGATTAGATGCATTAGTTCAAATGAAAATTTTATAATTTAGAATTAATTAAACTGTAAGATAACACTCCACCATTTTGACGTAAATTGAATGAATAAAGTACGTCTATTTATTTTAATAAATCATGAACAATCATGTTAAGGAATCACCTTCATTAATATCCAAATTGAACTCATCTATGATAACTATAAGTGTGATGTTGACTTATGGTTTAGATTAAATAGTTTATCATTTAGGAATTAGTTGTACATAAGTTAATTTTTTAGAAGTTCATTTATAAACGTTCATATGAAACGCGTCACTTACACTCTCCTCTTTAAAATTGAATATTAGAATCCTTTAGGAATTTAACATCCTAAGATACAAATTTTTGATGTTATAGTACTATTTTTTTTTTTACTTTTTTCTTTCTTTTGATTTTCTTGTGTTTCAATTCTTTTCTTTTAATGCACACGAATACTAAATTATCATTTTGAATATCTAATTTGTTTATTTCTTTGAGAGGCCATAATTTGGAATTATTTAAGGTTTATACAAGTTTACTAATTCCATACTTGAGTTTATAATGAGTTGTATAAATTAATCTTAATATTTTTTTTTAAACTTACCTATTCAATCTTATAATCAATAGTTAAGGTTGAAGTGTTATAGTAATTAAATTTGAGAATGAAGTACTAACTTAGAAAATTTTCTTTAGTTGATTATGATATTTTCAAATTAAAAATTATTTATTCATTAATTTAGTTCATATCAAAGGGTTTTATATGGAGGATATTTCAATAATTACGCAAAATAGAGAATTTAAGCTAATGAAAATTGTACTAAAATATAACAATAAAGAACAAAGTAACAAAGTTAAAATGAACTACAAAAATAATATAACTAAATATTATAGAGAAAAATAAACATGCCCTTTTTCATTTATATTAATAAAAAGGTACAATATAAATTTCATCCTAACTACTACATAATAAGAACTCTTAGTGCCTCATGCACTATCCTAGTCAAGTACTTCACCACCAATAATAACAACCATAACTATGGCATCCATCACAGTCATCCATGGCGACCTCCCTAAGTGAAGAAAAATAGAAATAAAATAAAAAGTATAATCAACCATAACATTAATAATCATCTCTTCCTCTCTCTTTCTCGAGAAAGCCAGAAAAAAAATAAGGAAAAATAAGTCTATGATGATCAATTCCAATCATCCTCCTCCTCCTCCTCGTCCTACTCCTCTTCATCATCATCACCTACTGCTATGTGTGGGTTTCACATAAATGGTTCATATGTAGGGGCTAGTAAGAAATGAAGCTGGTCAGGGTTGTCCATAAATGGACTCCTCCAAAACATTCTAACTAACACTTCATTGAACTAAGAAGCCTAGTTATACTACTATTACTATATATCCATAGCACTGGGATATCTGCTCCCTTAAATCTGAAACCTATTGTTCACAAGATCTAGTGATCTAGGCACTTACTGACTACTTCTGTTCTGACAGGTCAATCAAGGCTTACTAAGTGTTTCCTACTCTCTCTCATTCTTCTTTAAACCCTCAATTTTACACTTTGTGAGAGTGGAAATATAAGAAAGCCGCCTCATTGGATTCACATAATACACCAGCAGTTACACAAAGGGATTAAAGAAGAGTGGGATGTCCTAAACTACTAGAAGTTGAACCCCTAATGATGTACATTAAAGAAGAGAAAATTATCTTCCCTACATCTAAGGATTGACCCACTTGAGTTGCATAATTTAAAATAACACTTTCTCTAGTCACCTCGCTAATGTTCTTTCATGATAAAAATGGAGAGGAGATAAAATAGTGCCATGCTTTAGATAATTAGGTTAAATAGAATGAAGGAAAATTTATTACCTTCCCATCTCTGTCTTTCCATATAGTCCCACTCCTAGGTCCACAAAGCACTCTCAATAACTCCTGAGGATCATGAGTACATTATTAAAGGCAAAGTGGTCATCAAACTCAATGTCCCAAAGTTTATAATTGTGGTTCATACTAGGGGCATCAAAAGGCACCCACGTTCCTCTCACAAAACACTTGTTATTTTGGGCTTCTTTTGGCATTAGAAAAAAAAATTCTCTCACTATGTTATCCACACATGCAGAGGGTTCCTCACATAAAGTTTCCTAACCCCTGTTCACTGTAATTTGTATCACAACTCCTCCTGGATTTTCAAAACAATGTTAAGGTATAAGCTATTTACTTATAAATAGTTGTGCATATCTCACTTTATCTTCAGTAAAAATGATCCTCCTTCTATCAAATGAGGAAGCTGCTCTCTTCTTATTAGCCTAAACTTTAGGAGCCATTTAGAAAATTTTTGAGGAGAAAATGTAGGGTACTCTTGTAATGATAAAGCAAAACACACTTAAGCTTAGTGAAATAAAATAAAATAGCCCTTTTTATTTGTAGACTTGACAAGCACTGTGGCACTACGAAGTGTAATGCTGTTATACTTAAAGCCCTAAATGACAAACTGTTCAAATTGATGGAATGTTGCAGCATGATGGGACATGTGGCAGTATAAGGCAAGCATGGGGAATCAAAGCACCTCCTTTCTGACCGAATGACCACCATAGCATTTGATACGTATGAGCGCTATGACACTGTACAAAGACTACTTCTATGGGACTATAACTAACTAATTATAATTTTGAGCTACTATTATGGTGCTGAGGATAATGTGGCGACACTCAATAAAGATTCAGAATGAAAATAGATGCAATGTATAGTAAAATTGAATATAATATCTCATCACTATAGAAATAAATGATTTGGCACCGTAACACTACATGGATTAGTGCTGAAGAACTTTCTAAGCGAAAGTAGTGCTGTAATGCTTAAATATACAACATTATAACATTATAACACACTAATATTCCTGAGGTTTCAATGTAGTAGTGCCTTATTACAGAGTTATTACGCTTGGCAAGCAAACATTATGGATCTTTAAGACCCAAAATAGCAGTGCTGGCTAAAATTTACAAATTATAAAAATAATTAAAAAACACAATATAATCATTTTTATAACCATACTTAGTAACTCATAGATAACACATGTATGACATTTTTTACAATCATGAAATAAAAAAAAAGAAATGCACAAAACAATTAACAATAAAATTAAGACCTATCATCAAAAGAATTGGATTACATTCCAAGTTACATTTAGTTTATAGTCTTTAGCCAAACTTGCCTAAAATTTCATTTTAGCTGGGTGACATCACTACTACTCTTATGTTCTCAAAACTATGTTCTTTCCCTTTTTCCTATGGGTTATCTTCTGTGGTACTGGTTAAGGTGCCATGCGGCTTAACTCTAAAGGATATTGCAAGAAGTCCTAATTGATTTTCCAAATTCTTAATGGAATCGGCTTAACTCTATAAATTATTTCTCATATAAACCATTAAGTCCTCCAAAGGTACCTTCCCATCTCGGAATTAATTATTTTAATTAAAGCCTAAGGGATAAGAAGGTATAGGGTTCACTAAATGTTATTCAAGATTACTTTAATTTCCACCAGTTCTGATTTACTTGCATTCCACTAATTTTTCCCATTATTACTATTTCGACTAAACATTACATGATTCCTCCGACCTTGATTATATGTATTAGAATAGGGATTAATTTAGCTTCTAATCCAATTCACATTCTCAATCCCTTGAGCACTAAATTCACAAGCTGAATTCAAATCATGCTCCACTACATATTTTTACAATTCTGGTGCCCGACCTTATAGTTTGATGATCACAAATATTATTGAATGATTATCTACTTATTCATTTATATTATTTTGGATATTTTTTTTATAAACTACTAACCTTTTTTGTAACAACATTCACAAAGAATGACAGAAGATTCAAGCTCAAGAATATGCATTGTGAGTGTGTGAGATAGACAATATATTGAAGAATTTATACTTTTTCTTCTTCATGAGTTAATCTATATAGAAAGGTGTATGGTAGCTAGGCAACTATGCACACACACATAAAGGGTACAGTATGACCACTACATAGTACTAAACAACTAATTATAACCAAAAATCCCATCACGGAATCTAACTTACCTAAAATAGGCAAATTTAAATTTTAAAATTTGAACTCTTTGTATTATATGACCCTTTTGTATTATATGATCTTTTAAATCATTACCTAATTAGGCTAGTTAATTAAGCAATCAATTGAAATTTGAATTGATTACATATCAAATTGTATAATTATAAATCTTATTGTACGAGTCACCTGAAGAGTCTTTGGGTGGTTAATCTAGTATGATGATAAGATCGTACTCTTTGACCCTCCTGAGTGATAGATGACATTTAGTTCATCTTGTATGATCCAATCATTGATTTATACTAATTATACTATACTATTGTTCCTTTGGGCAGAACAATCAGTTACAAAATTAAACTGATAGTACTACTATTCATCATACAACACTCCAATGAGATATTTGAACTAATTGTAATGTATGATGCATAGATTATACTACACAAATAATGATGACTTAATTAAATATTAGGGGTTTTTAGGAACCTACTATTTAAACATTTCTTAATTCATTTGAGAGTCTTTTTGGCTATCTAAGGGTGTGCATTGTTTATAAGTAAAGGTTTCAAGAGAGAGATTTGAGCAAGAGAGGGAGTCGTGAAGTTGTGATAGCGGGAGAATACCCTTATGAGTGCAAAGGAGTGTGAAAGGGTGTTTTCACACGGTTGGGTGGACAAAATTAACTATAAAATGATTATACTATCAATTTGATATTTAATATTTCTTTAATCAATTTCATATAATTAGTATTAATTTCCCAAAAGAATAAACTAACACTACATTATTAATTTAAGGAAAGAAATAATTTATTTTCCTATTCATACATGGCATAGAGAATGTAAAGATTATCCAGATGGTTAATCTTCAAATTCACCTATCTTTTCAAATGCAAAATAACCCCATGATTAGCTTTAGTCTTCATCCAAAAGTTTTTTCACCTATCTTAGTGAACTAAGATGGGGTTTATTTTATACTAGGATCTTAGGTTCCTATAGAGGCAATCATCTACAGTCGATTATATCTCTAAAGAGAAAAATTTTGATTAAATCAGAGATTAGACACATTTTGAATTTAAAACATAAGAAATCTATCTTTTATATTTTAAAAATACCAATCATTCTTTCAGAAATATTTTTTAATTTAATAAAAAATACATTTGAATTATATATATTCTTATAAGAAATAAGAGGTGTATAAATTCCTCTAGTCTTAAGCTTGCTTGGAATGAGCTGCCAGCTAACAACCTAATACACATGCAATAATCCTAAATGTAATGCACGAAAAAGTTAGTTTTATCCTATGAAATCAAAGGAGTAAATCAGACTCTGAATTAGTGACTGGAATTGAGTAATTTAGATTTAATATTTAAATGGCCCTAATGAGAAGACTCATTATAAACTCTAAATTTTATATTATTTAGTTTACCTAACTAAATTTTTTAACAATTAAAATTTCTTAGAAATTTGGCCAGCATAACGACCCTATACCAATAGGAAAAGCATAACATCCTTCAAGTGCAATGAGGACCCTCCTACCTTACCTACGGTTGTCATAAAAGTCCTAGGCTCTAGCATACGCAACAAAAATAAAATAAGCATGTATGTATGTATGAATAGGTAAAAGGGTTGGTGTCAACATTACCCATGGCTATATCATCATAGAACTAGTATATATGTTCCTACGAAGTCTATAACATACATATCGAGAAAAATCTATGAAAATATGTAACCCACTAATTTAAGCTACAACCCACATGAATGTAACATATAAAATGATATAAATAAAAGGGAATTATATAAATAAAGAAAAAATAATCATTTATTAAATTAAATATTTAGAACAGACTCAATCTATGCAAAAAGGAATGGTGGCTAGGCTCTACCAACCTTGGTTTCAAAGCCTATCATATGTATAGAATCAAATAAATATGGTTAAGATCTTTGAGCTCCAAGTCTTCTAGGAAATTCCAAAAGTGATTATCCTTTGAAAGGGGGAACAACATCTTTAGGAGCCCCAATTATATTTATAAGCAAGTTTATTTGGTTCTTTAATAACTTAGGATGCTGCACAATTTGATCTATATATAATCTATAATTTTTAGGGATGCATACTTATACATCATTCCTAGGGATATTCTACTTTGACTCTTGTAAGAATGTAAAGATATGTATAAGAAGTACATAAGTTTGTAAAATATATACTTAGTACTTGTCTAATATTCTAATTCTTCTAATGTAATCCTTAAAGAACCTAAGTGCACTAACAGAAATTAAAATACATGACATCTTGATTGCATAAAATAAATAAACATACATAGAGTGCTCTACAAGCAAAGCACCTGACAAGAAAACCACACCCTTGGCCTAACCTAGGCTATAGTTAGTTATACTTGCAAGCCATCTAAGTGTGTGAAATAGGATATGTGGCTTTGGTATGTCTTATAAGAGTTTAGTATTTAAGTTGCATTAATTTAAAGTGTTCGTTCATTAAGGGCCAAAAGGAAATTTTAGTTGAAGTTTATATTATGTGAATTTATATTTTATTAATTTAATTTTAAAGGTTGGAATTGATTATTTAATTATCAAAAATTTGTAGATTTATAACCCTAAAGTGCAAGAGCTACTGATTTACAAATCCTAATGCTTATAAATGAAATACAATCATCCCCCACATAGGATAGATGATCACATGAAGTATTTAAAGATTTATTAATAATTTATTAAAGAATAGGAAAGGGTTCTTCAAAATTAATACAAATGCCCTTCAAGTGTATTCAAGCATGATATATAAGGTCGATATAAAATTAAAGTTGGACTAAGAGTTGTAAATTTTATACAACCTGCCTTCCATAAGTGGAGGCTAGTAAGGTGCAAGAACCCTTAATTGATTACTTAAATATTTATTAAAAACCCTTAAAGACATATGTGTGTGTCCTCCTAAAAAATTATACACCACACAAAGGGAATATTGGGTGATTTATGGTGTATTAAAGACCTTTAAAATGAATGCTAAAATGCCCTCGAAAAAGAAGCAAGCATTAGGCATGAAAGGGTCTATATTATTTAATTAATATTAATAATAAAATTTATTTGATTAAAAATTAATTTTAGTCAAATAAATAATTAAGTTAAATTTATTTTCTTATGTTTAATATTTTGTTGAATTCTTCTTATTTTTTTTGAATTATTTAAATTTTTAATCAATTACTGATTTTTTATGAATTTTAATTTATTTTAATTAATTAGTAATGAACTATAATTAAAATTTATTTAAATTCAAATTATTAATAGCTAAATTTTATTTTTTTAATTTAAATTTGTTATGTATATTTGATTCACATTTACTAAATTTATTTATTTATAAATGAAATTTAATCTTTAATAAATTATTTAAATGAATTAATTGTAACATAAGAGGCATTATTTTATTTTAATATCAAATCAACTGCAAACTCTTTGAAATTGGTAACATAGATTAAGGATGACCAATTTATCATTTACAAAAGTCTAAAATTAATTGGATTTATATTTTATTTATAATAAATTTATCAAACTAATATTTAATTTAGAGTTAATTATTTATCAATTAAAATTTAATTAAATTTAGATCTTAATTATATTTCAATTATTGTAGGATTGATTTAGTGTTAATTGAAGGTGATTTTGCTTTTTTATTACTTTTCCCCTATTTATTATAATTAATTAGCCCTTAAATAAAGGTTAATTTAAATTAATTTTTGTATATGGTCAATTAACGTCAAATGAAGGAGAATTTAATTTCTAGGGTGTATAATCTATCTAAGTTCACTAGTTTAAAGTTTTAACACTATTGGATGTGTTTATGAATTTCTTTTTTTTTTTTAAGTTCACCAAACATAAACCTTAGTTAATTTTTCTAGGTGTCACTAAAGTTGAAATAGGTTTTAAAATTGGTGTGACTAACCCCTGCAAACATATAGAAAAACCATAACAAAATGAATTTCTAATTCTACATACAAAGAGTGTAATAAATTTCCAAATAATTAAGTTAAAAAAAATTACCTATGCATTTTAAAATTCATTTGAGTTTAATGGCTTAATGCATTGGACCTGAGAAAATTATACGATATGTCTAAATTCCTACAATTACTCTTTGCCAAAACTTAGCTTAATCCAATGAGTGTTTTGAGAGAAATTAAATAAAAAGGGTTATATTTATTTTTGGATTTTCTCATAAACTATTTATTGGAATTAGTTGATTTTAATTTTGATAAATCATGCCCTTCACCATGAATCCGTATATGTATTATATGCCTCATTTGGATAAGAAATTAAATTTATATAATATTTTAAAGTTTACTAAATATCCATAATTGTAAAAAAGGTTTTTTCATTACATAGTCAGTCGACGGTGCTGACTATGCAAAGACTTTACACATGGCAGCAAGTAGTAGGGCTATGTGGGAGGCGACGGTCATGTGACTTAGCTTACTTAACCAGCTTGGAAGTAGGCGCAGATGTTTGATCTACATAGTTTGAAGCAAATGACCATGATATAGCTGGATGGAGACTAGTTCATCTCGCGGCTAAGCTCTTTTGAATCAGGTGGTTAAACCAACACAATCACAATCGTTAATATGAAAGATTGGATCTAACAGTCGTGTGTTGTCCTTCTTACTCTGCCATTAAAAACCCTAAACTCCCATTTCTCTTCAAATAGTCTATGCAATGGTTTGATTAATACAAACTATTAGACAAAGATAGAGCATGATTGAAGAAACAATGGGAATGGTTTTTAAATATTTTCATGCAATATTTTTTGATGTTATTTAGAAACATAGGTAAATATTTAGGGTTTGGGTTTTACCTATCTATGGCCGGCCTCTAAGGATGTTTGAGGGCTAGTTCTCCTCATCTGAAACCCCCATATGACTTTTCTGAGGACTCCAAGCTTGAATAAAGGATGGATGAAGAGTCTGACTGCTGAGATAGGCAGAGCCTCATTCCTTCATCAATCTTGTCAGTGATAAGGTCCAAATGACTAAGAAATGATCAGAGAAGGTAGAAGAAGCTATGGGAATGCGAAATTGATTAAGAAATTGGATGGAGAGTGAGTGTGTAGAGGAATGAATTTTTAATATTAGTTTGGTTCATTTTTCCCTATCCTTACTGTTGAAGCGAGTTTGGACTGTTCGGATACATCAGAGAACTTTTCAAGATGATGGATAGTTGGACCAAGTTATTAAATAAACTGCCTCAAGAGAAAATTACCAAAGGTTATTCTCACATTGGGGGGGGGGGGGGGGGGGCACAAACTGTGTTTATTGGACCGAACTAGTGGCAAGTTGGGTTTCACTGAAGTCAAGGAAGCTTTTGGAGTTTATTTAATGTGTTGAATGGGCAAGGCTTGGAGGGAAATGGGTAGGTTAGGTATATTGACCCATCAAGCCTCTCTTATGCATTTGGGTTGAGTGTTTGACCAATAAACTGGTCTAAGCTTGTAGAGGTGGACTTAGGGAGAAGTTAGTTTATTGTTAAGGGAAATATTAAGGGGTTTGAGGGAATAATGTAGATGTTTGATTGAATGAGACGGTGTGTAGTGAGGTTTGACTACACATGTTTATTTGAACAAGTGAAACCAATCTTGGTTTAACTCATGGTGGATTAGAAGGGGTTTAAACCTTGTAATGTAGTGGTTGTGAAGGGTTATTGAATGCATTAAATTGACCCAATGTTGACTTGGTTTGATCAAGCATGAATTCAATTGGCCAAGACAGCTATTGATTGGGTAAGGGTGACTAGTCTTGTCTAATTTACTAGGAATGGTGATCAGAGGAATTTGACGAAAGCCAGAGTTCATCTGGAGATTGATTGAGTGTAGGTAATGTGTATGATCAATTGGGCTAGTTTGAGCTAACCCAACTAGGTATGATGGATTAGTAAATGGATGAAGGATTTAATTATGGATAGTCTATCATATAAAACTCTTGGTGAATTGGTTTTGATCATGACAATGGTTAAGGGGATAATGAATTATGCAAGGCAATACACTAAGCTTCCTGATTGTAGTGTAGGGTTATAATTATCCTGGTGATTATAGTATAGTGGATGTTGATTATCAAAATGATTATTGATTAATGTGACCGGACATCTAGGAATGATTGAAGCTTGATTGAGTCTATGTTCATTGATTACTTGATGATAACTGATTGAGGTGTACTACTATAGTTTGATGGCTACCAGTCATGTGATAGTAAGATGAATGATTATGTGTCAAAAAGCTATAAATCTAGTAACAATAAATCAGGGTGATCATAACTAGATGTAGATTAAGTGACCTTAGCTAAAAGTGAGGTCAATAAATGAACCCCAACAGGTTTGATGAACTCAAAGAGTAAATCATTTGTGTTTGCATTGATCGAAGCGACCAATAGAATTGAGATGATTGTGTAAATGACTAGGTTCTACAAAAGAAATGATCTTTTATAGGGAAGTTCAAATTTAAATTTGAATGATGGGACAAGGGGTGGATTTATGAAAAGATATTTTTCATTTGCTTTACCATATCGAAAAAGCAATGAAAAAGATCTTGAAGGATTTAATGTCATGCTTGACCATATCGAAATAACCAGACACAAAGATTTAAGGATCTTATATTAACTTACCATATCAAAATGGAAGATATGAAAGATTTTAATGATTGGTCTAACATTTACTTAGCGATAAAAGGTGAATGTGAAAGATAACCCAATATTCACTTGACCATATCGAAATAGTAAATACAAGATATTGAAATGAGCCTACAATCACTTGACCATATCAAAACAGCAAAAGAGGAGAAATTAATAATTTATCTAGCGTTTACTAGACCATATTGAAATGGTGAACATGGATAGATTATATGTTCATTTGACCATATTAAAATAATGAACAAAAAGATCTCAAGGGGTTTTGTGTCTGCTTTACCATATCAAAATGGTAGAACACTAAGATTTTTGGATCCAACAATCATGACCATATCAAAATGTGAATGTGGAAGATTAAGATGCTCACTTGACCATATTAAAATATTGAGTAAGAGAGACTCAATATTCATTTAACCATATTGAAATAATGAACTAAGAAATCTCAAAGGGTTTAGTGTCCGCTTGACCATGTCAAAATCATAGAATATTAAGATTTATGAATCTGACATTCACTTGACCAAATAAAAATGGTGAATGTGAAAGATTTAAAGGTGAATCCTACAATCGCTTGACCATACTAAAACAACGAAAGAGGAGAATTTAAAGGAGGATCCATAATTCACTTGGCCCTATCAAAAGGGTGAAGGTGGAGGATAACTCAATACTCACTTGACCATATTAAAATGGTGAGATGCCACCTATTGATGTGTAATATAGGATGATCCCCTTTATAATCAATCAATTGATAAGAAAATCCTTGGTAGACTTTTTCCACCACGAATGGTCCTTCACATGTTTGATGTAATTTACTGCCTATCTTTTGATGAGCTAAAATGGGTCTTCATAGAACTAACACCAAGACATCTACACAAATAGTTCTTAAACAAACAAATTTATCGTGAGCCTGGATATTTCTGCTTTATACAACTAGAGATTTTATTGAACTTGCAGTTTCTTTTCTTTCAAACCCTTGAGCTCTTCTATTTACAGTTTAGCATTTTGATATGATGTTATCTTGTAATTTACTGCAGCTCTGAGTGAAGGTAGTTATACAACTAGAGGAATAATTGCTTACGCACAAAAATACTAAAGCATACGACGTAGATTGAGTTTGAGTTCTATATGTGGTTTGATATACCCACGAAGCTTTAACTGACTTCTCATGCCATTGATGCTTATTATTACCTAAGGTTTTTTTAATATGTAAACTAGAGTTTTATTGAAGGCCTTTGCCAATCGATTTACTTAAGGGTAATAGATGGTAGTGTTGACCTCATTATTTTTTTTGAGTGCCCTCTTCTTGAGTGTGTTTGATTAGCATGATTAAGCCTCATTGAGCCCAATTTGAGTTTGAGATGAATTGAGTCGAGTCGAATTGGACCCAACGAAGTTTAATTAAGCTTGAATCACACTAATGAGTCTCATCGAGCATTAATTTTTCTTGGATTAGCATCGATTTGGGTCCAATTTTATCAAATGAATTTATTTGGAATTAAATTGAACAAGATTCGAATCAAATTAAGTCAAATTGAGCTCGATTTAGACTCAACATGATTTCCATTAAACCATTTAAATCAACGGCTGTGATCACTCCTTTTTGTAATTATTACGTAACTTTTCCCTGCCTCTTTTTCTCTTATTTTGGCAGCTTTTGTAGAGATCACCCATAGGAAATCTAATCACGACATAAGATAGCAGCGGGCCATCATTTCAATCCTCATGTGCTTTAGCCAATCGCTCAAGATACGACTTCTCAGTCATTCAATCCCATTCATCCCTTTCATTCTTCGGAGATAACTTCCTCATTGCAAGACTCACAAAATCCATCTGTCCCACTCCCTCATGACTTGTTTGAGTGCTTAGGAGGTGGAACCTTGCTCTCTCATCTCTCTTGCCCAAAAGAACCAAGGAGGAAGCTGAAGCCCCCTCTGTCGTCGTCCTTGCCCTAGCCTACGCCAAATCCCTCTACCTTGCAAGGTGATTTCCACTTCTTCTTCTTCTTTTCTTCTTCTTCCTTTTCTCCTTATTCTTATTCCCCTTCCTCTTCTTCTACATTTTCTTCTCTTTCTTTTCCTTCCCCTTCTTTCCCTTACCTCCCTATTCCATCTCCCTTAAGTGATAGATGCTTTACTTATGATGCATTTCAATGAATTTCAAGCTACCCTTTTTTATAATATCCTCTAGCTAAATATATATTTAAAACTTTCATAATGGTTGGTTGTAAAGATATTAGTTCTTCATGGCTAATTTACTCCAAGCAATTTTATGAGCCTTTCGTATGATTGATGCTTCCCTTATGATATGCCTTGATGAATGTTAAGCAAGTCTTTGGAAATGTGTTCCAACTAAATGTATGTCTAAAGAGCTTATAAAAGTGTGTGATTATGAAAATATTAGCATTCATGTTAGTTTATTTCAAGTGATTTTATGAGTCCTCCATATGGTTGATACCTTGCTTGTGATAAACCTTGATGAACCCCAAGCATATTCTTGTGTAATGTTTTCAACAAAGTGCATGATTAGAGATTTTTATGAGGTTATGCAATTATAAGATAGAAACTTTCATGTCAATTTGTTTTAAGTGGTCTTGTTGATATTGTACACTAGTCCTTTGATGGAATGCGACTAAAAAAAACCATGATCGATTGGCTTGTATTGAAACTTTATATAATGGTATTGTTCATATGAAGATTTCCCCATACATTATCTAGAGACTTGTAAACAAACAAAAATTTGAGAAAAGAATATATATGTAGCTTTCTTGATTAATTGTAACTCATGAAATTGATAAGCATACTTGACAATTTCAATTGAACACTGTCTAATGCTTTGTAAATGTATTTGATATGAGGGTTTTATATTTCCTTTCTCCCTCTTTATGGAGATGTTGGGCACGATTTATTTGCTAAATCTCACCATTATCCAAGCATTTAAATGCATATAAGAGAATATGATTTCTATACATTTTAGAATAAAATCTCAAACATGATTTGCACTTCCCCTCTAAGGTTCACCAATGATTCTGATGATCAAGCATTGATTTCTTGAAGATGTTTAGGCATGAAATCTGAGATCCCCTTTTCTTTGTTTCTTTAGATTTAAGATCGAGGGCTTTGAACATTGCTTTCCAAGGTTTTGGGTGCCAAAAGTTGTTCTTCTTTTGAGGGGTTGATATGTTAAAATAAATTTTGTTTACGTAGAGGGGAGTATAGATTTGATCCTTATATTATACCTTCTCGTGTAAAGATATAGAGTTCGTTCATTCATATAAGTTATAAATGATGATTGCATATAAATGTTATGGTTTCCTTTCTCTATGGATTTTGACCATCGTAGTTTTCCTTATGCTTACTAAATTTTATCACATCTTATTTTAATATTTCACATGCCAGTTGATTTAAATAATAATATTAATAAAATAATATTTCTTAATGATTGGAGATGGCAAGGTGTGTGGATATGTCCTGATTTAAAGCGGTTTTGAAAAATTTTATATCTGAATAATCTTTTGTTAAGAATTACACATCTTATCCAAAATGGCTCCTAAATTTTAAGAAGTGGATAAATGTTCTTTTCTTTAAAATTTTAAGAATGACTAATTGCATTCTCTTTCTTTCTGAAACAAATAGGGACAATAATCTAGAGCCCTTCATTGCTTCCAAAACTTATGGGCAATTACTGTGATTAGTTTGTTTTGATCAAGGAGTCATATGCAATTGTTGTCGTATTTCTTCTTATGGGAAATGGAATTTGTTAGATAAAGAAGTTTGAAGCAAATTTTGTCATTTTTGACTTTCTTTCATGGGACAAAAGTGACATCAAATCTTCTTTTTCATATTTGCACTTGGTAAAGATGTTGAATTGCATGTGGATATTTGGTGAGAGAAATCATATATCTTCTACCGGATAGTGCAATCATAGTCTTTGCATTCTAACCCCATGAGCAGAATCCTATCAGAGACTCACAGGTAGAGTATCTCCAATCAATATTATGATGTCTAGCAAAACTATTTATTTTAGTACTTCTAAATGAAGGATAATTATCTACGATAATCTTACGAGAAACATCAAATCTATATATGATGTTTTCTTAAAAGAATTTCAGAATATGAAGTGCTTTAACATCTCTCATAAGCGCTTCTGCCCATTTTGAGAAATAATCTATAGCTGCTAGGATGAATCTATGACCTATAAAGGATGGAGACTCTATTAGACCGATGATATCTGTCTGCAGCTTTCTAAATGCCACAAAGTAATGGTTCGATGTAGGACATTTGCTAGCTGATGTAAAACTACATACGCAGCTGACATTGATGACAATGATGTGCAATTTTCAAACTATAATCTATCATTGACAGGTAGTTATATACCATTCACTTAATCTTCATTTTCATCTTTGGTCCTAATTAATGTGCACTACATAATCTAACATGCACCTCTTGTATGATCCTTTGTGCTTCTGATTTACTTTAACATCGTAACCACACTACTCGAATGATCTTCTATATAAGGTATCATTAATCAGAGCATAAGACAATGTCCTTCTTTTAAATTTATCTGCCACTGACTTATCATGAGGGAGCTTGTTTTCTCATAAATATTTAATTAAAGGCTTTTTGTAATTCACCAATTCATCATCTACTGCTAAAATAATATACACCTTCGTTGGCAATTTTTATTTGAATATTCAAAGTTTATAGGAGATAGAACTTGTCAATCTTTCACTTCTATTAGAATTAAATCTTTCTCAGGACATACTGGTATTTTGGCTATCCTAGAAAGAGCATATACCATAAAATTCTTTCCATGTGGAATTATATTTAATGATACATTTAGAATCTATTCTAGTATATGCATCATTTACTGATAATAAAGAATCAATGTTTCTTTCAATATTTTATAAATTCCTACTACCGGATTGATTACAAGCTGTGAATCTTCAATAATTTTGATCTCTTTGATTCCATTTAAGATTATTAGTTCTAAGGAAGTTATCAGTGTCTTGTACTCATCTTCTTTCTTTGTATAGGCTTTTGACATTTGCCAAGAATAATACATCAAACCATTATATAATTGACAAATACTATACTAATTTCAGCTTGCCCTGTAGAAATATCATTGGATGCTCCTTATTGAGTGGAGGCAATAACGTTAAAATAAAATTCCCAGGTAGGCTTTTTCATTTTATTCTAATTTCATGAGCTATTCATGTAGAAGTTCATCATTTATAGATAATCATTGTGTATGCTACTATAAAGTTTGTTACAGCTTATCCTCTCACTGGTCATAGAGGAGTGAATGTAATTTCAAATTATTACAAAACCCTCAACCACTGAGCTAGTCTTCTTAATAACATCGATCGAGTCATAAAATATTATAGTGGATTTTTTTTTTATATTAGATTTACCTTACTAGAGAGCATGTAATGCCTTAACTTCTAAGCAATGAATATTAAGGCTAAATAATAATTTTTTATTGAGGCATAATTTTCTTCAGTTGGAAGGTAATGCCTTCTTAAATAATAAACTACATTCTCCTTTCCTTCCTCATTAGCCTAAGAAAATAAGGGGAAAAGAGATTCACTTAGAGTTGTAGTATATAGGATTAATGGTTTTCCCAGCATAAGAGCAAAAAAATTAGAGGGTTTCTTAGAAATTTATTTATGCTATCAAATGCTTTCTGATAATTCTCCTTCTATTGGAGTGGAGCTTTTTTCTTGCACAATGCTACAAATAATTGACCTTTTCCTGAAAGATTTGATATAAATATTTTAAGGTATGCTAATTGATATAGGAAAGATCTCAATTGGGTAAGACTTTTTGGTGGTGGAATTTTGATGGTGTCCATGGAGTGAACATTTAAATGATGTAAGAATTATGTGTTTTATCAACTCTATATAAAGCTTAGGTTTTGGATATATAAATAACAAAACCTCACTTATCATAAATAAGTATACATGTTGAATCAAGTAATAGAGTGATAGAGTAGAGTATCGAACCCACAAGAAAGTGTTACGCTTACTTACAACAGAATACATAAATTTACTTTAATTACATGAATTATCCTACCGAAATAAAATTAATATTATTGGAATTTTTATCATTGAATAAAATAGTAGAATAGTGGATATAATATTTAATAAAAAATATTTTTGATTGATGAATGAAAATTTCATATTTTTCCTAATTAGACTCTTAATGGTAATGTTATTCAGAGCATATGCATCCCTAGATCTCTATCAAGTTTGTAGAAGCAAAAAGGACATCTGATGACCTCTTATAGTTATAATATGACTTTAAGAACTTATAATATTTAACATCCTATGTCTATGCATGCCAAAATTCTATTTCAATATTCTTGGTTATTCCTTCATTCTTCCGTCAAGGCTATACATCACATTATATTTTAAATACACATATGGATACTATGTGCATTAATTAAAGAATGGGACTATAGTGAAAGCATTATTAGACATTTAAAGAATAAGATTCTTCATTAGTACTTACGTACTCTTTGTATCATCAATCCAAAATAAGTGATTTAGCTAGATATAAAATAAATGGCAAGAAAACTCATTTTCATTAAATTCATAGAAGAATGAAAATGTAAGAGAGTGATATTATTATGAAGGATCAAGGTATATCCTCTACACTTTTTCTTCCTTTACTTATAGAGTTGTTTGAATAAATATAAGCTAAACTCTCCAATGGATTGTACCATGTCATTCCCTAAGCTCCCGTAAATTTTACTCTAAGAGGGGACTATAGAAGTATACTGAAAAAGTACTAAATTTTATACTGGTAACTAAACTCCCCTATAAATAAATCATAACATCTATTTATATAAATACACATATAGGCAACTGGCACTGCGACACTTGAAAGATTGGCACTGTAGCACCCTTGTGCTGAATTTCTGCTCCACTATTGTGCCTAATGATGTGGAACAGTTCTTAGTAAATAGTCACGAGCTTTCACTAGAACAATGTGGACCTTAAAAGTTACAATTACAACATTACGGTGCTATTGACAATTGAGCGCTGCGACCCTCGTTTGGAAAAATTGGCACTAATGCTTGAGATATTGTGGCGCCAAAACATTTAAAATCCTAAGAACTTGGCACTGCGAAGTTGAATTTCTGATGCAACGGTGCTGGAAACACTATGGCGTTGTAAACACTACGGCACTTGATGTGTCACTACCGCAATGCTAAAAAATAGAGAACATAGTGTTGTTATGTCCAAAATGTGGTGTTTCAGTAGTGTTGTAGGGTGTGCTACAACCATGTTTCTTCCTACAGTTTGGCGCTATGGATTCCATAGTATTTTTGGCTTTTTTTGAGTTTTTCATATAGAAAATCAACTAGAATAAGTCATATTAAATCGGTACATAATTTGCACTTATCAAATTCTCCCCAACTTAAACTCTTGCTTGTCCTCAAGCAAATAATGAAATATGCACTTCTGATTAATTAAATAAATAAAGTAAAATTGATAATTAAAATTTACTAGAGTATATGATAATATATCATAGTCTATAAGTAGTTGAAAAGAACAAAGTTATAAATCTATTTTAGAAAAATCCAAATAACTATCATAATTAGTCCTCCTTACTATTGCTTATTTTGAATTTGTATATTATGAATATAAACATTAACTTTTGAATTATGAGTTGAATAATATAACTTAGAGAATAGATATGTTTGTCATTAAAAAATGAAATTATATTAGTTCACTATTATCTGTACTAGTTGTTCTATATTATCTTTTATAAATTTAAGTACAAGATTATAGTCCGATTCAAAGCTTTAACTGATACCAAATTTAAGGTTAAAGATTTGATATGATCATGAATTCTAAATTTATGTTACTATGATTTGTAATTTTAATCTACTCGTATCTATTCTTGAACCTTAATTATTTATCTATCAATTCAAAGGTCAATATATAATTGTATAATTTATAAACAATTTAAGTCAATAACTTAAATGATCTAAAATAGTTAATTATTAGTTTTTTTAATATATGAATTATAAAATAGTGTTCATTTAAACTATAATATAGGATTTTATTATTATTATAATTTTATATAACTTTTAATTATTATTTTTAATCTAGTTAATTAAGTAATCATAATGTGCATATATTAATGGAACGCAATGTAATAGTGTAAGATTAATAGGAATTTAAATCAAATGTAAGTATAAACACAATTGAAACATTATTAACAACACATACTTTCATATGAATAATAGAAAGGTGCAAAACTTGTGATACATATAAAACTAAATATTAGATACAAGCTAGCTAGTGCTTAAAGCATAATTCTATCAACAAATCAAGATTACTATATAAACAAGTGGATTGCCTCTCATAAATTATTTAATCTTCAATCAGACTATAAGAAGATTTATCACTTTTGTTGGGGTACATTTCTACCACTCTTTAAGTGGTTTCTGATGATAGCGTTTCCTTTCCCTTTTAGGTTAACTTTAGTATTGTTTGGCAATGAATCAAGATGTCTACTACTAATTGAAATTACAAGCTACTTAATTGTCTTTCAAAATTTTTAATATAAGCAGCTTAATTTTGCAATTGAGTTCTTAACTGCATCACTACCATTTCCAAAAGTGATTGTTTATTTCAAAATTGAATGTTTTGATTAAATCCTTGAGGATATTAAGGTCTAATTTTTAATGATTGTTTCAATTTCCTCCTTGATTATTTTTACAATAGTTCCATTGATTGTTACTACCAATATTATTTGACAAATTACTATTAGGATACTTCCTCTAACCTGGATTATATGTATTTGTGTAAGGATTTTTTTGTCTCTTAATCAAATTAATATTTTTAATCCCTTGCATATTATTATCTTCATTTAAATCTTGATCCTCCAATTACATAGATGATTTAGATCCTAATCCAATATTTACTCCTATCATGCTCAACTTCTTAGAAATTGCTACAACTTGTGTAGTTAAGATTGATGAAGTATCCAATTCATAAATTTCAGCCACTCTCTTAGGATTTATCCTATCAGTAGACTATTGGAAATTATTAGTAGCCATTTCATATGCTTCCTCAGATGGCTTAGATATTAATGATCCTTTTGCTACAATATCCATGATTGCTCTAAGAAATCCTACTAATCCATTATAAAGTTTGAATAACTAACCAATAAGGTAAAGTATAGTGAGAACATTTTATAAGTATTTTCTTAAATCTCTGCCAACTCTCATAAATTGATTATCCTTCAATTAAGCCAAAATGTGATATCATTTCTAAGCTTGTCAATCTTTTAAGATTGGAAATACTTAGCAAAACATTTATGAGTCAACTTATTCCACATGGTTATAGAGCTTGGGGATAAAAAATTCAACCATATTTTAGCTTTATCTCTTAGAGACAATTAACATAATCTATAGTCTAATTGCATCATCATTAACACTAATATACTTAAATATTACTCAATTTTCTAAGAAACAAGCTAAGTATAAATTGAGATTTTCAAAAGGACTTCCCCCAAACTAGGAATTTTGAATAATTTAAATAATGATAGGTTTTAATTCAAAATTATTAGATGGATAGTAGGTCTATTAATGCTAATGAATTCCATTTTTAGCTTGGCTGATTAATAAATTTCTTATACTCTATAACATGTGGGTTTTTCTCAATCACATATGATTCATCCTCCAAGCTGGATTCCATATCAATATAGATTGTAGGCTCCCTTATTTGTATAATATTTTTTTATATTCTTGTATCATTTAGTTTTACCATCCTTGACCTCTTCGTCTAGATCATTGTGTCATTCTACCACCTCTTTATGATGGTAGGTAACTAGCAAACATCGTGTTTTACATCAGAATGCTTTTTCCCTTTTCTTATTCTATTTCTTTTCCTTTTTCTTTCTTTTCTTATATTTCTTTTAATTTTACTTCTATGAGTTTGAGATTTTTAGGGAAAATAATCTGCTTTTTAGGCGGATAGTATGAAGTATCTTCATATATATCAATGTTGTGAATAAAAAATTATTGAAAACCTTTAATACAATGCTATGCTCATTTATGAGAGTATTTGATATGTTGATGAAGGGTGGAAGACACCATTCTATATTCATGGAGCCTGAGTCTACCTAGGAGAGCATTAAAAGAAGCATTAGAATTTATTATGTGAAATTTTGTTTCAATTTTTAGGATTTCTATTTTTAACAGGAGGGTTATTGAACCCAAAGCTCTCTCACCTTTCTCGTTGAATCCTCGAAACATTATCTTATAGGAGCTGAGTTTGTGAGTATCCACCATTTAGTATGGGAGAGTTCTAAGAGGCATCATGTTGACCGATGCACCTTGATCAATACAAACATGAGATAATTTAAAATTATTAATATTTAAGGAGATGTATAATGGACGGGTATGATTCGCAGTTACCAGTAGTAAATCTTTGTCTGAAAATGTAACTCTTGGAACTTCCATGATGTATACTGCTTCTTCCAATTGCGTTAATGCTAGTTGCGCCATGCAGATCCTTGGATTGAGTAAGGCTTCAATTAAGGCCTCCCTTATTTCTTTGGAAAGAGCCAGAGCATCTTAAATACTTTGTTTTATATGTAGCATTCTAAGATGTGCTATGACATTATAATGTACTTTTGGAAGTTCTATATTCTCCACATATGGCTGTTGAGTTTGTTGAGGTTTATTAGGAGCTTTTGAAACATTTGCAAGTTCTTTCCTTATGTCTATGGCTAGAGTTTATGGAGGCAAAACTCTACCACAATGAAGGTTAACTTCAACCACCTCTTTGAGAGATGAATTGTCAGGTTGCTTTACATTTTTCTTATCAATTATCTGGCACTCTCCTGATGGATTATTTATATCAAACATTTCTAATTCAATATTGATAGGATCACTTTAGAAATCAAGAATAGGGGAATGATTATCAAAAATTTTTTGAAAATTTTCTTCTAATTCATTAATAGATGTTTCCTGAGAATTATTTTCTTTATTATTTTAGTTTTGATCAAAATATTCATTAGTAGAAATAAAAAAATGTACGTGGAATCCTTTTTAATTGGTTTGTTAGTATTAGGAGGTACAAAATAAATGTCATACATTATTAATGGTTTAAGACTTTTATCCTATACACTTTTAGAAATAATTATCTCATCAATTTTAGCTCAAGTTTTATTCTTCCCTTCCATTCTTGAGACTGCAGAAGCTTAAGCGGCTTACACTTCCTTAGGCTCTTTGATAGGAACTTTATTTTCATCTCTATTAGAAGCTACTAAATCAACCTGGATGGCATTCGGCACTCCATAATATTACTAAAAATATGAATGATATATCTTGTTTAAAATTCTTTTAGAGGAGTAGGACAATACTACATCCCAGTTATTATCAGATTTTATAGTGGATAAAGATACAAAAGGCTCACCAATTATATATTTAACTGATCCTTGAGTTGAATCAACTAAATAATCCTTGGGCTTCACAATTAACTTATCTCTGATGCTCCTCACAAACCATTTTTTGAATGTTATGCAATCTTCCAATTCATTGTTAAGCATTCTATGGTAGGGACAATAATTAGGTTATCCCAATTTACCAGCTTTATCTAGTCTCCTAGACTTTGTGACTTTGAACTTTGGTTTCTTTAAAAGTCTTTTAAAAATTCTTTTAATAGACTCTCTCTTAAACAGATAAATTCTATTTTTAAATGCTTTAAAATCTCTCTTCTCTCTTTATAGGTGAGATTAAATTGAGATCTGAACTATTGCTCATTCTGTGGTCTACTATAAAACTGATACTAAGGAGGTCATTTCTAATTTTAATTATAAAATCTCTTAGTAGAAAGGCGATCGGACTGTGAATAGTTTTAAATAGAATCTCTATAGCATGCTATTCTTGTTGCTGTAGCTCATGCCTCATGTTGAGATCCCACTATCTCAAAATATAATCTACCAAACTTTCACCTTATTTCTACTTCAATACTACGAGATCATTAGCAGTGATGTGATGCTTTACACCTGCAAACTCCTTCAGAAATAAGCCTTCTAAGGAACTGAAAGTATAGATTAACCCATTGGGAAATTTTAGATACCGATCAAATGAAATGTTGGATAAGCTACTGAAAAACTATCTGAATAATAGTGCATCACTGCCTTTAACATTATAACAACCAGCTCTAAAATATGCAATGTGTTATTTTGGATTCCCTGTTCTATCAAAAATATTGAATGATAGAGGTACAAATCCTTTCAAATAAGGCACCAAGTCATATTTTTCTGGATATGGTCCACCCTTTAGAATTGATGAAGTACCCTGAGATTTAGCTAATTCTTCTTTGACTTGTTCCTTAATCATCTGCTTAATATATACTGATTGCACTGATGGTGGATCTACCTTCAACAGTTTATTCATTGGTTTCTCTAATACTTTTATCCTAGTTTTCTTTTTCTTTCTATTAAGTTGTATTGATTCATTAGGATGAGATTTGACATGAGTATTTAGGATAAGAGGCACTTTTCCTTGCAAGATAAAAATTATTGTCACCAACTATTCTAATTTCTTATCCATCCTCAAGATCTGTTCATCTTTTTAGCTTAGTTGTAACAAGAGTTACTGAGTTAAATTCATTGTATTATCTTTGTCATCATCATTAGCAATTCTTGCTTCACCTTTACCCTTTTCTTTCTCTCTTTGTAGAGACAAACAAGTGTCTACCACGTTGACACTACAAGACATTGCTTCGTTCCCTTCTATATCTTTTATAGCTTGTTATTCAATGATCTGATGGATGCTTTCTTTTAGATGATCAGCATCTCTTCAATTGATTTTACATCCACATGATGCAGATCTATTAGAGTGTATTCTCTGACAGATGATGATTCAGCTATCGATTTCCCTTTCCTCGATCTTTCCCCATCTGCATTATTTCTATGATTCATTAAAGCAAGTAAAGTAGTAACCATTTTAGGCCACCAAACCCTCTCCCCATTTGATAACAAGGTTGGCTGATTTGTGAACTTCAGCCTCCTCTTATCAAAGTGAGAAGATGATTCACTACCTTATAAATGATGTTGATCAACCCTTGATAGATGTAGACTTGAATAATTACTAGAAGTTCTCAACAAAACATTTTTAGATGGATTTTAATATGGTGGAGATATGGGATTATAACCTCAGCATGCTAATTATCCATATCTCAAAGATCTGACATGAGTTTATTAGATCTGATCATGGGTTGATGTTGCATGATGATTATGGCGTAAAAAATTCTTTGGCTCTCAATGATAATCTGTAACAGCATCTGGTCAACTTAGAACTAATTCTTTAAACTATTCTCTTCTCTTAGTAGGAGTAGATGCTTCTCATTCTCTACTTGAGGGTGGTCATAATCTAGTAGAAATATTATCCTTAGCACTTCTCAAGAATTCACCCTTTGACTACCCATAAATAGTGGCATAGTCATGAATTAATCTATTTAACAAAAATTTAAACTTCATCTTCCTTTCAGATAGAGAAGGTAAGGTAGGATTTCTACAAAAGGAGTAAGAGGTGAATTCACTATCCTAACTGAATTTTCTTCTCTAGTGGTAGCTAACAGTGGATGGAAGTAATATTTGCTTAATAGTGAAGGATTTACCACTACTTTAGGGACTTCAGAATCTACATTCAATGTTTCCTTAGTAGAAACTATGATCAAAGCAATATCCTTCAGTTGTTTGGTTTTCTTAGCATTTCACCTTAAATGATGGTTCATGTTACGGGTTGAGACTTAGTCATCTCCTTCACTCCAGATGTTGAAAATTTACAAATGTAAGGATTTTAAAATTAATAATAGACTTTCCCTTGTTCATGATGACTGACTAAGGGAAACTTAAATAAGAAAGACTGATGTTTTAGTAATTGTGGAGGAGCTATAGATCCACCTTCGATGTTAACTTGAATGGGAACTTACTTAATGGGAGCATTTGCAGTTGCTTCCACTTTTGTTTTTGGTGCAACGAATATAAATTTTATGTTCTCAAATCTAGATTCAAATTTGATGTAAGTGCCCTTAATAGACTGGGTGGGGGTAATGTTGAAGTTGAGAATAAGTTTACCAGACATTTCTCTAAAATTTAATGGTAAATCCATATCAATGACTTAACTTAAGAAACTCAATCTGAATGCTAAATCAGACAATCAGACTGAATCAAACTTGCTCGATCTCTAAGGTAAGTGCTAGATGATTAACGATGGAAGGTGAAAGGAACTTAACTAAGTATCCAAAACAAAGGAAAGATATGATTGTGAAGTGTAATTTTGGAAGAATTATTTATTGAAGATTTAGATTGAACTTGATAATTGAAAGGATGATTCATTGAAATGAGATTTTGATCACAATGATTAAAAATTGGCAACTCACTCATATAGATGACTGTATTATAAACTTAGAGTCTAACCTCCACTAAATATGGAAAGTAAACCCAATCTCCAATTGAGTCACCAAAAAATTCATGTGGACAAAATTAACTATATAATGATTGTGCCACTGATTTGATATTTAATATCTCTTTAACCTAATATATACAAATAGTGTTAATTACACTATATTATTGAGTTGAAGAAAAAATATTTTCTTTTCATATTCAAACTCAGCATAGAGAATGTAAAGATTCACATTCACTTATGATTTTAGATATGAAATTAATCCAGGACTAGTTTTAGTCTACATCTAGAAGATTTTTTCCCTGTCTTAGAGAACTATGATAGTGATTATTTTATATTAGGATCTTGGGTTCCTATAGAGGCAAGCCTTTACAGTAAATTATGCTTGTACCCGAGTTTATGTTTTTTATTGATTGCCTCTTTAATTCTTTGAGTTTTTATAGTGTATATTTTTTTGCGTGTGTACTAACATTTTTGGTACATCATGCACCATTCAATAAAGATTCAGGGCTCAAGATTGCATAGAATAGAATGTGTTAAAAGAGTCTGTAATATTCATTTATTTATTTTTAATTTCTTGACTCAAGTCCTTTAAGGATGTATGCTCACAAGGTGACCGTGCCCACACACACTCAGTGGAGTGAGATAGTGAAAAAACATTAGCAATCATACTATATAATCCATATCGTGCTGTATGATCAACCATTAAGAAAAATCATTTAAATAGATAATTACCATTATTAAAGTAATTTGAACTCATCGTTCTCCACAATTACGATTGTACAGGATGATCAGTTGAAATCAAGATCTCATCTACTAGTCATAATTTAGGAAATATTTTGAAATTCAAAATATGTACTAATTATGCCATATGATAGGTATCATACTATAAAATATAATTAAATCTTACCATGATTAATTATTTAATTAGAAAAGAAATTTAGATTAATTGATTCGATTAGATTGTAATGTACGATTGGACTGTTTATACTGTATGATTGGGCCAATCATAGTGCACAACCCAATCTTTGCTGTGATGATATTTATTTGTTACAAATCATACGGGATGATAATCCAATTCAACTGAACTAATTATAATAGATGATTAGCTCAAACTTTTGAATTGATCGTATAGTGCCTTACTCTTTGTATAGTACTAACAAGACTATTTTAACTAATTGTATTGGATGATTTGGGATCGTACTGTACGATCAATGATGATAGAATAAAATTTTTAAGATATTTTTGAAGCCCTCTATTTAAGCTTTCTCATAAGACTTTGTAAGAATCTTTGGGTAGAAGACCTTTATGGTGTCAAAGGACCTGTATACTTCACAACTCTGAAGAAGGTGAAAGTGATTCGAGGTTCTCTATATTCAATTGGAGGGTTTAAGAGGATTCAAAGTTCTCTGCTTTCACCAAGAGGATTCAAAGTTCTCTGCTTTCACCAAGAGAGTTAAAAAGGATTCAAGATTCTCTACCTTCACCAGGAGGGTGAAAAATGATTCCAGGTTTTTTGCCTCACCATGAGGGTGAAAAGATTATGGTCCTCTACCGCACTAGGTTTGTGGAAGAGATTTTGTAAGGGCTTTTTCGCTTAGATGTGAGGACTAATGGAGAGTCACTAAGGGTTTAGTGCAATACATGGAGAAGAGGACTCCGGGGAGTGGGCATAGGTCATGGTTTGATCGAATTACTATAAAATTCTTGTGTGCTCTTTCTAATTTTTATTTTCTGCACTTTACAATTCTATGATTTATTTATATGAAAAATTGCATGTTAAAATCTATGGTTGATATTTCATTGTATTGATTATCACCATGATTATAATTTTGATAAGTGTATTAGCTTTCGCATTGGGTGATAGTATTGCTTTCGTGTTGGTTTGCCTAAGGATAGTTTACTTAGGCTTAACATCCTACATCAAACTTTTAAATTATATCTCTGAAGAGAAAACTTTTGATTAAAGTGGAGATTAAACTTATTTTTTATTTTCAAAAAATAAGAATATTGTCTTTTATATTTTGAAAATACTAATCATTCTTTCAATAATATTTTTAAATTTTATAAAAAAATACATTTGAATTTTATGTATATATATGTGTGTGTGTGTGTGTGTGTGTGTGTGTGTGTGTGTGTGTGTGTGTGTGTGTGTGTGTGTGTGTGGAATATAAAGTGTGCAAATACCTTTTGGATTATGCTTTATTGGAATGAGCTACTAGATAACAAGCTAATACACATGAAATCATCTTAAATCTAATGCACGATAAAATTAGCTTTATCCTAAGAGATCAAAGGAGCAAATCAGGGTTAGAATTTGTGAGTTGAGATGAAAAATTTACATTTTATATTTGAATGAAACTAATGAGAAGACTCACTAAAAACTCAAAATTTGATCTTATTTAATTTACCTAACTACCCAAATTTCATAGAAAAATTGGCAGCATAATGGCCCAATACCAACAAGAAAATGTAGCATCCTCCGAGTGCAATGAGGACCCTGTTACCGTAACCACGGTGGGCATAATGTCTTAGAATCTAGCATACATATCATAAATTAAAATAAATAAGTATGTATGTATGTAAGAATATGTGAAGGGGTTGGTATCTATAGTAGCCAAGGCTATATCATTTTAAAACTAGTATATATATATTTTTACAAAGTTTGGAACATGCACACTGAGAAAAATATACGAAAATTTGTAACCCATTAATATAAGCTACCACCCACAGAAATGTAATCTAATAAATGATATAAATAAAAGAGAAGACTGTATAAATAAAGAAAAAAATTATTAATTTATTGAGTCAAATATTTATATTAAACTCAGACTCTGGAAGAAAGTATGGTGGCCTGGCTCCACCCAAACAAACATGGGTTTCTAAGACCATGTGTGTAGAATCAAATATATATTTTTAAGGTCTTTGAGCTCCAAGTCTTCTATTGAATTCTAAAAGATATTATCCTCCAAAGGAGAGGACATCAACTTTTAGAGCCCAACTTATATATATATGTAGGTGTATTTGGTTCTGTTATAACTTAAGATGTCGTATAACTCAATCTATATTCAATCTATAATTTATAGGGATTCATACATATACATCATTCATAGGTACATTCTAGTTTGACTCTTGCAGGAATGTAAAGACATGTATATGAAGCATATAAGTATTAAAAATATGTCCTGAGCAGCTATGTAATGTCCTAATTATTCTAATACAGTCCTTAAATAACCTAAGTGCTCCAATAAAAAGTTAAAATGCATGACATCTTGATTGCATAAAGTAAATAAACATACGTAGAGTGCTCTCCAAGAAAAGCACCCGACAAGCAATCCACCCCACCAGCCTAACCTAGGTTAGAGTTGGTTGTCCTAGTAAACACTCTATGTGTTTGAAGTAAGCTGTGTGGCTTTTGTATTTCCTATAGGTGTTTAGTGTTTAAGTTTCATCAATTGGAAGTGTTTGTTCATTAATGGCTAAAAGAGAATTTTAGTTGAAGTTTATAATATGTGAATTTAGATTTTATTATTGAAAATTTAAAGGTTGAAATTGATTATTTATATATAAAGAATTTGTAGATTAATGATCCCAAAGTATGAGGGCTATTAGTATACAGATCATAAGGCTTATAAATAAAATGCAAACATCGCCCATATATGATAAATGATCAAATAAAGCCATTAAAAATTTATTAAGGATTTATTACGGGATGGTGAAGAGGCCATTTAAATTAATACACATGCCCTCTAAGTGGAATCAGTCATGACGTTTAAGGTAGATGTATTATTTAGGTTGCATTAAGGGTTGAAAATGAATGCTAAAATGCCCTTCAAAAGGAAGCAAATATTAAGCATAAATAGGTATTTGTTATTTAATTAATTTTAATTATTAAATTTATTTGATTAAAAATAAATTTTTATCAAATAAATTATTAAATTAAATTTTTTATGTTTTATCTTTTTGTTGAATTTTTTGATTTTTATTGAATTATTTGAAATTTTTAATAAATTATTAAATATAAATAATTTTAATTAATTATCAATGAATTATAATTCAATTTTATTCAAAACTTTAGTTTAAATTCAAATTATTGATGTCTGAGTTTTACTTTATTTTATTTAAGTTTGTTATGTATATTTGATTTACATTTATTATATTTATTTAATTATATATGAAATTAAGACTTTAAGGATTTATTTAAATAAATTAATTATCTACATAAGAGGGGTTATTTGATTCTGATATCAAATCAACTCAAAACTTTGTGAAATTAATAACATAGGTTAAGGATGACCAATGTATAAATCTCTAAATATTTGAAATTAATTGCTTTTATATTTTTTAAATTAATTTATTTAATTAATATTTAATTAAGAGTTAATTAAAATTTATTTAAATTTGGTTATGAATTTTCTTTTTCAATAATTTTAGGATTGACTAAGAGTTGATTGAAGATAATTTTGCATTTTTATTAATTTTTCTTGATTTATTATAATTTTTGGAAAAATTATCCCTTAGATAAAGGCTAATTTTAATTAATTTAGTTCTATGGTCAATTAATATCAAATGAAGGTGGATTTAATTCCTAGCTTGTAAAATGTGTCTTAGTTCACTAGTTTAAAGTTTCATCCCTATGTGATGTGTGTATGAATTTCTAAAATTTTTGTAAGCTCACTAGACACAAACCATAATTAGTTTTCCTAGGAGTAACTAATGTTCAATTGGGTTTGAAAATTGGTGTGACTAACTCTTGAATACATATAAAAAACCACATCAATTTGAACACCTAATTTTACATTCAAAGAGTGTAAGGAATTTCAAAATATTTAAGTTAAAAAAAATAACCCATGCATTTGGAAATTCATTTGAGCTTAATGGGTTAATCCATCGGGAATGAGAAAATTATAGGATATATATAACATCCTACAATTACTCCCTACAAAAATTTACCTTAATACAATGAGTGGTTTGAGAGAAATTAAATAAAAATAGATATATGTATTATTGAATTTATTCCCAAACCATTTATTGGATTGAGTTAATTTTAATTTTAAATAAATCAAGCTCTTTATTCTGAATCCATAAAGGTATTATATGCCTTATTTGCATAATAAATGAATATTATATAATTTTTTGAAGTTTATTGAATATTTGAAATTATTTAAAAGGTTTTTCATTATAGAGTCTGTCGGCGGTTAATTGAGTCAACTTAGTTAGCCAGCGAAGAACCGAGAGCAGTCGTTTAATCCGCACAGTTTGAAGCAGACAACCATGATCTGGCTGGATGGAGAATTTTTGTTCATCATCCCACAGTTAGGCCCTTTAGGATCAAGCGATTAAACTAAAGCAATCATAATCATTAATCCAATAAGAATGGTTCTGATGGATGCTCTTTCATCTTGTTCCTCCGTTAACCTAAAAACCATAAACTCCCATTTCTCATGAAACTATTTATTTGATGGTTTGATTAATACAAGATTTTAAACATAGATGGAGGATGATTCAAGAGATAATGGGGAATGGTTTTTAAATAGTTTAATGCAATGTTTATGATGTTGTTTAGAAACCTAAGTAAATATCTATGGTTTTGGTTTTACCTATCTATAAATAGTCCCTAAGGACGTTTGAGGGCTAATTCTCCTCGTCTGAAGATCTTCTATAATTTTTTATGAAGACTCCAAGCTCAGGCAGAGGATGCATGAAGTGTTTGACTAGCTGAGAAGGTGAGAGCCTCGTCCTTCATTAATCTTACCAGCGGCAAGCTCTAAATGTTCAGGAAAGGATCAAATAAGGTGAGGGAAGCTATGGGAACATGAACAGAAATAAAAAATTAGCTGGAGAGTGAGTGTGTAGGGGAATGAATTCTAAATGATGGTTTTTCTTATTTTTCCCTTTTCCAGCTATTGGAGGAGGTTTGGATGGCTGGAATACATCAGGGAACTTACCTGGAAGATTGACAACTAGACTAGGCCATTAGGCTACGTAGAGAATGAATTGGCTAAGGAGAAAATGACCTTGGATTATTTTAACATATGGGGGACCGCGTTAGCTGCTTGGGTTCAACTTGGCTAGGTTGGATTGGGCTAAAGTCTAAAAAGCTTCTAGAGTTGAGTTGAATGGGGTGGATGGGATAGGCTTGGAGGGAAATTGGTAGGTTAGGTATGTTGATCATTCAAGCAAATCTTATGTATTTGGGTTGACTATTTGACTAATTAATATGTCTAAGCTTGCTGTGGTGAACTTAGGGAGGAGTTAGCTTGCTATTATGGGAAATGTGAAGGAGTTTGACGGTATGGTGTAGATATTTGAGTGAATGAGTGGGTGTGTAGTAAGGTTTTACCACACATGGTGGTTTAACCAAGTCAAACCAACCATGGTTTGACTCATGGTGGATTAGGAGGGATGTAAACCATGTAATGGAGTGATTGTGAGGGGTTAAGGGGTTTACTCTGATTAAATGCATTGAATTGACCTAATGCTGACTTAGTTTGACTAAGTGTGGATTTATTTGACTAAGTAGACTATGTATTAGGTCAGGGTGACTACTCATGTCCAATTCACTAGGAATGGTGATCATATGAATTTGATGAAGACTAGAGTTCATTTGAAGCTTGATTGAGTGTAGGTGATGTGAATGATTAATTGGGCTAGCTTGAGCTGGCCCAATTAGATTTGATGGATGAATTACAAGAAAAAAATTTTAATAATGGATAGTCTACCATATGAAACTCCTAGTGAAGTGGTTTGGGTCGTATCTGAGTCAAGAGATCAGTGCACTGTGCAAGTCTGTGTACTGAGCTATATGATTGTAGTGTAGTGAAGTAATTATCTAGGTGATTGTAGTCTAGTGGATGTTGATTGTATAAGAGATATCTGATTAATGTGATTTGATATCTGGGGTTAATTGAAGCTTGATTGAGTGTATGTTTATTGATAGCTTGATGATGATTGATTAAAGTGTATTGAGATGTAGATTTATGGCTACCAATTAGGTGATTATGAGCTGAATGATTGTGAGTGAAAGAGCTATAAATCAAGTGACTATGGATCATGGTGATCATAGGTCGATATGGATTACGTGATGACCTCAACTAAAAGAGAGGTCAATAGGTTGCTCTGGCTAATATTCACCCTTTTCCTCCAAGTGTCAAAGTCTTTTTATAGGGAAACTCTATACAGAAGCTCTTAGAGTCAAAGGGCCACTAGTAATGCCTCTGTATCTGTGAAGGTGAAATGGATTTGAGCTACTCCACCACAATAGGGAAGTTGGAATGGATTCAAGTTCTTAGACGCACTAAGGGTATGAGGGTTTCTCTATCTTGATAAGGGGTTTAAAGGAGAGACACTAAAGTGTTTAGTGTAATACCCGAAGAGGAGGACTCCGGCGAGTGGATGTAGGTCATGTTGTTTAAACCACTATTAAATTCTTGTATGTTTATTCCGTTACTTTTTGCACTTTATTTTTTATGATTTATTTTCTTATAAATTTACTTAAAATGATTTGATTTGACTTGGTGATTATTGTGATTCAAGACTTATAATTGATTTAGTTGATTTCCTAGTTCAAGAAGAAATAAAATAAAAAAAATTAAAAAGAACAAAAAAAAAAATATTTTTCTACAAAAAATCCAAAAGACTAAAATTAGTTCATTTTTTCATTATTCACTTTTGCATCAGGAAAATTTGATTTTGATTTTATGTTTGAGAGATTTGTTTTACTTTCAAAAAGTTTTTTTAAAAAGGTATTTAAAACACGAATTCACTACCTCTTGGTGTGTCGTTCAATAGTTTAAGTGGTTTCACAACTATCCTTTAAACTTTTAATTGGTATCCGATTAGATTCTCTAAATTTATGGTTTAAAAATCTTGAAGTAGATTCGATGGCATGCTCTGAGAAATAGAATAACTCTAATAGATATTTAATGCCACGTCCACCACTTTTTGATAATATTCCTACTAGCTTAGAAAATTAACATGTCAACTTTTTTGCAATCAATTGATTTTATAGTGCAGCATATGATACAAGTTGGTTATTCTGTTTGTTCATGAATTGTTAATGGTGTTAAAATTAAAATTGAATTCACTAAATGGAGAATGGAGGATAGATATTTGTATAATTGAATGGTAAATGTTAAAAATATTTTTCCTATACACTTAAATATGAAGATTATATTTTAAAGTTTCTACTTGCATTACTAATAAAGAGATATAAAAATACAATTGAAGTCAAATAATCCTGCTTAATGTTATTATTACATGAATATGAACTCTTCCACATGAAACCTAGTGAATATATATATGATATATATACTAGGTTTATAAAAATAGTAGCTTCATTGCGCACTTTATGAAGAGAACTGTCCTTTTTTGAGAAAGTTAATAAGATTTTATATTAACTACCTAATTCATTCAATGCAAAAGTCACCACTATTTCTAAATCTGAAGATTTAAATGTATATTCCATTAACAAGTTATTGGGTTTCTCGTTACTTGTGTGCAAATTGTGAGCCAAAGATTGCTAGATGCAAGAACAAGTGAAAGGAGAAAACCATGGCGTTAAAGGTCGATGACATAGATAGGTAATAGTTCAAGATAAGAAGGAAGAAAGAAAATAGCCTTGATGACCCAGCAGTTTAATCTCTTCCTAAAGGGAATGCAAAAGTGCTACCATAGAAGGAATAAAGGTAAAATAGGTAAATTCAATAAACTTTCTTTTAAAACTATTTTCTTCGAGTAGAAGAAGCCTGAACACTTAAGATCCAGTTGCCCCAATCTTAAGAGTCACCCTATAAAGAAAAATGGTGATGACAAGTTAAATGCAAAAGTAGAAAAAATAAAGAATGAGAAGGCTTTCTAGAAAGATAGCTCCTTGGACTCATTAGAAGAAGAGCTAGAGGAGGTAAAAAATCTGTGCCAAATGGCTAATGATAACTCCAATCAAGAAGAGGTATACGAGTTAACCTACGATGGATTATTCTTAATATTTGAGCAAATTCATGATTGATAAATCAGCATACATGTTTAAAAAAAAATTACTGTTTAAAAAAAAGAGCATAACATGTTAGTGAAAGAGCATTCTAATCTAAAAATTTGACATATTTCATTAAATAAGGAGTATATATCATTGTTAGATGAGTTTGATGATCAAAATAAGAAGTATATTAAATTAACTAAGTCATATAATTCCTTGAAAGATAAGCATTCTGATTCCGACAAAGCATTCAATGAGCTAGATACACTTGCATTAGAATTAGATAGCAAAAGAGCATGAAGCACTAGTTGAACTTGGAGTTGAGAAAAGTGTAAACAAATTATTGCTTAAAAAATTAAATTCACTACAAAATAAGATACATGGGGTTATGTATATAATGCCACAACCTAGGACATACTTGCATCACATTCACCTAGAAAGAGGCCTAACCCCCCACATAGTTTACTGAAACCAATTCCATAGGTTAGGTGTTACTCTTATGGAATGCTAGAACACATAGCATGCACATACACTTTACATTATAGAACTCAACTAGTTTGGTGGCCTAAATGTTCATAATAGTATAGCATGCATAACATTCATACTTGGAAGCATTAGGCAGAACCCAAACTAACTTAGGTTCCCAAGTATGAGTATTGATTGAATTGGTTTGAATTCTATAACAAGAGGCTAAGTGAGAGTATGTGGTACCTAGGTAGTGGCTACTTGAGATAGATGAGTGGAGACTTAAAGCATCTTATTATGCCAGAGGCTAGGTGCGGAGGTAAGGTGACATTAGGTGAACACCACTAGGAAGGTGGTTGGCTCAGGTACAATTAACAAATTTAATGGTTTTTCATTAAAAATATTCTTTTAATAGAAGCATTAAAGTAAAACTTCTTAGTATAAGTTAATTTTGCTATAAAGGTTTTGACATTAAATTTCTTTCTAAAAATTACCCTATTACTTTGAATGGTAAAACTATTTTGGAAGGTAAAAGAATTAATAATTTCTACAAGTTTGATTTGTCTTGTATTTATAACTCTGATGATATTTTCTATTTGAAAAACTATTATGGATGAATCTTGGATATGACATAGGAGACTATGTTATGCTAGTTTGAAAACCCATAGGAAGATTACCCAGTAGGATCTAGTAAGATGCATTCCTAAGTGATATTTCACTAAGGATCATCTGTGCTATGCCCATCAATTAGGAAAGTAAATTAGGCCATTATTATTCTATTAAGGATATCATGACGACTAGAGCACAAAAGATTCTACACATGGATTTATTTAGACTTATTTGTACAGCTAGTCTAAGTAGTAACAGTTTTGGATTTATTATAGTAGATGACTACTCTAGATTCATATGGGTTAGATTCTTTGCACATAAGAGTGAGATATTTTATAAGTTTAAGATTTTCTTGACTTGAATTCAGAGAAAGTTAGGATGTCTAATTTCTATAATTTATAGTGATTATGGTGGAGAGTTTAAAAATGAAAATTTTGAATTATTTTGTAAACAATCTTCAATTGATCAAAATTTTTCTATTCCAAGGATACCATAATAGAATTACATAGCCAAACTGAAGGATATGACATTAGTAGAGGTAGTTAGGGTAATAATTGTAGAATATACCCTATATAGATATTTTTGAGTAAAAGTAGTTATTTACTCGCTATGTGTTGAATAGGTTAAATATTAGGTCTAAGTTAAGTAAGACACCCTATGAAATAATTAAGGGTAGAACACCAAACTTATCCCATTTGTAATTTTTTTATTGAATAAATTTTATGCTTATAAATGATAAATCTCATCTGTGAAAGTTTCATTCTAAGGTAGATGAAGGAGTTTTCTTAGATTATTCCTCAATAGCTAAAGTCTATAGGGTCTTCAATAAATGAACCTTAGTTGTAGAGGAATCTATCCACGTCTATTTGATGAGTCAAATAAACTTGCTGAGCCTAGGATATAGAATGATGTTGAGGTTGAGATACCTATGAAGTAGATGGTATTGACCTAAGAAATAGAAAAGAACCTCATAAGCTTTTGCCTAGAGATTGGAGATACTCTTCTCGATGCCCTAGAGTGCTTATCATAGGCTATCTATTTATAGGGGTTAGGACTAGGCAAGGTCTTAGAAAAGATGTTAGTCATACTACTTTAATTTCCATGATAAAAAAAACTAGTTGAGATCAAGCCTTGAATGATGAATTTTGGATTCATATATGCAAGAAAATTTAACTAATTTAATTGAAATGATATGTGAGAGTTTTTTGGTATACCGCTAATCTGATTATAGTTAGCACTAAATGGTTTTTAGATAAAAGTTGAATAATAATGGGTCTGTAATTAGGAATAATACCATATTATTAGCTAACGGGTATAACCAAATAGAACGTATTGATTTTGAGTAGACCTTTGCCCCTCTAGCTAGGTTAGAAACCATTAAAGTTCTATTAGCATTTACGTATTTTAGAGGCTTCAAATTGTACCAGATGGATGTGAAGAGTGCTTTTCTAAATGGAATTGTCAAAGAAGATGTATATATAGAATAACCCCTAGGCTTTGAAAATTCCTCTATCCCAAATGATGTCTGTAAACTTAAGAAAGTCTTATATTGATTAAAACAAGCACCTAATTCATAATATGAGAGTCCTAACTCCTTTTCATATAAAAATTCTTTGTTAAAGGTAGTGTAGACATCACTTATTCCTTAAGAAGATTTGAGATGATATACTCATAGTGCAGATTTATGTTGATGTTATATTTTTTTGATCTACAAATGATAGTCTTTGTAGTGGTTTTTTAGGTACTATGAGTTAGGAATTTGAAATGAGAATGATGGGAGAGATGACCTATTTTCTTGGATCTAGAATGAAGTAAAGAGAAGATGGTACCTTCCTTACTCAAACTAAATACATCAAAGAGATTATTATGAAAGGTTATAAAAGCATAAATATACTTGAGCTCAATCATTACACTAGATAAGGATGCAGATAGAAAATCAGTTCATCAGAAGAAGTATGGAGGAAAAATATGATCATTACTTTATTTGATAACTAGCTGACTAGATATCATGTTTAGTCTTTGTCTATGATGTAGATTACCAGCTGATCCAAAAAAATCCCTATGCCTGCTATAAAAAAATCCTTATATATTTGAGAGGTACCTAAAACATAGGCATCTGGTATCCTAGGCATAACCCCACCTTTAATGTTATAGGACATTCAGATTTAGATTTTGTAGGGTATATAGTTGATAAAAAAGTACATCTGGTACTTTCCAATTCATATGACAATCCTTAGTTCTCTAGTTGAGTAGAAAGTAAAATTTTGTAGCCCTATTCACCACTGAAGTATAATATATAACTCTACTTATATATGTTGCCCACATTTTATGGCTTAAGTAATAAATTCTTAACATTATACAATTTATAGGCATCATCCCTATCATATGCAATAACATTAGTGTAATTTGTATTTTAAAAAAATGAATCAAACATTCTTGTATAAAGCTCATCGACATTAAGTATCATTTTATTAGACATCATGCACCAAAGGGTGACATAGAATTACACAATATAGGTATTGAAAAGCATTTGCCAGACATCTTTAATAAATCCCTCAATTATGACACATTTAGCACACTTAGGACTAGACTTATTTTCATTGGTATTCCTGCATAGATAAATTGGGTTAAAGTAAGTTAAAGTTTATTTGGTTGTTTATTTATTTTTATTTATTTATATTATGTGTTTTACTTTTATCAAAAATGGCTATTTCTGTTATTATTTGTAACTATTTGTGTGTATATTTTTTCTTGTAAAAATTTTCCTGATCATCATACACAAATCTTAAATTTTTATTCACTCCATACTGTGTGATACACTAATTATACTATACGATCCATGTCGTATTCAACTGTTGGCACCATTTATTGTCATATTAACTATTATGGATGATTAATTATTATTGATCATACTATATGAATTAATCATCATATTGTATGATACCTTTTGGTGAATAGTCATACCAAAAACTCCTTGGGATGATTGATTTTACATTGATCATATTAGATTATACTCGATTGTATTGTATGATTTGGTCATTGTTTAAACATTCCCAATGAGATGTTTTGGATGGATTTGATCATATTTTATGTAGCACCAATCATACTATACAATCATCCCAAGCTATAAGAGAGGGAAAATCATTGATTTGCTTCATACCTCCAAACTCCAAACCCCTTCTCTTCTCTAGTTCTATTCTTCACTAAGTTTTTATGGCTCCACAGAAGCACAGTTATAGATCTCTATCAAAGGGTGGATGATATGTTTTAATGTGAGGAGGATGAAGATGCTTATACCTATTATATAGGAGCCTCCATCACTGGTTCTAAAATCCTTAATCAAGAAAACCTTTCCTATAAGGTATTTGAATTATTTGTTACCCTCGACACTTCATCTCACTACTTATCTTGATTTTCCATATCATACTAAGCTTCTATTAAAATTTTTCCTTAATCTTTGTATTACTACCAATCGAACTTCTCTCCAATTTTGAGTCTGTTAATGACAAATAACCATCACATTGGATGATCTCCATGAATACCTTAACCTTTAAAATGTGATTCTGTCACCTCACTTTATTTTAGTTTCTTAGATTATAATTGGACCCAAGTCAATACTATCATTAGGAACTCTGCTACACCTCAAAACCAACCTTTGTTTGTTCCTTAGTCCTCAACACACATGTAATTCAAAAGGTTCTTAAGAATAACATCATACCTAAAGTTGGTGATCGAGTTAATATTACCCTCCTTCTAACCTTAATCATCTACTACTATATGACTAGCATACAATTTAATGCATGCTACATGATCTTTAGGTACATAAAAATATCACATACATTATGAATTTGTGAGCCCTAAGAAAGTAAAACTTAGCTCTAGGACACATCATTGCTTATATCCTAAAAAATAAATATAACCTTACCTATCTTGTACAACATGACCATCTTCCTAGATTCTCCACTGATTACTCCATCCACATCATCTATAGTGAGCATCATAGGGCTCCCATAAATGTATCTAATAAAAGTTCGATAGGGATGTTAAGCCCTAGTGAACTAGTCCCGAGGCTAACTAAGAGGGGGGGTGAATTAGTTATTTAAAAATTTCATGAGGAACAGAAAAATCTTTTCGATACTTTGCAGTAGAAACAAGTAAACAATAATGAAAAGATCAATCACAGATATTCACCCAAGCAGTTAATATCAGAAAAGTAAAGTGCATAACAGAATCAGAAAAGCAAACCAGATTTTATAGTGGTTCGGTCAACTTGACCTACGTCCACTCCCCAGAGCCTCCCCTCCAGGTATTGCACTAAACAAAAAAGTGTCTCTCCTTTTACTCCCACAGCAAGGCAAAGAAGCCTGTAAAAAATCTCCTTTTCACCACACGGTGAGGCAGAGAACCCGACCTCATTTTGCTTCCATCTGAAGCGGGCAGAGAACCCCGGATCTTGTTGAGAATGATCCTCCCACAACGAACACCAACTAGACGAAATACGATGAGCGGAGAAGACGACTCTGATCCGTGCTTGGAGCAACCTTAGTGAATCCCTCACTAACTCCCCCTCGCAAGATCCTCTCTCTCCAAAACTTTCTCTCTTACTAGGATTTTTCTAGGAAGGAATGTGGAAAAAGATTTTTCTTGTTGGAAGAAAAATATCTTTTATAGGAGGGCTTAATATTTGCCCTAAATCTCAACTGGTCGGCCAAGATCGTCCAGGATGATCTCTAGATCATCCTGTACGATCAGTTCAAAATTAGCTGTTTCAGCCTAGACGATCTGGCTCTTCTGGATGATCAGTAAAAAAAATTGTTCATATCGTCCCGTACGATCCTGCGATCGTCTGGGATGATTAGTGCAAATTGAGGAATATCGTCCAGAAGACAGTTCAGGTCGTCAAGAGAAACTTGTGCTGGACGACCAAAAAATGACTTGATCATCCAGGACGATAGGGATATCGTCCTATACGATTAGTTCAAAAAGTGCCCAAATCATCCTATACACAGTTCGGGTCGTACAGCTGAAATGCACTAGACGATCATGATGGTTTGGGAAGATCCTACGATCATTTAGGATGATATGATCGTATCAATCAAAAATAAATTGCTTTCCTTAATTACCAGATTAAATTAGGCATGATTGTACTGAATCATCCAGGATGATACACGTATCGTCCGGGACGATCAGACCAAATAACTTAAAATAAAAACTTGCCTAACTTGATCTGGCGGCTGAGAATTTCTGATTTGAGCATATCATCCCATACGATCCAAAGATCATCCATGACGATCTGCTTAATCAGACCCTCTTAACTTAGTTGCCCTAATTAGGGTTTCTATTTTTACCTGATCGTCCAGGACAATGTGAATATCGTCCAGGACGATCTGAACAAAAAATGAAAAAAAACTCTAATTCACTCAAGCTCTCCCCCTGAGTGTGTGTGTGTGCAAGGTTACTTAGCTGGGGGATCAGTTATATTACAATTGACTCAAGAAAAAGAAAAATAGTACATTGGACACACTTAGACCTGATCTTGAGTTGGCTTGAGTGGCTCGTGATCTTTTGTACCTGAAACGGGTTAGCCAAGCAAAACACACTGGAAACATGTTTGTCATCATCAAAACTAGATTTATAATAATCTTCCCCTTTTTGATGATGGCAAACATTTGTATAGTAGTTGAAAATAAAAAATAACTAGGTGATTGAAAAATAAATATTTTTTCAAATTTTCATTTAACAACTAAATCAATACAGGAAACATAACACATACCAAAAAATAGAAACGACTACAACTGTCTCCCCCTTTTGACATCACAAAAAGGAGGAGGGTAAACAGAAATATTAAAACATCAGTACAGAACAGAAAAGAAAATAACTACAAAATAGACAACTAGAACGGAGGTGGATCCTGATCGGAAGAAGGAGGTGGCGGTGGTGGGTTGAAGTAGTGGTGAATGGCTTGAAAATGGGCGCCAATCCAGGCAATGTCCTGGTCATGCTGCTGTTGCTGCTGCGTAGCATAGTCAGTGAAGTGCTGGATGTCCTCAGCGTGCCGCTGCTCCTGGGAAACCACATAGGAGTCGAATCTGTCCTCCCACTGATTGAAGCGTTGCACTAGGTGGTCAAAGGGAGAGGCAATGCGAAGGGGAGCAGGTGCCTCAGGTGCAGCAGGAACTGGAATAGCCTCCTCCTCTTCCTCCTCAACATCCGGAGCGGGCTCCAGATATAGTCGGGTGCTGTGTAGGACGTGGAATGAGTTGTTTGTGAAGAAGGAAGGAGGGACATCAGTAGGGACAGGATACTGAAGGTCATATTTTGTTTCTAAGGCATAATGAATGAGATGACCTAAAGCTAGATTTGGGCGACGCCTGTGACCCAGATCTCTAATAGTGGTGAGGTGTTCTATGTATCAGATATTAAGGTCATAGGCATTAAACTCTCTATGGGCCATGATGTAGTATGCGGTCAAGGACAGTAATGGGGTGATGTGAATTCGATCCCCCGCCATTGGAATGACGGAGGAATGAAGGACATGCTGAATTATCCATGCGTCCTTAAGAAGTGAAGTGCAAGCGTTGTCATGATAGGGTACGTTTGTATTATGAAGAAAGTGATTGGCGACACTCTAATCATAGTCATGATCAGTGATAAGTGTGTGGAGTTTGTCGCAAGTGACAGAAAGGTTAAGAATATTGTGAAAGTCATGGGTAGTTAGTTCCACGGGATGTTGATTGACGTATGAGCGAAGAGTGGAATAGTCCGCGGAAAAGTGTAAATTGGCAAAGAAAATTTGAAGGAGTTCAAGATTAAAAGGAAAGGCTAAGGTAAGGATGAAGGTGAGGGAGGTGTGTGCGAACAGATCAAGAATAGGATAGGTGAGGGTGCGGGGATTGACTATTTTAGATTGCGTGATCCCCACATCACGATAACACTTGAAAGTAGCCTGATCGGCTGTATTTGGGAAGCGAGGATCAACATATCCTCGAGAGAAACTTGTACCCTTTTGCCGCAAAAGTTTGCTACCAGCCATTAGAAATCAAAAGTGAAGGGAAGTAGAGGGAAATGTGTGAAAGAAAGGATGAAAACCGGCTGTTTAAATAGACATGGTCTGATCGTCCCGTACGATCGCAAGATCGTCCGGGACGATATGGGCATTTATGACATCCTGGACAATTGGTCAAAAAGGCGGTCTGATCGTCCAGGACGATCAAAGATCATCCAGGACAATCAAAGATCATCCAGGATGATTAGACATAGGCGATCATCCCGAGGAGTTAGGCTGGATGACCGTTGATGAAAAGGTATCATCCAGGATGATTAGGTGGATCGTCCCGGACGATGTGCAATAAGTGTGTCGGAAGGGCCGAATTCCAATCATCCAGCGGCTGACATGTGGATCATCCAGGGCGATTAGGTGGATCATCCAGGACGATGCCCAATAATTGGTGCAATATCAGATGTTTGATCAGATCAGGAAGATATGGATCATATCATCCAGGACGACGTAAGGACCGTCCAGGACGATCACCAATAATTAGAGTTTTTTAACAGCAGGAGCAGTGTGGGGATGATTTTGAATGAATCATCCAGGATGATCTTTGGATCGTCCATGATGAAGAGGATCATCCAGGACGATCAGGGTATCATCCAGGACGATGTGAAGAAAATAGAAAAAGATGGAGAATGAAGATGACAGATCAGGATCCCAAAAACACAACCATAAAATTAAAACAAAATAAAAATGAATAAAACTCACAGCAAAAACACATAAAAGCAACATCTTTTTTTTGATCAAGCAGCTTGAGTAAAGCAGAATTTTTCCTTGATTTTAGATCCAAAAACCAATAAGATGACGATTGACAACGCTGAAATCCAGAAAAAGTTGGAAAATTAACTTTCGTAACTCCCACCTCGGGCACCTTATCGATGCAAATCTCTTTTAAAACAAATATCCAATTCAGAAGAAAAAAAATCAGATTCGAAAAGAGATGCTTTCAAGCCTCGTTCTAGAAAAATATCTGATATAATAGTGTTACAAAGTAAAAAATCAAAAATCAGGATTTTCAAACACAAGCTTTTGAAAGTATTAAGTGGTGCACGGATTTCTCTAAAACCTTTAACGATCTAAAAGGAAAGAAAGCTTGGTTGGGCTCATTTTGTGCCTCTTTTTCAATTTATTTGGTGCTTTACGCATCTTTTCATTTTTAATATACTTTGTGTATCTTTTAGTTGACGACATTTCGCATCTTTTCAGCTTTGGGCTCATTTTGTGCCTCTTTTTCAATTGATTTGGCGCACTGCGCATCTTTTGTAAGCTTTCTTCTTTTCATAATCGTTAACTAGTCTCAGCTGTGAAATTACCTTCCAGATATAGGAGATGTTCTCCATGATAAGGAAGAGTAATTCACAAAATAAAAGCCAGACGTCATATAATAAGTGCAATAACTTGGTTTAGAAAATTAAAAAAATGAATCAAGACTTTGAAAGCACTATTGATATGAGGTAGATTACTGTAGGAAGATAAAATAATCTCTATTTCAAAAACTAACATTTTAATTTTGAAGAGGATTTTTATCCAAAAGAAACTATACACCAGTAAAGGAGTTAGAGGAAGAGAAATAATCATCAATGTTTCTTCCCTTTAACAGATTCAGTGGAATCCGTCATTGCTTACTAGCTTCCAAAAAAAAAAAGGTAAAACACCCAGTCAGAAATTCAGATTATCAGAAGTAGTGAGCGGTGATCAGATTTTGAAAAGCATAAAATAGTAAGTGCAAGATATGAACCAGTGAATAAAAAGCAGGTAGAAAATCACATTAAAGTAAATGCTCAAATCAAACTAACAGCAAGGCTAAAACAGAAATCAGCAGAAGAAATAAAATCAACTGAAAGCAAATAATCAAACCAAAAACTAACTAATAGAAAACAGAATAACAATCAGAGCAATCAAAAATCAGCAATCATCAGAATCAAGCATTTATATCAATCACTCCTAATCTGGTTCTCAAAATGCTGAATGAGTCAAAGGCCAGTGGTTTAGTGAATATGTCTGCTTGCTGATTTTTAGTTGCTACATGATGTAGCTCAATGTCCCCTTTTGTAACATGGTCCCTAATGAAGTGATGCCTTATATCAATGTGTTTGGTCCTAGAATATTGGATTGGATTCTTAGAGATGCAGATGGCATAAGTATTATCACACAGAACAGAAATTGTGCCAACAGGTAAACCTAAATCTAAAACTTGTTGCTTTAACCAAAGAACTTGGGCCACACAACTCCCTAAGGAAATATACTCAGCTTCAGTAGTGGAAAGTGCAACTGAGTTCTATTTTCTACTGGACCAGGAGACTAACGACTGTCCTATGAATTGACAAGTCCCAGAAGTGCTCTTTCTACCCACCCTACACCCCGTAAAGTCAGAATCAGAATATCCAATGATCTCAAAAGAGGTGTTGTGCCTAGGGTACCAGATTCCTAGGTTTGGGGTCCCTAAAAGATATCTAAGAATTCTCTTAACAGTAGTCAGGTGGGACTCTTTAGGATCAGCCTGAAACCTAGCGCAAAGACAGACACTAAATATGATATCAGGTCGGCTAGCAGTTAGGTAAAGCAGTGATCCTATTATTCCTTTATACTTCTTCTGATCAATAGATTTTCCACTTGAATCCTTATCTAACTGAACTGAGGAGGTCATGGGAGTATTGATTGGCTTGGCTTTGTCCATTTCATTTTTCTTCAAAATGTCCTTAGTGTATTTAGATTGATTGAGAAAGGTTCCATCATCCGTTTGCCTTATGCTAAACCCCAAAAAGTATGACAATTCTCCCATCATACTCATCTCAAACTCCATACTCATTGTTTTATAAAACTCATCACATAAAAATTTATCAGAAGATCCAAAAATTAGATCATCAACATAGATATGGACAATGAGTAAGTCATCCCCTAATCTCCTCAGAAAAAGGCTGGTGTCTACGCTCCCCTTAACAAACTCTCTTTCTAACAAGAATGTGCTAAGCCTCTCATACCAAGCTCCAGGTGCCTGTTTCAATCCATATAAGGCCTTTTCTAATTTATAAACATGATTTGGATATTGGGAACTCTCAAAACCTGGGGGTTGTTCTATAAAAATATCTTCTTCTATTAGCCCATTTAAAAATGCACTCTTGACATCCATTTGAAACAGCTTAAATCTCTTATAACAGGCAAAGGCTAGTAGCACTCTAATAGCTTCCAATCTTGCTACAGGGGCAAATGTCTCCTCAAAATCAATCCATTCTATCTGATTATACCCCTTAGCCACCAATCTTACCTTATTTCTCACCACCACACCAGAATCATTCATCTTATTCTTAAAGACCCACTTGGTTCCCATAATACTTTGATTTTTAGGTCTTTTTATTAGCTCCCAAACATCATTTCTTATAAACTGATTCAGTTCTTCTTGCATAGCTAAGATCCAAAACTCATCCGAAAGGGCTTGATTGATGTTGGTGGGTTCAGTTATTGAGATGAAGGCAGAATGGTTTACTTCCTTCCTAAGTCCATGCCTAGTCCTAACACCTTCAGAAGGGTCTCCTAAGATCAGTTCTTTAGGATGACTCGAAGAATATCTCCAATCTCTAGGAACGTGGTTTGAGGTTCTACCCTTTCCTCCAGATTTGTATTTCCAACCCCTTGGGTAACCTCAACAATCTCTTCATCTTCTACTTCAGATCTAGACTCCTTAGGATCAGATTCATCAAACACTATATGAGTTGTTTCTTCCACCACCAAAGTCCTCTTATTGAACACCCTAAAGGATTTCCCCACACTTGAATATCCTAAGAACACTCCTTCATCAGATTTGCGGTCAAATTTTCCTAAGGGTGACTTCCCGTTGTTCAGAATAAAAACCTTATAGCCAAAGACACGGAGGTGGGATAGATTTGGAGTTCTACCCTTAATGATCTCATAAGGTGTCTTGTTCAGTTTGACTCTCATATCACCCTACACAGCACATAACAGGCAGTGTTCACCGCTTCAGCCCAAAAGTATTTTGGAAGTGAATACTCGGCAAGCATGGCTCTAGCGGCTTCCACTAAGGTCCTATTCTTCCTTTCAGCTGCCCTATTCTGCTGAGGGATCCTAGGAGCAAAAAAATTGTGACTAATCCCTTGCTCCTCACAAAAACTTCCAAATCTTTCATTTTCAAACTCCCCTCCATGGTGAATATGGATGGTAATAATCTCACATCTTAACTTCTTCTGAATCCAAGTAGAGAAAGATCTAAACTCATCAAATGACTCAGATTTATGTGACAAAAATTTCACCCAAGTGAACCTCAAATAATCATCTACAATCACAAACCCATAGACTCTCCCCCCTAAGCTGACAGTGCTAATGGGTTCAAAGAGGTCCATGTGAAGAACTTCTAAAGGTCTAGAGGTGCTAATGTCATTAACAGAGTGAAAAGAGGATTGGACTTGCTTCCCTAACTGATAGGCATCACACAGGTGATCCTTAGTGAACTTAAGCTTGGGCACACCTCTAACTAAGTCCTTTTGGGTGACTCTCCTAAGGGTTTTCATACTGGCATGACACAATCTCCTATGCCATAACCAAGACTCATCAGCAGCAGTTTTTAAGCAAATTGAATTATCAGATTTAATGCAACTTACATCCAGCTTGTAGACGTTGTTGATCCTTTGCCCATGCAAAATAATTTTATCTTTTAAGCTTAAAATGCAGCCAGTGGGTAGGAATTTGATGTTGTATCCCTTGTCACAAAGTTGACCGATGCTCAACAAGTTATGTTTCAGTCCATCTACAAGCAAAACATTATCAATCATAAAATTCTTTGAATCACCAATTATACGTGAGCCTACCACCTTCCTGGTGGTGTTATCTCCAAGTGTAACCTTGCCTCCAACTCTGGCCTCCAGCAAAATGAACTGATTTGCATCTCCAGTCATGTGTCTAGAACATCCACTGTCCAGGCACCACATGCTCTCACGGAGTCTTGTGTGAGAGCACTCCTACAAAAATATCAAACGTCACTCTTAGGAACCCAAACAGGTTTGGGTTCCTTCTTATGAAAAGAAGAATGCAATGCATGCGTGTTGTGCTGTGAAACAGGCAGTTTGGGTTTCCACACCCAATGTGTACTACGGTGAACAGTGCAGGTGTGGGAAATGTGTCCTAACATGCCACATGAAAAACATCTAACACCAGGAAAAGGAATAACTAAATGTCGTGAGTGATAGTGCCTCTTTCTAGAAGTGTATGAAACATGCTTTGATGAACTTGCAACAGATTTTTCAAAAGGCGGCGGTGTATAAAACTGTTCAAAAGTAGGTGGTTTTTTGTTCTTTTCAAAAGCAGCAATTTTCACTCTTAAAAATTCGTTCTCCTTGTTAAGACTAGCAATCTCAAAAGTTCTTGCACTTTTATTACTTTCTAATTTACATGTCATATCATTCAATTTCTTAAAGGCAGCTTCTAATTCAACATGCAATGTTTTTAATGCATCATGCTCAACAATTAAATCAGAATGCTTTCTATTTAGTTCATCAAACTCATCTAGTAAAGACATGTGATTGCTATCAATAATGGAATGGTCGTTAATCAACACATCATGCTCTTTTTGCAAAGTCAGATACTCTAGTTTCAAGTTACTATGGGTTTTCTTAAGCTTCCTATACGATGCATGAATTTTTTCAGATACTTCAAATAATTAATCGTAAGTAAGCTCACATACCTCTTCCTGGTCTGACTGACCAGGGTGATCATGAACCATCAGACACAAGTTTGTTTCCTCCTCTTCAGCTTCAGTCTCAGAGGAGTCGGATGCAGAGTCTTCCCAGAATACCTTTTATATCCGCTTCTTGTCCTTTCTGAACTTTAGTTTCTCCTCACCCTTCTCCTTACTTGGGTGAGCCTTGAGTGTAGGACAATCTGCCTTTTTGTGTCCAGGCTTTCTGCATTCAAAACAAATAGACTCAAATGAACCTTTAAAGTTTCTACTGGTCTTACCTTTGTTCCACTTTTGAAAATTCTTATTCTTCTTCCTTAGAAAGCTCTTGAATTGCCTTGTGATTAAGGCAACATCATCGCTATCAGACCCAAAAGTGCTAGCATCTGAATCTTTGGCCTTTAGCGCCACTGTCTTCTCCTTCTTTCGTTTACCTGCATCAAGTTGTCTTTGGTTCACCCCTTGCTCGTAAGCGATGAGTGATCCAAGTAAGCTGTCAATAGAGTAAGTATTTAAATCCTTAGATTCTGTGATCGCAGTAATCTTAGCATCATAAGAAGCAGGTAAACATCTAAGAATTTTGTTCACTCTTTCGTAATTAGTTAGTTCTCTTCCTAGAGCATGCAAAGAGGTAACGATTTGAGTGAAACGATTTGGGTGAACCTTGTATACATTTCTGAAATCGTCTCACTAAGTTTCATGTGAAAAAGTTTATAATCATGTAACAAGATGTTTAACCTAGACTGTTTGACTTCAGTTGTATCTTCATATGTTATACACAATCTATCTCAGATTTCTTTACCCGTTGTATAAGTAAAAAAACACGCATATAGTCTTGAGATTTTAAAGCACAAAAGAAACAGTTCAAACATTTTGCATTTAACTGTGCTAAATCATGATCATCAAAAGTCCAATCTGTAAACGGGAGTTCAGTTTTTACATTATTAATCAATCTAAAAGGTGGTTCGTATCCATCCTTAACTAACATCCACATGCGATAGTCAATCGATTGAAGAAAACTAGACATGCATGTTTTCCAAAAATCAAAAGGAATATTATCAAATAATGGTGGTCTTGTAATAGAATAACCTTCAGCAGTATTATGATTGTTATAGTTAGCCATGGATCAAATTCAAAAGTTTTTAAGCCTAAATTTTGAATACCGCTCTTATACCACTTGAAAGTTCGATAGGGATGTTAAGCCCTAGTGAACTAGTCCCGAGGCTAACCAAGAGGGGGGGTGAATTGGTTATTTAAAAATTTCACGAGGAACAGAAAAATCTTTTCAGTACTTTTCAGAGGAAATAAGTAAACAAGAACAAAAAGATCAATCACAGATATTCACCCAAGTAGTTAATATCAGAAAAGTAAAGTATAGAACAGAATCAGAAAAGTAAACCAGATTTTATAGTGGTTCGGTCAACTTGACCTAGATCCACTCCCTGGAGCCTCCCCTCCTGGTATTGCACTAAACAAAAAAGTGTCTCTCCTTTTGCTCCCACAACAAGGCGGAGAAGCCTGTATAAAACCTCCTTTTCACCACACGGTGAGGCAGAGAACCCGACCTCCTTTTGCTTCCACCTGAAGCGGGCAGAGAACCCCGGATCTTCTTGCAAACGATCCTCCCACAACGAACACCAACTAGATGAAAGACGACGAGCGGAGAAGACGACTCTGTTTCGTGCTAGGAGCAACCTTAGTGAATCCCTCACTAACTCCCCCTCACAAGATCCTCTCTCTCTCTCCCAAACTCTCTCTCTCTCTCTAGGGTTTCTCTGGGAAGGAAAGTGGCAAAAGATTTCTCTTGTTGGAAGAAAAATATCTTTTATAGGAGGGCTTAAAATTTGCCCTAAATCTCAACTGGTCGGCCAAGATCGTCCTGTACGATCAGTTCAAAATCAACTGTTTCAGCCTGGACGATCTAGCTCTTCTGGACGATTAGTAGAAAAAATTGTTCATATCATCCCGTTCGATCCTGCGATCGTCCGGGATGATTAGTGCAAATCGAGGAATATCGTCCAGAAGACAGTTTGGGTCATCCAGAGAAACTTGTGCTGGACGACCAAAAAATGACTTGATCGTCTAAGATGATAGGGATATCATCCTGTACGATTAGTTCAAAAAGTGCCCAAATCGTCCTATACACAGTTCGGGTCGTACAGCTGAAATGCACTAGATGATCATGATCGTCCGGGACGATCCTGCGATCGTCCAGGACGATATGATCATATCAATCAAAAATAAATTACTTTCCTTAATTACCATATTAAATTATGCATGATTGTACTGAATCATCCAGGACGATACACGTATCATCCGGGATGATCAGACCAAATAACTTAAAATAAAAACTTGCCTAACTTGATCTAGCGGCTGAGAATTTCTGATTTGAGCATATCGTCCCGTACGATCCAAAGATCATCCAGGACGATCTACTTAATCAGACCCTCTTAACTTAGTCGCCCTAATTAGGGTTTCTATTTTTACCTGATCGTCTAGGACGATGTGAATATCGTCTAGGATGATTTGGATAAAAAATGAACAGAAACTCTAATTCACTCAAGCTCTCCCCCTGAGTGTGTGTGTGCAAGGTTACTTAGCTGGGGGATCAGTTACATTACATTTGACTCAAGAAAAAGAAAAATAGTACATTGGACACACTTGGACCTGATCTTGAGTTGGCTTGAGTGGCTCGTGATCTTTTGTGCCTGAAACGGGGTAGCCAAGCAAAACACACTGGAAACATGTTTGTCATCATCAAAACCAGATTTGCAACATCTAATTCAAAAAATGAAGCAGAAGAAGCGGGATCACCACCACAACTTGCCTCTCATCTTATGTACAATTACTCATAGGATGTTTGGATAGAGCACTTTGCTCGGCTGGAGTTAAAATTTTATTAACATATAAAGTAGTCCACTCAACACTATGAATAACTCTAATAGTATCACGAGATTGATCATACATGATTGAATGAGTAGTTTGGCTCAGTCCACCATTATTTCTAGCCATCAGTGCCACTACATGATCAGGGACCCTCCTACGAGTAGTTGTGTCATGTGTTTTGTAGTTGTTTCTTTGTATTTTATTTTTATTTTCTACTCTTTGCTTTATATCATTGCTTGGTATTGATGTAAGTTTATAGATCTCTTTCTTGGTGATGTCCAAAGGGGAAGTAGGAAGTTGTTGGATGGATTATTTTAACTTTTAGTGCAGTTTGCTTTATTTCCAACTTTTGTGTGTTTTTAATATTTTTTCTTTCATGTTACTTAAAAAAATAAAGAAAAGAAAAAAAAATTTATGGGGTTCTTCGTATTTTTTAAAGAGCTCATATAATAAGGGGGAGAGCGTAGGAGGAAATTAAATTAACTTATAATTTTAACCAATAGTATTTTACATCATCAAAAAGTGAGAGATTATTATAATCTGAGAGCCTGACCTAGTATTTTGATGATTATAAATCTTATTGGATGATTATCTACTTATTTCTGCATTTTATTATAAATATTTATTTTGTACACTGCTAACCTTTCAAGATTATGCATTGTGATTGTGTGAGCTAGACTATATATTGAAAAGTCTACTATTTTTCTTCTTAAGTCCATATATGTTCAAAGGTGTATGCTAGCTTATCAATTATTCACACAGTGGCTGTAAACAATAAAGATTTTAATTTTATTGTTAAATTATACTTTATAATCTTAATTATACTATATGATCAGTTGAAAAAAATATTTAAAATGTTTATTTTAAACAAAAAAAATGAAATTTTATTATAATAAATAATATAGTATTATCACTACATTATATTGGATGATTAGCTATAACTAGATACTTGTCTACCGAATCTAATTTACCTAAAATAAAAAAATTTGAATTTTAAAATTGGAATTATTCATATTGTATGAATCCTTTTGTGCTGCACGATCTTGTAAATCATTGCCTAATTAGATTAGTTAGTTAAGCAATCAAATTGGTCTGAATTGATTGCATATGGTATAGTATGATCATAGATCATTTTGTACAAGTCACCCCTATCGATGAAGTTTGGTTCATTTATGATTTGAAGATTGTACTATATGTCTCACCCGATGGCTCTCTAGATGAAAATTTGGTTCATCCTGTATAATATGATAAATAATTTATACTAATCATATTGTATAAATATTCCTTCAGATAGTACAATTGACTATAAAATTAATCTGATCATGCTGTGCACTATTCATAATCCAGTATTACAGTGAGATATTTAAACTAATCATATTATATGATGCATAGATCATACTAGATGAATAATCACCTCATAATTATAAATTAGGATTATTTAGATAACTACTTTTTAAACAACTCTTAATTCATTTGAGAGAGTCTTGTTGGCTATCTAAGGGTGTGTGTCTTCTATAAGCATGGGTTCATAGAGAAAGATTTTGCCAAAGTTATAAGAGAGGGAGAAGAACCTTTTAAGTGCAATGGAGTATGAGAGGGTGTTTCCACATCGTTACTCCAACAAATGTTCTCCTTATTCCTGCATGTGTCAAGGTCTTTTTTAAGGGAACTATTTGAAGATGCTCTTGGAGTTAAAGAGTCACTAGTAACTTTGACACAATGAGGAAGGTGAAAAGAATACGATTACTCTGACACACCGGGAAGGTACACGGGATTTTGATTCTCAACTGCATCTTAGGTGGAAATGATTTTGTTAGGGTCTTCTCCATCATACTAAGGGGGCTAAAGGAGAGACACTAAATTGTTTAGTAAAATACTAGGAGAGGAGGACTCCAGGGAGAGGTCGTAGGTCAAGTTGACCAAACTACTATAAAATTCCTGTGCGTTGTTCCTTTATTTCAACACTTTTTTTTAGATTTATTTTCTTATAGATTTAATTTATTTAATTTGGTTTGTGTTGTTGATTATTGTGATCCAAGACTTGTGATTGATTATATTTATTTCCATGTTGATAAATAAATAAAAAATATTAAATGAAAAGAATTATATATATATATATATATATATATATATATATATATATATATATTTCTACTAAAAATCCAAAAGTCAAAAATTAGTTTTTGTTTCATGATTCGCTTCCCTATTAAAAAAATCTAATTTTGATTTTTAAGTTTGAGAGATTGGTTTTAATTTCAAAATAGATTTTTGAAAAAACTTTTTTAACACCAATTCACCCCCTTTAGTGTGTCGTTCAATAGTTCAAGTGCTTTTACAACTATCTTTGAACTTTCATGTACGACATCCTAAACCCAAATTAACTTCAAGGTTGTCTAACTTCTTAGAATGACTGCTACCTAAGCTATCAAAATTAATAAAACATCCAACTTACAGACACTTGCTACTCATATAGGTTTCACTCTATCAGAAGGCCTCTGGAAATCGGTCGTCTCCATCTCCAATATCATGGCATAAGCCTCTTTAAAAGATTTTGACATTAAAGAATCTCTAGTTGTAACATAAATTATTAGCCTAAGATATCTTACAAGCCCATTATAAAAAGTCTTAATAACCAACCAATATTATAAGGCCTAATGAGTGCATTTTCTAAGCATCTCCTTAAATTTTTCTTAGCTCTCATAAATTGATTCTTAATCAAATTGGGATACAGAAGTTATATTATTATTAAGCTTCACACTTTAAATTGTGGGAATTATGTTTCTTGGAACTTATGTGCCTACTCATTCCGAGTGATTATGGAAGTTAGGGCAAGGAATTCAACAACAAATTGTAGCTTATCCCTTAAACAAAATGGAAATAAATGAAGTCAAATATCATCATCGTTGACTCATTATACTTAAAGGTTACACAAATTTTCAATAAGATGGTTAAGCATAAGTTGAGATCCTTAACAGGAGTTCCCCTAAATTGAGAGTTTTGAATGATTTGGATTATGGTAGGTTATACCTCAAAGTTATTACCTTGGATAGTAGATCGGATGATAATTTGATGAATTCCATCTACTATAGGATTACCATACTCTCTAAGATGTCTAGGATGGTCCTGATCTTGATTTTCTTCAGCTATTCCTAATGACGAAGTTTTTTAAATTTTTTATTTTAGTAATGGTCCTTTCTCAGAGAAGCTCCCATTTTTTAGAGAGAGAAACCACCATTTTTTTCAAATTTTGATTTCCCTCCTTTGCTAGTAGATCTTCCATTTATGGCGGAGGATCCTTCGGTGGTTGATTCTAGTTGCCGGAATCCCTCCAATTGTTCTCCTTTAGGGTCTCAATTGACTGGTTATCAATTCGATCAAAAGAAGACTGGTAAGGCTGGTGCTTTAATGATTAAAGAACCATCATATGCTATTACAAAGGTGATTACACCGATTATGGGTAAAGGTAAACAATTGGAGGAAGACATGGCAATTAAAACACCATGTGTTACTAGCAATCTCTCCATCATAAATAGATGCAATGATTTTGAAGCAGCCTCATCTTCGGATATTAAGTTAATTGTCAAAAGATTTGAAATGCCAAAAAATAAGGAAAGTTCTTCAGCTTTAAACTATGTGGATGACCATTCTGATGTTCATAAAAATGCTCAAGTCAAAATTTCTGGAGAAACGGTGAAACAAGGTAATGTTGGGGCAGATGGCACAACACCACTTAACCCTTGGACTAGACATCCTAACATCAAAGTTAATTTTATCAAAGATGATTCTGTTTTGACTGAGGATGGTTTAGCCATTAAATTACACGAACCTAATGTGGACGAAAATTTTGAAAAATTAAAATTTTCACTTGTAGTGAAGGTGTTTGGAAAGAACATACCAGTTCATGTTATTGCTAAGGAGTTACGAAGATAGTGGATGCAGTTTGGGAAGTTTCACTTAACCATTTTGGGTTTCAGCTGGGTCTTATGTTCATTTTTTTCTGTAGAATCCATAGAAAATGTTATGTCAGGTGGTCAATGGTTTACAAGTGACCATATTGTGGGCATTAATAAGTGGACTCCTAAGTTTTCTTCAACATCGTTAAAGGGATTGACATCTCGCGTCTGGGTAAGGTTGTCGCACTTACCTCCTTTCTATTGGGATGAGACTAATGTAGGAAGAATTGCTTCTTTAATTGGGATACCTCTGTTGATTGATGGCAATATGTTCCAATGGGGGAGAAGAGAATTCAGAAGAGTTTGTGCACATGTGGATTTAGATAAAAAACTTCCTTGGGGTGTATGGGTGGAAGGAAGGGATGGCCAATTTTTTCAAAAAGTGGAGTATGAGAAGATTTCAACTTTTTGTTTCAAATGTGGAAAAATTGGTCACATGATCAATGAGTGTATATTGGAGGAAATTCCAGATTCTAATGAGAGTCTGAGTAATTCAAATTTAGAAACTCTTATTGCTATAAAGCCTCAACCGACGACAGGTGATAAAGAATCAGGGTATGGCCCTTGGCTACATGTCAACTATGAAAGAAAAAGTAAATTAGCTTGTAATATCAAAGGAGTTCACAAGGTAAGAGTTGTTGTAGTTGAGAAGAAATTTCAGCAAAAAATTAAGAGTGGGAATGGGCTGGATATGAAGGATAGCTCTGTGGAAGGTTCAGTTGCCTTGCGGGTAGTTATTGAGAAAGAGCAGTCTTTTGCTAAAATTCTAATAAAGAAGCGGTTAAAATTTTGAATCAAGATGATGTGGGGAATCTAAATTCTAAAGATCAATGGATGAAGGATCCTAACCATATTGCTATTGGTAACAATTTGACTCTAAATCAAGCTATTCCTGAGGAGGAGAATATGTTTATAATACTTGTCTCAACTGATGTTGATGAGAATATGAAGACTAAGGGATATTTGGTTGATTCTACTATGTTTGAAAGAGAAGAGAGGGAGTTTATTGATAAAGTAAGGAATGTATAGGGCCACCTGGTAATGTGGAGGGTGTCAATTCGAGTGTGACCAAGTTCAAATTACAAAAAGAACTTAAGTCTTTGGGTAATGTCAGCTTACCATCCCATTGTAAAAAGAGTGATCTGATGAAGAAGAAAGGAAGTGGGTCAAATCCCACTTCCAACCTTGAATGAGTTCCATAATTTTTTGGAATTGTAGGGGGGCTAGCAAAATTGAAGCCTCTTGGTACTTGAAGGAGATTGTGAAGGATTATGACACAATTTTTGTGTGCCTTGCTGAAACTAAAATTTCATCTATATAATCTTTTGAATTTAAAAGATTTATCGATGATAAGTTGGATTTTTTCTAGTTACCTACAGTGGGATTATCTGGTGGCATTATGGTGTGTTGGAGGTTGGACTTGGCTTCCTTTTTCGTAATAGAAGCATCCAGCCTTGTAGCGATGGGTGAACTTAATATTGCTAGTAGAGGGGTGTGGTTTTTTTTTTAAGAGATGTAAATAGAGTTAATAATAAAAGAAACAACAATTACAAACTAGAAATCAAAAGCTATAGAAGCCCTTTGAACCTATCATAATGGATATGTGATATACTAATTCTCATTTTAAACCCATTGGGGTGATAGGGACACCAAATATTTAAACAACCTAAAAGGTTGGTTAGTATCCCAGAGTTCCCAAAAGATAGAAAATGCCAACTACTAAGAATCCCATATGTCATCACATTAATTCCAAAAAGGCAAAAAAAACTTACAAGAGAATCAAAACAACAAAAAATAACTACTAGAAAAACACAAATAACACCAACTACAACTAGATAAACTCCTAACGAGCCTCCACCAATAACCATGGTAGCCAAAGAAATCCTTTCTAACATCAGATTAGAGATACATTCCTGTATCTCTGTGTCTTGAGCGACTGAAAAAGAAACTTGCAGCAAAAAATAAGAGACATGTCTTTGAAGCTCTCCATCGAATTAACCTTGGTAAATAAAATTCTCCAAACAAGATGCAATTCTGCCGCCAACAGGAGATACATGCCCATATCAACTTCAGATGACGTAGAGCATTTATTAACCATTATAATGAATCCTCCTTGAATAAATCCATTACCAAAAGAAGCCTCCATGTAGGCTTCCCCACCATTCTAGCTTCTTAACTTCTAGAAGGAGATGTACGCCATCAAGGAATGAAGGGGGAGGAACCACCATTCCTTGCTTTATTAAATGATTCATTTCTCTTAGAACGAGAACCATTGTTTACTGGACCAAGTGATTTAAGCTCTTTTTTTAGTTTAAGCTTAGCACCAGATGAACTAATACCACTAACATCTGCTCCTTGGACGGCACTCTTCACCTTCTTAGCCGCTATATTCACCAAAGTGGGAGCAAATATTCTAGCTTCTTCCATCAACAAATTATCATTCCCACTTCCACTTAATACATCAAACATATTATTAGAATGAGAAGGGACAGAACCCAAACCATTTACCTCCATCAAAGGAATATCAGCACCAATCTTCAGCTGCAACTCCTCACTGCCACACCCTCCTTCACAATCAACTCCTTCTAGCATTATTTTGCCTCCAATCATAGCTTGAATTTAAATTTTTCCAGTAGCAGAATATGTAGTAGTGTCCAGCTCTTCATTATTCACCTCCAAGTTAGCTTGTTTAATCACTATGTCTTCCATCTGAACTTATTTAGGAATACTAGAATCACCATTATGAAGAGCATCTTTCTTAATCTCCATAATTCTTTTCTGGATTCATCTATTCTTAATTGCCAAAACCTTCCTTCCTCTCCCATAATTAACACGCATCCATGGCCCATAGGCCGAACCATTCCCTTCATTTAATGGATTTTCCAAGACCAAGCCTTCAACTTCAAAACTTCTTGCATTGCCCACATTAGCTTCAAATTTGTTCAGCATACAATCTTGACTCAAATAACCAATTTTCCCACAATTGAAATAGAAAGTAGAGATTTTTTCATATTCAAGCTTTTAAAAAAACCTCCCTGAGGAGCCTTCCACCCAAACACCTAAAGGAAGTAGTTTTTCAATCAACACCCTCACACAAACTCTAGCAGACTCTCTTTTCCCCCATTGAAACATATTACCATCAATCAATAATGGAGTAACTACCAAGGAAGAAATTCTAGTTACATTAGTCTCATCCTAGCAATGTAAAGGATGGTGAGGCATTCTAACCTGAATAGGAGATGACAAGCCTTTCAAAGATGTTGGAGAAAAATTAGGAGTCCACTTTTCAAGATCAACTATATGTCCGCTAACATACCAAGGACCCCCTAATAGGACACTTTCCATGGCTTCTAAAGAAAAAAATAAGCATAAGACCCACCCCATTCCAAGGGTAGTTAGATGAAATTTCCCAAATTACAACCATTGACGACGTAAATCCTCAGCAACCACACAAATAGAGACCTCCTTCCCAAACACCTTAACCACTATAGAAAACTTTAATTTATTAGAATTTTTTGTAACACTAGGCTCATGCAACTTTACCGTCAATCCATCTTCAGAAAGAAATGATCCATCATTGGAAAAATTAATCTTTACATTCTGGTATTTGACCCAAGGATTAATAGGAATATTATCGACCATTACACTTCCATCCTTCAAATCATGTTTCACTGAATCCATGTCATGCAATGCTTCTAGAGCATTAATACAACCTCATGTTGCCTTATCACATTCCAGCTTAATCGCAGCCTCATCTTTGGATATCACATTTGGTTTAGAATTAAGGTTACTAAACCTATTTACATAAATCTTCATATTTGGAGAAGAATCTTCAAAGTCATTTGGTTTTTCTTTCAGAACATTAACAGCCGAGGGATGAGGAGTATTAAAACCCAACACAATTTTAGCATTCTTGCCTTTACCATTCACCAGTGAACTTGATTTCAATGATACTGATAAAGGTTCTCTTATCACCAGTGATGCATTCTTAAAGCCCTTCAAATGCGTAGCACAATGATCATCAGAACTAATGATCTCTAATCCAACTAGATTCTTAGACGTAGATTATCCTTCCACCATCTAGCTCCGGTGGCCAGAGGAGTCCACCACAGCCTCTGCTGCCATGGCTGAAAGAATCGCCTAGAAGGCGGGCAAGGAAATTTTTGAAAAAATGGGTGTTTTCTCTCTCTAAAAAATAGGAGCTTCTCTCTCTAAAAAATAGGGCCAACCCCTTTCAATCCCTTTATTTGAGTGGTGTGGTTATTAGCCACAATTTATGGGAGTAGGGATTGTTATAATAGGAAGAGCTTATGGAGCAGCTTAGAGCCACTCACAGGTAGAAATGTTCCTATGGTTATTGGAGGAGACTTCAATTGTATTTTGTCTCAAGATGAGAAGAGATGTGGTAAAAAATTTGTTTTTCTCAAGGGCCTCAGAACATGTATTCATTAATGAGAGATTTTGATTTCCATGAGATAGGAATTGTTGGTCCAAAATACATATGGTGCAATAATAAAACTAGGGGAGCCAGAATCTTAGAAAGATTTAATCGCTGAATCCTCAATTGTGCTGCCTTTAATTTTCTGAAGGTGGTGGTTGTGAGGCATATGGCAAGAATAGCTTCGGACCATTACCATATCATGCTTAAAATCTTCTCTTCTGGGCTAAGGAGGAGTAGAGGATTGATGTTTGAAGATGTTTGGTCAACATACCTTGCTTCACTTGCAATAGTGTTTTATTCTTGAAAAAAACTAGTTGAAGGTGATGCTGTAGAAATTTTGAATAAAAAAATTTAGGAGATCTTTGAAGGCATTATTTTTTTGGAGTAAATCTAAACACAAAAACTTTGTTGACCTGAAGGAAAATCTAAAGAAAGAAGTTCTGGAATTACAAGAAGAAGAAGCTGCCGAAGGAGGACTTTCAGATCAAAAGTTGTTCTTGTTGAAGTCCAAAGTTAGTGAACTTAATTCGACTCTTGGGCGTCTTAGCACCTGGTGGAAATAGAGAGAAAAAGTGCAATGGATGGAGGATGGTGACTCTATTTCAATGTTCTTCCATGCATATGCCACGGCTAGAAGAAATGGAAACTTGATCAATCAAGTGAGAGTTGGCAGTGGATTGCTGATTGAGGACCAACAAAGTATAAAAGAAGCCTTCATGGATTTCTTTAAAAATAAAATGGAGGGAACGCAAATGCATCTTGGGAGGTTGTCCTTCTTCTTCTAGGAGGCTTGATGACGCTGATAGAAGGATACTTGAGAAAGAATTCTCAAAGGAAGATCTAGAGATTGTTATTAAACAGCTGGGAGCTAATAAGTCACCAGGTAATGATGGGATAACACATTCCTTCCTTCAATCTTATTGGTTTATTATTCAATATGATGTTTGGATAGATATTAGTTCTTTTTTCAATTCTGGTTTTATGTTCCCTATGTGGAAGAAGACCAATGTGGTGTTGATTCCTAAGGTGAAGAGCCCTTTGATGCCTTTTAATTATCGACTGATTAGTCTTTGAAAATCTATTTATAAAATAGTGGCAAGAATGCTATTAAATAGGATGAGCTATTTGTTTCCTAAAATTATCTCTGAAGTTCAATACGCGTTTATCAAAGGTCGGTCTATGTTAGATCAAATCTTGCTTGCTCAAGACTTATTCACTAAATTTAGAAACTCTATATCTAAAAAGGGGTTTGTGGCAATTAAAATTGACATGGAGTAAGTATATGATAGCATGAGTTGGTCTACTCTTAATCATGTGCTTGATTGGTTCAAATTTCCAAGAAAGTTTTCAAATCTTATACTGGACTTTGTCGTGGATCCTAAATTCTCTATTTTGATCAATGGTATTAATTCTGAATGGATAGAGGCAAAAAGTGGGTTTAGGCAAGGATGTCCTTTATCACCTTACCTTTATATCATGTGCTCATAATTGTTAACTGAAGAGTTTGCTCAGAGTGGTAGAAGGGTTAGTATAAAGGTGTCTCCGAATGCTACTCTGATCTCTCACTTAATGTATGCTAATGATATTTCTATTTTCTCTTAGGCTAAAAATAAAAGCTTGAAGAAAGTAAAACATATTCTTAAGAATTTATGTAGATGGACTGGATAGAGGGTAAATTTACTCAAATCCTCTATGCTGTTTGGGAATTCTATAAAAAGGAGGAAAGTTCAAACTCTTTCAAAAATTATGAGTTTGAAGGTGGTTAGTGAAATGGATTGTTTGGGCGTTAGAATTGCGTTAAGAAGTCTTATTATTTTAGATTTCCAAAATCTGATTGAGAAAGCTGCTAGTAGACTCAATGTGTGGGAAAACAAGTTCATTTCACTTGCTGGAAAATTATTTTTGTTTAATTCTTCTTTTCTTTATCTACCTATATTTTTACCAACTCATTCATTAGTTCCTTTGGGGGTTTTGAATGAATTTGATAAAATGTGTAGAAATTTTTTATGGAATAAGAATGATGGAAGTTATGACATTCACTATGTTGCATGGGATGTTTTGTGTAAGCCGAAGAAAAAAGGTGAGTGTGGTGTGAAGTCGATTGTGGAGAAGGTTGGCCCTTTAAGGGCTAAGTTTGCTCTGAATTTCATTACAAATATTACCTCTCTTCTCAACATAACATTGATTTCCAAATATGGGTATAAAATATGGAATGCTAAAAGTAAAAACTATTATTCTCCAACATGGAAGATTATTGTGAATGGAGTAAAATTTCTTCATCCTATCATATGATGGAAAATAGCTAATGGTGCTGAAGTGGATAGTTCTAAAGACATATGGATTTTGGACAAAAGTATTAACAAATGGCCTACTTTTGTAGTGGATTTAAATCAAGAATAAGTTCGTCTATCGGCTTTCATCACAAATAGAGAATGGAATTTTGGTAAGCTGAAGCAATGTTTTGGACAGACATTGGAGGAAACTATTCTTTCGGTACCTATTCATTCAGAAGCTGATAAGGATCAATTGGAGTTGGTATTCAAATGTTCAGGTAGATCAATTGCAACATTGGCCTTCAAGAAAGTATATGAAGACTTCAGGGATGATGATTATTGGTGCTGGCTGAAGAAGTTGAAATTGAGGCCGCAGATTGAATTGTTTTGGTGGTGTTTGAGTAAGAATGCAATTCCCTCAAACTGGTTCCTTGATTATAGAAGACTCGTTGAGTTTGATGGACGCCCAAGAGGATGTGAAGCTGTTGAAGATGCAGAACATGTTGATGTTCAATGTGTGAAGATTATACTAGTATTGAAATAGCTTGCTACATGGGGATTTTTTATTCCTTTTATTACTTCTCTGGAAGATTGTAATCTGTTCTTGAGGCACCTTGCTGGTAGGAATCCTTTGGTTGGAAATGTGTATTGTCCAATTGTGTTCTTTTTTGGAAAAGCAGGAATAAGGTTATTCATGGTGGTTCTGAAGACAGCTGCTCATACATTACAACAAATTCATATAATTGCCTCTTTTCATTCAAATCTAATTTGGGAGAACTAGAAAGCTAACCAACTATGTAAGCTATTTCATCCTACTTGGCATCCTCCACCTCCTAGATGGATTAAGGTAAATGTGGATACTTCTTTAATTAGCACAAACAAAGCTGGTATAGGTGGAGTTTTTAGATATTATAATGGATAATTCTTAGGTGCATTTGGATTTAGCTACCTCCATTGGGACAGTTCGCAAGTTAAGATCTTATGAATTCTTTCTTTGAGGAATTATATTAAAGATTAGATGTTTGATGCCAAGGGTATGGTTATAGAAGGAGAGAACTACAAGGTCATCAAGTTTTTTTCAAAACTTATTAAATAAGCCTGTTATAACGGAGGAATTTCTAAATCCAAAGAATTTAGATTTACTTATAGATTTTAAGCAAGTGATTTTTCATTTTTCAAATAGGGAATGTAATAAGTTAGATAGCTCTTCTTTCAGATTTCTTTTGGGAAGATGTTAGTTGTGATAAAATTCCTCCATCTTTTTAGCTTTGTTAAAGGAGGAATCTGGTTGTAATTAGTTGATTGAATAAATTGCTTTATGTATTCTTTTCAAAAAAAAATGGTCCTTTCTATTTCTAAGTTAAAAATTACGGCTCGTTACAAACTCTACTATACAAACTCCAATAACAAATAAAAATTAAAATGTAATTAATCAATTAAAAATAAAATTATAAGATGTAAATAGTCACAAATTCATAGATTCACAAAAGAAAAAAAGATATCAAAATAAGATATAAATATGATTATATAAGCATCTTATTTCAAATAATATAGAAATAATTGTAAGAATGCACATTACTCTTCTAACAATGGTGCAAAAAACTTGATGCAAAGGGTTTTTTGTGTAAGAATATGCTTACATTTATCAAATATAAATCACCACAAAAAAATGTAGGTGCAAGTGTCAATTAAGTAATAAAATTGTTATGAGTGAGTGCCAATCCCTCGGGGAAATATTCTACTTCACACATTTGTTCTAGTATCATCTACTTTAACCTACAAAAATTATCTCATACAAAAAAATTAGGGTAGTAGTTTATCTAGAATGAGGTTATAATAGAAAATTAATATATCAATATATAAAGTGTTTTGGACTAATGATAGTGAAATCTCCAAAGCTTTCCTAAGTAGACTCTTCTAAATTAGTTATGACCAGAGCACATACATCTTTAGATCTTTGTTCAGCTTATAAGGATGTAAAGAAAGGTTTTTGGCCTTTCTACAGTTGTTCTTTCTCCATTTACACTAGAATTATAAATATCATATGTCTAGGCATGTAAGTAATCCATTCCAATTCTCCTAAGTACCATCAAATATTCCTCTATCAAGGTTATCATACTAAGTTTTAATTCTATACATGGCCACAATATAAATAGAATTAAGAGTGAGGGATATTCAAAATAATAATTTATAATTTAAAGTACTAGAGTCCACATTAGTAATTACTTAGGTTTTCATAGCATTAACAAAAAATTATGTGTTTTGCTAGCCATGGAATAAAAAAGGAAAAAAAATAATTTTCAATACTTACTCAATAAAGAAAGAACAAGTAGAAAAGAGTAAAAAGATATCAACTAAAATGAAGTATCCCAATTAGATCTAAAAGATAAACCCTTCTATAATGAATCTCCCCTTACAACTTCACTCTCCTCACTCCTTACCTCTCTAAATGCTTGCTTGCTCACTACAACATTAGCTAGCCACTCTAAAGTATGTACCTTACTCTCCTTTGGATTCTCATATAAGAAACTATTAAAAACTCCTGCTCTATTCACACATTAAAAATGAAAATCTATTTATACTTTTTCTAGAATGGCTCAGGTGCTATGGCACACGACAAGATGGCACCACGATATTATAAAATGAACTAGCACCTCGTCGCTGCTAAATGTTCTCCACTGCGGTGTTAGGATGACCCAGCATTGTTGTTTGCTGAGCTGGGGTGAAGCTTAATTAATCCAACATGGCCCTTCTTTTCCTTAACTGCTCCACCGCAACATTATAAAATTTTGTTTCTTTAGTCCTACATCATCTAGTGTTGTAGCACTTTGAAGGTTGGTGCTCTAGTGTTGAATTATTGTGCAATTTTCTTGAGACTTTGGTAGTGCAATATTTATTTACGGTGTTGCGGCATTATGTAGCATTGTAGTGCTGACCTTTGTTTTGCTAGGGCATTGAATTAAATTGGATTTTTCTTTAGAATATGTCTCTACAATGTCCTGGTCTTGTGCCGGGGAGTTGATGTTGCTGTTGAGCTACTCGTTCTGACGCTGCGGCACTGGTTCAATACATGATAATTTTCTCCATTCTCTATTATATTCCTAAGTAACATCAACTAAAAATAAACATATTCACTAGAATTTAACACAGTAAAATACAACATAATTTTCACTTAACAGTGTTTAAAGTTATTCATTAAAATTTTAATTAACATAAAAATTCCTACATGCTTAACTTTATTTTGTTTCTCTTATAATTGTGCTTTGATACTCACTTGACCAAGATAAAAAATTGCAATTAAAAATGGCATAAAATAAACATTAATTCAAAACTTCAGGTGCTTAATTGAGCGAAAAAAGGACATTAATTATTTATTTAACAATCCTAACAAGCAACTAAGAAGACATTTAAGTTAATACTTCACATTGCATTTACATGCTATAGTACCAAAGAACCGACTATTGGTTTCAAGATTGAGTAACTAAGTTTAGAAAAGAGAGTACATAAATTAATTTACAAAATTTATTATAAACTCAAATATGGAATTAGTGAACTTATAAGAACCTTACATGATTCTAATTTAGGCTCACCTAAATGAATAAGATAATTTGATATTCAAAATAATTACTTAAGTACTCATGAAATTTAAGAGAAATAAATGAAAAATAAGAATATTAAAAGAAAAGGAAAAGTAGAAAGCAAAGGAGTACTATAATGTCAAAACTTTGTATCTGATGATGTTGAATTCCAAATGGATTCTAATACTTAATTTAAAAAGGAAAGTGTAACATATGCTAGAACCCAAAGAGGTTTACAAATGAATTTCAAATTAAATAAAGTATAAATAATTCCCAAATTATAAATTATTCAATCTAAACTAGTAGCCAACATTGCACTTACACTTAATGTAGATGTATTCAATTTGCATATTAATAAAGATGATTTATTAGGTCACTTTGTTTATGTCTTCTTAAATTAAAATTGTCACACTTTGATTAATAAAATTCTCATCTAAATAGTGAAGTTAATCATTTTTAATTTATAATCTTTATATTTGGAATAACGAATTGATTAAGGGAGCAAACACATTGCTTGGGGAAAAAATAATAGCTTAAGTTGGTGGGGGGGGGGGGGGGGGAGGATTTGTTAAGTGAAAATTATGTTTTTTTTTTCTTTTTTGTTTCTTAAAATTAAGTAAATATGTGTATTTTAGGTGATGTTGTGCATGAATGTCTTAGGAAAAGAGTCTTAGATTTTCAAAGTTATTACATGCACCGTAGTGCCCTAAATACATATGTCGCAACACCTTCAACGCCCCAGCACTGGAAGCATACATTACAGCATAAGAGTCTTGATAAAATTGCATTTACTTTAGCATACCAATAAAACTAATGTCAGCAGCACTATACTATGAGCACCTCAGCACCACAAAAGGAACACTGATGTGTTATACATTCTATCAAAGTTTAAGTAATTCAATGCCAAAGTGGCAACATCTGGACTGCCCTAGTGCCAAAAGATGTGTTTAAGCACCGTAGTGTTAGTTCTCTTACAACACTATGCTGGAGTAGTTTATAAATGAGGCATCATCTCTTATCAACAAAACATCACATCTGGTCAGCCACACACCTTAGCAAAGCAAACTAAGTAGTGTTGAGGTGCTAGTTCATAACACCACAATGCTAGTCTATCAAGCATTATGGCACCTAAGTAAATTTATGTAAAAATAAAAAAAGTTTTTTTGTATTTTATTTTAAGTGGGGAGGAAACTAGGGATGTAGAGAGATAAGAGAGACTAGGAATAGAGAAGTTACGTTAGTTGAGTGGTTGTTCATCCTTGAAGGGAGCAAAACACTCCATAGGAGTCGAACAGAGTGCGGAGATCGAAAGTGTAATAAGAGAATCAATTCAAAAAGAGACCATCTATATGATCTGTTTGGGATTCTCAACTTTGGGTGATACTTTCTTACTCTATCTTTTTATATCTTTCTTAAAGCAAGTAATGAAACATAGTTTTCTTTGAATAAATTTTATGATAGGTTAACTTCTTTATTTTGGGTGGATGATGTGAATAGTCTTTATTTCTCCTAATGTAGCTTTTATTTGTAAATGTCATCTATTGTTCTCAATTATTTCAATGATTAATTTAATTTATGCAATAGTTATGTATGAATTTAAAATCTAGTATGATACATTGCCTCAACATAAGAATTTTGGAATAATTAGGAGGACTGAGATAGAATACTTTCATGCCTAAATATAGGATGATTCATATTCTAGGGCATATTGAGATGGAATCATTATAAAAAGGCCATAAACCTTTCCTTACAGCCTTATAATCTTGACAAAGATTTGAGGGTGCATATACTCTGATTCACAACTATTTCAAATGAGTATGCTTTGGAAAACATAGGATCTTTCACTATCATTATTCAAAATATCTTTAATCCTAGTTATCTTCAGTATTTATTATATTTCTCAGTTGTGATAGCACCTCTTCTTTTATTTCATTATGTAAGATATATTATTTTTCTTGAGAAGATAATATTATAGTAGTTGTAGTGCATTTATTTTCTCGAGGGATCGTCACTCTTCTCATTCACTTTATTAATTGATTGATATATACACTTACATAGTTTGGAGCATATAACACATACATTCATAGTAGCAAGCAAGCTTATCTACATAAAAACGTAAAGTCCCCATCACTATTGTAGGACTAATACATATTGAAGAGGGCCTTCTCTCAACCCCTAGTTCAGGGTTACCTAGGAAACTCTAGGTTTGAGGTTTTTAATGTTGAGCATCTCCTTCTGAACCATAGTATGAAGCTTCTTAATGACTTTGTAGGTTTATTCCACATTTTTAATAGAACCTGGGACCTTTTAGGGGGTCTTTGAGCATTGGCTAACTATGTGATGAGCATCAGCTTGATCTCTAGAAAGGAGGAGATCTTCCTACTAGGTAGGCACGTGAACCACCTCAACACTGAGCCTTTACGAGTGGTGAAGAAGAGATGACACTGAAAGGTTTCATCAACATGGAGAAGAGAAGTCATGGACTTGAGTGGTACCCTTTGCTTTGGATATCCATCTGGAAGAGGCATTCATTTCCCCTATTTAAGTCTGTTTGGCCCACCTAGCCATTGAACTAGAGTTCTTATCTCTCGCTTGGGCATTTATGGGGTAAATGGATTGTTTCAAAGTAGTGCCTCTACTACAGGCTCATGGAAAGCGTTGGGGTTAGTTGGCTATTGAGGCATATTGATTGTTTATGGTTGGTGCTTGATAGAAGAAAGAGATTCTTGAATGGGTTTTAAGAGTTATTCTTCCATCTCTTGCTATTCTCGATGAGTAATGTGTTTAGTATTTCTTAAGGATACATGTCCATCTAGTATATGGTGCCCTTCTTACCCTCGACATTAATCCATGATCATCACTTCTGAGAGGCTGTTGGATCCCATTTTATTCGGTAGATTATGCATGTAAGTGTTAATCACCACTAGCTAATGAGGGGGTATGATACAAGAAAGTGGAGAAATATAGATTACAAGAAAAGAGGGAGAGGAAGAGAGAGATAAATAGATTGTATGAATGAGCTAAAATATTTATTTTCTGGGTCAGAGATACAATCTGGCAGAGAGCTTAGAGCTTTTGGTTACGAAGAAGGATATAAGATCCCATCTAAAACTTTTCCTTTAATGGAGTTGAATTTAATCTCTCCTCCTCCTCCCCTATGTCTGTGGTCATGTTCCTCTCCTTTTTTTTTTCCTCTATGTTTCTAATGATCACCCATTCTATTGTCCATCCACCTTTTATAATCTAGAAGGACAAGTAAAGTAAGACTTTGATGTGATGGTTGGAAGCTTATCATCATGGGTTGCGAGTGAAAGTTTAATTTGTGGTTGTTACACCACTAGAACTACAACAACACACTAAAAGGTTGGTGAATTGGTGTTTTTTTTAATCCTTTCCAAAAAGTCCTTTTTGAAAAAATTTAACCAAACTCATAATTATAATTTTAAAATAAGTTTTCTCATGTATAAGCAAATAATAAGACAACTAAATAAAATTTTACTATTGATTTTATTGAAAAATAAATGGCAATTTTTGTTTAGAGTTTTATTTGTTTTTATTTACTAACAAAAACTTAAATCCAAAATAAATCTTACAACTTTTCACTTGGATTTATAGGATTGTAAACAAACAAAAAAATAAAACAAAGAAATTAAAAATGAGATAAGAAAAATAAGAACAACCACACAAGATATTTATAATGGTTGAGTCAACATTAACCTACGTCTACTCCCCGATGTTCTCCTATCCAGGTATTACGCTAAACTCCTAGTGACTCTCCTTTTTCTCCCACAGCAAGGTGGAGAAGCCCGTACAATAATCTCTACTACCAACCCGATGCAGCAGAGTAGCTGAATCTCTTTCCCTAATGGTGCGACCAAGTAGTTGAGTCCCTTTCACCAACGGTGTGGTCGAATAGTTGAATCCTTCTCACCAACTGTGCAGTAGAGTTATCAGTGGCCCATTGACTCTAAGAGTTTCTTCCTAGAGTTTCCATCAAATAAAATATTGGCTCATGGAGGAAAATGTTGGGTGATGGTCGGAGCAACCGAGTGAAGACTCTCTGTCTCACTCTCACTTGATCCTACAAAGCTATTCTCCCTCTCTCTCAACATATTTTTCTCCCCTAAGACCAAAGCTCACTTTTTAAACTTTCTCTCATAGAATTCTCAAGCCCCTTAACTATCAAAGACCCCTAAAAAATGAAATAAGACTTGTTTAAACACTAGGCTCTAAGAAAAAACCTAATTTTTAATTTAGCCGTCTCTACTTATACAGTAAGATTTAAATATCATACGATATGATTAGTTTAAGTATCCCTTCAGTGTTGTATGATTAATCATTCATTATACGAAAAGTTCAAAATTTTCTACATATCATCCAATACAATATTATGATGGTATAATATGATTAGTTTAAATCAAATCGTAGTTTTAACATGATAAATTACTTGATGACCAAACATCTTCTTTATCGATCATCCAGCATGATATGGATCATACCGTATGATCTTAATGATTAATTAAGCCGAATTCTGTAGATTAATTTTTAAGATTAATTTAGGCAAGTATTTTAAAAATCATACATTATGAATATGTTCATACAATACAAATAGCATAATTTTCAAAGTTCAAATATTGCATAAATTTAATTGGCAGGAGGATTTCCTAATTATAACTGATCATTTAGTATGATTAGAATCTTACATTATGATAAGCCAAAATTAAATTTACTTAATTAAACATCTTTATTAATTTCTATTTTAACTAGATCGTATAATATGATCCAGATTATATATTATGAACATCAGTAAAAATTAAAATATTTTATTTCACTCCCCAATCTATATATACATAGTCACTACACTAACATACATTTATTATAATATATTGAGTCATGAAAGATAAAAATGTAGTCTTTTCTTAAAATCAATTACATACTATCCAATTTTGAACCTTGATCCTTTAGCGTTGCTTGGTCTATGTTGTACTTGAGATGTTAGTGCATACAAAAAAATATATGCAACAATAACAAATAGGAGAAACTAGATAAAATTTAAAATGTTTGTTATCATCAAAACATATGTTCAGGCTCCAAAATTGTGACAATCTCCCCTCTTCTGAATTTGAAAAATAATAATATTAGTTGTATTATAAATGAATTTTATTTTCCTTCAAAGTTCTCCACCTTACTAAGTGATAACCCTTTTTTTTAAAAAAACATGAAAAGCATAACCAACACACAACAACTGGAAACAAAACAAACTACACCAATGATAAAAATAAATATAAACAAATAACTTCCCAATCCCCCTTTTGATGTCACTAAAAAGGAGAATTACAACTAAAAATAAGAACAAGCACACACTATAAGGCCTAAAGAATAAAAAGTACAAACATACTACATGAATCAAACAAACTATATAACACACTACTTAAAAGAAGATCCCTAATCAGGTGGTGGTGGAGGTAATTAAAAGTAACGGTGAAATGATGCAAGCTGCTCTCCAAACTAGGCCATATATGCCTTATGCTATTGCTACTACTGAATATGGACCTCAAGTCACATCTCTAGATGATCAAATATCACTTTCATTATCTCATAGAACTATGGCTAGTGCATAGGTGCTAGTGCCAGTGCTGGAGCTCTAGCTAGTATAAGGGCTGGTGCTGGTGCTGGAAGCTCTCCCCCTTCCTCATCAAACTTCTACTCCTCCTCTACGGGATGTACCCCATAACATCTATCACTAAAAAGGAGGTGGAAGGAACTATCAGTATAGAAGGTACGGATAATGTCTGCTGGTTGATGATATATTAGCTGATATTTGACAACTAAGATATTGACAATGATGTGTCCTTGAGTGATATTTTGCATACGTTAGACCACTAGATTACAAATAGATGTCAGGTTATTAATGTATCTAAAAATCATGATAACTTCATTAAACTATATTCCATTCATGATGAAATACGTCACAACAGATAATAAGGGGGTATTATTTACTCTATCTCCAACTTTGTCTAATATTGAGATTCTAAGAACATGCTGAATACTACAAATATTTTGGGTGAGAGTGTTTACAAGCAACTTCTTCTTATTGAGTGTTGCATTTTAAGAGTCATATTTACTTCTGTCAATTCATAATCCCCCTAAAGCTTACACTATGGGGTTGTACTCCTTGGGTAGAGAAGTGGAGGAAATTATCAAAGTCCTGATATATAATTTCTACAGGTTGCTTAGGAACATAAGATTGAATATAAGTTTTATCTGTATTTATTCTTAGGCTTGTAAAAAATTCATAAAAAAGTTTAGATTTAAAGGGAAATGCTAGTGTCAGAATAAGTGCCTTTTTTTATCGCCCTATAAATTGTTGATATGTTATGTTTATAATGGAGTTCAGTCACTTTTGTAAAATTCAGTATTTGTTAGAGTATTTCTCTAATTCCAACTTAGAGAAAAATCTTAGGGAGGGTAGGAAAGTAGAAGATACAATCATTTAGAGTATTTAGCCTATATTTTTTGGAGCACATTCTAAATTAAGGGATGATTGTAAGAGAGATACTTTGATCTTTTCTCGTGATGTCAATCTATTATATTTTCATTCTTCCATGAGTTTAATGAAAATGAGTATCCTTATTATTTATTCTACGTCAAGCTACATTTCTTGTTTTGGATTGATGATGTAAAGTGCATGTTAAGCACTAATAAAGTCTCTTATTCTATAAATGTTAAAAAAATATTTTAATATTATCCTATTCTTAATTTAATACACATAGTGGCTATATATATAGTTAAAATATGTGTGACCTATAGCCTAGATGGATCAATACAAGAACAACCGGGAATATTAAAATAAAATATTTGTATGCCAAGACATAGAATGCAAAATATTCTGGGTGCTTAAGGAGATATTATAATTATAGGAGGTCAGCATATATCATTTTCTCCCCTACATTCTCAATAGGAGATTTAGGGATGCATATCCTCTTAATCACATCAATAATTAATAGTTTCACTAGAAAAGATATGAAATTTACCCTCATCGATCTAAAACACTTTAATTAAATATTGTATCTTCAGTCATAGAATCTCCATAATTATCATTTTTATTTCACTAGAATAATTATTACATGTAGAGTAAACTGTAATAGTTTATTGTAAGTAAGCATACTTACTCAGCTGGTTTCTAGAGAGAGAAGGAGCGGGTTTCTAGAGAGAGAAGGTGCAATTTTCAAATTTTACTTTTGGCGAGTTCTTCTTCCTTCACTCCAGCAGGACTTTCGATCATGGTGGCAGCCAGCCGCCGATCTTCTCTACCATCTGATGTTGCTAGATATTCAGATTGTGGAATAAATTCGAAGATTAATCCGATGGAATCTCGAATAGATTGGAAAGAAGAAGATGTGTGCAAATGAAAAGTAAAAGGTGAACTGGTTATTTGTGAAAACTTTCAACTGCTCTCGGATAAGGTAAATTTTGTTGAAGGTAAAGGAAAGAATATTGTGGTGTCTGAGGATTGCAAAACCCCCAACAGGGTTTATTCAAATGGTATTTCTCCACAAAAATTTTTGATCATGGGGCTTCGTCTTAGGGTATGAAGATTTTTGTTAAATGGTATAGCAATTCAAATGCAATCCCTGTCCATGGCAGTAAGATAAATGTGAATTGCATAAATCCAATTAATAAAAATAATCATATTCTTGGAAAGATGCCTGTAGTCCTTTTAGAGAAAGCCATTGATTCGATCACTACCTCGGCAGATCCAGTATTGGGGGTTAAGGTTGTTAACAAGTCATTTCAGCAGTTGAATGGTGAGACAAATATAGAAAACATCTTAGAAATTGATCTTGAAAGGCGTAATCCAGTTGCTGGAGATGGTAATTTATTGGTAATCAGCGGTAAACAGGGTTCTAGTTCAAAGTTCTTGGAACATGGGGTATCCTACTCTAACAAATTAATGGATAGTATTCCAGGTGCTTACAAAAATGTTTAGGTAAAAAATTCAAAAGCTGGAAGTAACAACACATGGGTTAAGAAACCCCACATCAAGTTGAATTTCTCCAGAAATGAGTCTTTCATTTCTGATGATGGCAAAGCCATTAAACTTAATGAAGCAAATATTAAGTTTAATTTAGAGAGACTTCAATTTTCTATAGTAGTGAACGTGTTTGGAAAGGATGTGCCATTTCCTGGGATAGCCAGAGAGCTACGTCGCCAATGGGAACCTTTCGGAAAGTTTCATATAACATCTATTGGGCTAGGATGGATTCTTTGTTCCTTTTTTGAAATGGAGGTAATGGAAAAGGTCTTAGAGGGAGGGCCTTGGTATGTAAATGAACATATTATTGGAATTGATAGGTGGTCTCCACAATTCTCTCCTACCTCCTTAAAAGGGTTATCTGCTCCAATATGGGTGAGATTGCCACATCTTCCCTTGTCGTGTTGGGATGAAGATGATGTGGCTATAATTGCTTCCATGATAGGTCATCCATTGTGGATAGATGGCAACATGTTTCAATGGAGTAAAAGGAAGTATGCTAGAGTTTGTGTTCGTATGGCTCTAAAGAATCAATTCCCTTCAGGGATTTGGGTGGAAGGACCATTTGGTCTTTTTTTCCAATGGGTGGAGTATGAGAACGTTTCTACCTTCTATTTTAAATGTGGAAAAGTGGGTCATCTGTTGGATGTGTGTAAGGAGGGAAATCCTGCTAGCTTTGAAGGAGTTTTGGTGAATTCAGAAGAGGTGAATAATTCTGAGGAGGTTCAGCCAAATGGCAAGAAGAGGCTTATGGTCCTTGGACTCTTGTCAAGAACTTAAGGAGGAGAAAGGTTTTGCCTATAATTAACAAAGCTGTCAATAAGGTGGTAGAATCAAAATTTCAAATTGTTTATGCTAAAAAAATAGATTTTGATTGATTTGTTAAAGTGGATCAGCAAAATGGGAAAAAGGCAGTATTCATACTGGATGAACTTGAAGAAGTGGCACACCAAGGGCTACCTTCTAAAGAAGAAATTGCTTTGAATGCTAAATCCACTGAGGACATCAATGTGGAGAAAAATAATGAAACAGCTAATACAGTTGCTGTAGACCTTGGGAATGATCGGTCTACTATACAAATGCTGGTGGCTACTAGAAATAATAATAAGTTTAGCATTCTTAAATCCACAGAGGAAGAAGAAGATATTGTTCCAGATAATGATTCAAAGGGAGAAGAAATAGAGAAAGGGGAATTGCTAACTGAAATTAAAAAGGTGGAGGAATATGGTTCGGAGAAGGGAGATTCAGAATCAGTTAAAGCAAGGGTGAAACTCCTCAAAGAACTTAGATCCTTGGGTAAGGATAATATTCTCTCTCAAAGAAGGGAAGGAGAAATGGCAAAGAGGAATAAGAATGGGAGTCATCCCATTTTTAATCATAAATGAATTCAATTGCTTTTTGGAATTGTAGGTGGGCTAGGAAGAAAGAGGCCTCTCGATATCTGAGGGAGTTTGTGAAAGAACACGATATTTTTCTTGTTGGATTAGTAGAAACAAAAATTTCTACAGTGGATAGAAATGATGTCAATATGTTGATTGGAAAAGGCTGGGATTTCTTCAATGTTCCAGCTGAAGGTCTTTCAGGAGGTATTCTATTCTGTTGGAAGCATAATTATGGTGATTTTTTGATTATTCATGCCTCTGCTCAAGTGGTTGTTGGTCTTCTCAAATCTCCAAAAGGAGGTGAATGGCTGGTGGCTTCAGTTTTTGGAGGCAGAGATATTTACAAAAGGAGACAATTATGGGAAACTTTAGAAGATCTATCGGATACTCATCTTCCTTTCATAATAGGTGGGGATTTCAATTGTGTTTTATCATAAGAAGAAAAGAGAAGAGATAAGAGGTTTGCTTTTTCTTAAGTACCTCAAGACATGAAAGTGTTCATGAACAATTGTGATTTACATGATATTGGGTTTATTGGTCCTAAATTTACTTGGTGTAACAATAAGAAAGGGGGAGCTCGTATATTGGAAAGATTGGATCATTGCCTCCTCAATTCGGTGGCTTTGTCAGCTGTCAATCCGGCGGTTGTGTGTCACCTAAGCAGAATTATTCAGATCATTGCCCACTTGTTTTAAAGATCTTCAATTCAGGTTTTAAGGTTACTAAGCAGCAAAAATTTGAAGAGATTTGGACTTCGTTTCCTGCTTCTAATTCCATAGTGGCCATGTCTTGGAGCAAACCAGCTGGAGGAGATGAAGTTAATGTGCTGAATTTGAAATTCAAAAGAGTGTTGAAGGTATTGTTTTATTGGAGCAAAGCTAGACATGCTAATCTCAACAATTTAAAAGATAAATTGAAGAAGGAGATTCTGGAGCTGCAAGAAGAAGAAGCAAATGTTGGGGTTTTGTCTTATTGCAAAATCTGTTTGCTTAAAGCTAAGGTGTTGGAATTAAATTCAACCTTAGGTCGGCTTAGTTCCTGGTGGAGGCAAAGAGCAAAAGTAAAGTGGATGAGGGAAGCTAATTCAAACTCCAAATATTTTCATTGTGTTGCTAATGCTAAAAGGAATAACAACTATATCAAACAAATTAAAGACATTAATGGTTCTTTGATTGAAGAGCAAGGGAAGATTGAAGAAACTCTTCTGGTGTATTTCAGTGGCAAATGGAGGTATTCGAATTGTGTTCTTACTGGGTGGAAAACCTTTAACAGAGTTCTGGATGAGGGTGATAAAAGTCTGCTTGAAGCTAATTTCTCCATAGAAGAGTTGGAGTTGGTGGTGCACCAGCTCGAAGGCAACATTTTCCCTGGAGATGATATTTCATATTCTTTTATCAAAATTTATTGGTCTACTATTAAAGATGATATATGGAGAGCTATTAGTTTGTTGTTTAAAAGTGAAGTTATGTGTGAAGAATGGAGAGAAACTTCTGTGGTCCTAATACCGAAATTGAAAAACCCTTTGCTTCCTTCAAACTATAGGCCAATTAGACTTTGTACATCTATTCCTAAACTGGTCTCGGAAAATCAAGTTGCTTTTGTTAAGGGGAGATCTATGTCAGAGAATATCTTGCTTACTCAAGAAGTTATTAGCAAGTTTAGATGTTCAAAAGCAAAAAAGGGTTCGCTGGCTATCAAGGTAGATATGCAACTGGTGTATGACTGTATGGGATGGAAGACTTTAAAGCAAGTGTTAGAGCATCTTGGGTTTCCTATGAAGTTTACTAACTATTTGATGCAATGTGGGATGAATACTAAATATTCCATTTTGATCAATGGTACTAATACCAAGTGGACTAAAGCAAAATGTGGATTCAGGCATCTCATTTTTTATTCATTTTATGTTCCCAATTGTTGACAGAAGCTTTCAATCAAAAGGGTAAAGGGATTGGTATCAAAATTACTCCTTCTGTAGAGAAAGTCTCTCACTTACATTATGCAGACGATATCGTTATCTTTTATGAGGCAAGACATCGGTGTGAAAAAAAAAATTATAGAAATTATGAAAGATTATAGTTGTTGGATGGGGAAAAAGGTGAATATGCAAAAATCATCTTTGGTTTTTGGGAATTATGTAGGAAGAAGGAAGTCCAAATCTCTTTCTAAAGCTTTGAGTATAAAAGAAGTTAAAGAGATGGTTTATTTGGGAGTTAGAATGGCTTTGAGGAGATTAACTGGTGCTAATTTTCAATACTTAATTGAGAGGCTTGTGATAAACTTAACATTTGGGGAAATAGATTTTTCTCCTTATCAGGGAAGCTATTACTAATAAAATCTTCTCTCTTAACTCTACCTATTTTCATTTCAACTCATTCTTTGGTTCCAATGGGGGTGTTGAAGTAATTAGATAAGTTGAGTAGGGAGTTCCTTTGGTGGAAATAAGATAAAAGCAAGGGGCTTCACTAAGTAGATTGGGAGACGTTGTGCAAATAAAAAAGGTTGGGTGGCCAAGGTGTAGTTTCAGCAGTCAGAAAAATTGGATCTTGGACAGCCAAGTTCGCTTGGAGTTGGGTTTCAAATTCTACTTCTTTACTCAACAGGAATTTAATCTCAAAATATGGTAATCATTTCTGGCATTCGGATGTTAAAGCAGGTAAATCAATTACATGGAAGGTTATAATGCACAGAGCAAAAGTTCTGCAACAGGTTGTGAGGTGGAAGATAGCAGATGGTAGCAGTGTTAATACTACCAAAGACATATGGATTCTAGACAAAAGCATCAAGAGGCGGCCTACCTTTGTGGCTGAGCTACAGGTAGAGCAAGATTGCTTGGAGCATTTTATTCTAGAAGGTAGATGGAACGATAAGAAATTACAATAGGTCTTTGCAAGAGAGCTAGTGGAACTAGTTAAAACTGTCCCTATTTACAATAATCTTCCTTATGATAAAAGGGAAATTTTGTTTAATCATACAGGAAAATCCTTGGCAGCAATTATCTCAAAATATGGTACAGTACATAGAAAAGATGATAAGAATTGGAAATGGTTAAGGGACTTGAAATTAAGGCCTCGTGTGGAGCTTTTTTGGTGGAGGTTGGAACACAATTCCATTCCTTCAAATGAGTTCTTAATGAATAGAAGAATACTCAGCTATAATGGTTGCCCGAGAGGTTGCAGGAATGTGGAAAATGCAGAACATATTGCAGTTCAGTGCGGCTTTCCTCACAAGGTGATTCAAAAGCTTAATTCGTGGGGATATAACATTCCAATTTTTGAAAATTTGGAAAATTGTTATAAGGAATTATCTTATCTGTCCAAATACAATCCGTTTTATGGGGAACTTATACTGCTCGGTGGTCTTCATGACATGGAAAAGTAGAAACAAAGTGGTACAAGGAAATAAAGAGGACGGAATAAATATGATAGCTACAAATGCAATCAGTTTTACTTCTTCCTCATTTTCCCTTAATCTAATTTCGGTCAACTGGGATTCTAATCAGCTTTGGTTGTTTTCCCCCTCTTGGAATCCCCCACCAACCGATTGGATTAAATGTAATGTAGATGCTTCCCTTGACAGTTCATACCAAGTCGGTGTAGGTGGTGTGATAAGAGATAGAAAAGGTAGATTTCTATTTGCATTTGGTTGTAAATATTTGCACTGGGATAGTTCGATATTTAAGCTGAAAGCCATTTTATCTTTGAGAAAGATGGTTCAAGATTGGATGTACGAGGCTAGAGGTATTATCATCGAAGGTGATAATTACAATATTATGAATATTGTGCAAAGAGTGCTGAACAAGGAGATTCCTTTAGAGGTGGGATACAATCATGATGATTTTTTTCTTTTTGAGTAATTTTAATCAAGTTATCATTCAAGTTGTGAATAGGGAGTGCAATTAGTGAGTGGATTGTTGTGCTAATATTGCTAAATCTAGTGATTTTGTTTGGGATAGTTTAGATGATAATAACATTCCTCCTCTTTTTTTAAACATGTTAAGGGAGGAATGTGATAACTGTTGCTAATCTTACGATCTTGTATTTCTTTGGTATCTTTGAATAAAATTGCTTCTTGCATTTTCTCAAAAAAAAAGTAAGCATGCTTCCTCATTGGTTTTACACTTTACTCTTTATCCGTTTATAACTTGATTTGGCACGTATACTTATGTATATTAAGTAGAGTTTTATTAATTTTTAATCAAAAAAACCTAAGCATTATTTAGGGATATTGTGCAGGTGCTCTGCTTACTACTATTTCTTTTTGAAAATTAGATGTGACACCCCTAGTGCTACCCTTCTTCTCTCACTACAGTCTTGTGGTGTAGGATAGGTCATGTTGTATTTTAATTCTAGAAAATATGTAATGATGTGTCTGAAGATTAAGTTTTATTTTTACTAGGATCTATGGTTCCTAATGGAGGTTAGATTATCTATATACCTAATAATCATATTTAAAACATTAAACTATGTGTCAATCAAGAAAAATTTTGTAACTATAGAGGGAAAAAGAGTGATGTTTATGTGGTCACCAACCTTAGGGATAATGTTTCACTGAAGGATGTGTTGGATAACATGTGCATTCAATACCATAGTGCTAGCTAGGGATGATGTTGGTTTAGAGGAGAGTTCCTAATGGTCATGTTGATTGTGGTCCAATTATAGTCTAAAGCTTGTGCCATATCATGTGGTGGTTATCCAGTGTTATGTAGGTGTAGGTATTTATGCAAGTTGTTAGCTATGATACTGATTTGTCACTAACATGCATATGATTATACAAACTTGCAATCAATGGTGATATAAAGATTTGAAAAAAATTAGCCAGAGTTTGGTGTGGTAAGGAAAAGCAAGGTGGATAAGAACATAAAGGGTGGTGTCAGTGAAGAGCTCACATGCCTGATATGATAAGATTTCCTGATTAATTATCTTGGAATCCATAATGGAATCACTTATGTACTTTTTAAATGCCACATGGCCTTCTTCACTCTAGAACCTTGTATCTAGCCTAAAGAACTAGAGGCCTAATCTGTTTCATTTTTGAACCATATGAGAGAAGGAAGAAAGTGTACACAAATAAGAGGAAGGGAAGTGTAGGGAAGTTGAGGGTGAAGTGAAACTTATTCCTCCTTATATTGCCTCAGGTTGTTCATACAGTATAATCAAGAGATTATATTATCTGATAGAGTCCATCAAAAATGTCTCATTAGGAAAGTACAGTCAGTGGTATATTTTTATAGTATGATAGGGCATCACATAGTATGATTATGTAATTTTTATCATCTCGAGGCATCTTCTATATATTTTTGACCAAATGGATTGTGTAATATGATGAGTAATTCATATATTAAGATAATTTATAATTGACCGTACCAAATAATTAAACTGATAATTATTGGGCTATGATGCTTCTATCCTACATGTATAATACAATATGATGTATGTATCATACAATATGATGTCAAGAAATTTCTAGGATTTGTGTGATGATCAGGAACACTTCCATAAGGAAAAGAACACAACACATTTAATGACACAAATCATAAAAATAATGATAAATAGAGAATCAATAAAAAGACATAAAACACAAATTAAAATAGAAAAAAAAAAGTACATGCAAACAAACACCAATGTATATAAACATATTTACTAAAATTAAATGCACAAACACTGAAACAAAGCTTAAACATACAAACTAGAACATAAAATAAATAAATAAATAAAATCGAACAAAAAAATACTGACACAATGTTGAACATGTAACTACCCCAATTTCAAAGAATTGATATCGATAATTTCTAATCTAGTTATGATTGCACTAAGCCTTTCATAACTTAGTGGTTTAGCAAAAATGTTTTCTAAATTATTTTCTATGTCAACAAATTTATATTTTAGTCCCCCTATACCACATGTCCCCTATTACGGTGACGAAACACATTAATATATTTAGGGTGAGAGGGATAAATAAGATTTTTAGTGATGTAGATTTCACTCCTGTTGTTACACATGTTAGGAATGGTAGTTACCTACAAGCTAAAATATAGAAGTTATTTCTTCAGCCAAAAAGCTTAAGCAACAAAACTTCCTATAGCTATATACTAAGCTTCTACATTAGATAAGGCTACTATATTTTGCTTTCAAATAGACCAAAAAACTAGAGATTGTTATGTGAATTGGGAATTTCTTGAGGTGCTCTTTCTATTTGCCTTTCATCTTGCTAGATTAAAATATAAGTATATAACTAATTTAAAGGTTAAGTTATTCCTTGTATGCCAAATACCTAAGTTTTGAACACTTACAAGATATCTTAATGTTCTTTTTATTATAGCCATATGGGTTTCTTTAGGGTCAGCCTGCAACGTAGCACATAAGCAAATGCCAAATATTATGTCAAGCCTATTGGCGATCAAGTAAAGTAAGGAATCTATAATCCCTTTAAACTTCATTTGATTAACTAATATTCAGTCCTAATCCTTTTTTATTTAGGTGGTCAGGCTCATTGCTGAGTTCATTCTCCTGCATGCTTCAATATCATATTTCTTTAAAATTTCTTTTATTTATTTTGTTTGACTCAAAAAGGTTCCATCATCTCTTCACTTTATACTAATTCCAACGAAATAGGTCAAATCACCCATCATAATCATTACAAATTCAACACACATATTGGAAGAAAATCCTTTGTATAGATTATCATTGGTGGATTCAAAAAGAATATCATACACTTATATATGTACAATGAGTATATCTTTTTCAATTCTTTTAATAAATAAGATTGTGTATATCATGCCATTAACAAAATATTTCTAAAAATTGAGGTAATAGTTATATTCAATTGACAGTAGCTCCCTATTTTTAGAGAGAGAGTGTAGGCAAATTTCAAATTTTGTTTTCGCGAGTTTCAGGTCCGTCCCAATGACTACAGAAGGTTGCCAGCCACCAACTACTAGTGGTTCTTTCAACGTTCGGCATCCATCTGCTTCTGGTGTTCAGAATTTTTCTCGTCTCAGTTGTGGTTCATCTCCTCCTGCATTCAGTGACTCTTATTCGAATCAAGATGGAAAGATAAGGTTTAAGTCTGGGCGGCCTTTGGTCATTAATGAAGGCTATCTTCTGGTTCCTAAAAAGCCAATTGAAGTTTTGGGTAAAGGTAAAAATATTTTGGTTGATTGCTCGGCTAATAGCCCAAAGAAATCTGGATGTGTTCAAGAGATTGGTGTTGGTGATAAATAAAATAATAGGGCTCCTTCTTCTTCTAGTTCGAAGATTGTGTTAGTGGAAAATGGAGTTTTTAATCATGGTGTTGGTGATTCGTCAAAGGTGAAAGAAATTGAATTTTTTGAATCAAGTTCCATGATTTGCCTTAATTTAGCGGCTTCGGTAGACAAAATGGTAGTAGATGGTTGTAAAATTAATGTTGTTCAGAGGAATGAAGGGGCTAGTTAGATCAGTTGGTATCTGATCTGGAGAAGTCCGTAGCTGTGAAGCAGGAGATCTAGGTAATTGCAACTCTTTGAAAGAACAGTTGGAGGCTCCCAAACAGATGTCAAGCACTGTGTTGGGAAATGGTTGGAATAAAAAATCGAACATTAGAGTTACGAATTTAAATCTTGGTGATGGTTTCATTGAGGATGATTCGGTGGTGAAGCTGCATACTCAGAATGAATTAGAGAATTCAAATAAACTATGAAAAGCCCTAGTAATCAAAGTTTTTTGGGATAATGTTCCATTCCACATCATTAGCATGGAATTGAGGAGGCAATGGTTTGTATTTGGCAAATTCCATTTGACATTGCTTGGTATAGGCCGGGTTCTTTGTGCATTCAATGATTCAGAAGAATTGGAGATGGTCTTAGCTAGCGGACCTTGGTATGTCAACAAATATATTATTGGGATGGATAGATGGTCACCTTCCTTTTTGCCTACTTCGTTGAAAGGTCTGACAGCACCTATATGGATTTAGATGCCGAATCTCCCATTACAATGCCAGGATGAGATTAACACGTGTAGGATTGCTTCCATGGTGGGCTCTCCTTATCTAATTAATGGGAACATCTTTGAGTGGGGTAGAAGAGAATTTGCAAGGATTTGTGTGCGGGTAAAGCTCGATGGCATTCTATCTTTGGGAGTATGGGTGGAAGGAAGCTTAGGTAAATTCTGTCAATGCTTTGAGTATGAGAGGCTTCATATCTTCTTTTTTAGTTGCGGCAAGATTGGCAATTTAAAGGATAAATGTTTGGGTAGTGGTTTAGAAGCTTGCCAAGCTTATAAAAATCTCGCTAACCTGCCTGAGAAGATGAATACTGGGGTTGATGAGAAGGTGGCAGATATTTATGTTATTAATAAAGAAGATGGCTATGGACCTTGGGTCCACGTTAATTATGGGAAGAGAAGGAACAAAATTATAGAATTTAAAAGAAACAAGCCTCGTCCATTAAAGGAGGATGCTTATAATGCAGTTGAAATCTCAGTGAACCAGGTTACTGTGAAGGTTTCTAAGGCTATTGAAGATGTTCTTGTTGATGAATTGAAGGAGTTTGAAGATGCTAATCCTGAATTGATGCTGAGTGCTCGGGTTGCTGAAGATGGCTTAGATGTAGCTGGGATTCATAACAACTTGGTGGAGCATTCTGCTGAAATTAATGAAGGTGGTATGATCTAGAAACCTTCCAAAATTCTTATAAATGTTAATAAGTTTGATGTATTAAATGAGTTGGTTGAGGAATGGGAAATTGTAGATTATTTAGCATCTTCTATTTCTTCTGTTATCAAGGAAGGAATAGGGGATGGTACTAATGGTAAACTGGATATTGCTATAAATGATGTGTTGGATCTTAAGGAGGGTGGTTCTTCCAACATAAAGAAGAAGGGTGTTAAATAGCTAAAAGGATTGGGACCTATCAAAATTGCTACTATAAGTACAAGAAAGGAAGGTGATCTTAGGGAGAAAGCGGGGATCTCTTCACCTTTTATCAATTAATGTCTTCTACTATCTTCTGGAATTGCAGAAGAGTTAGAAAGAGGAATGCTTCTCTATATCTCAAGGAGGTTGTGAAAGATCATAATGTCTTTTTTGTGGGGTTGTTGGAAACCAAGTTGTCTTCTATTGAAAGGAGGGAAGTTAATTCATTGATTGGTGGTGGATGGGGGATTTTCCATATCCTTTCGAACGGGTTGTCTGGAGGCATTTTGGTTATTTGGAATAATAACTTGGCTTCATTTAGTGTTTTAGAATCTTCTCCTCAATTTGTAATTGGTGAGTTGGATGTTCTAAATAATGGTAGATGGAGAGTTACTACCATCTATGGCAATAAAGATGTGTATAAAAGAAGGATTCTTTGGTAGAAGTTGGAATCTTATTCTCGAATTGATTTTCCTATGGTAGTGGGTGGTGATTTCAATTGTTTACTTTCTCATGAAGTTAAATGGGGTGGGAGAATATTTACTTTTTCCATGGGTCCTAAAGAAATGAAATCATTTTTGGCTTGCAAAGATCTTCATGAGGTGAGTTGTGTTGGGCCTAAATTTACATGTTGTAATAATAAATCTGGAGCTGATAGGATCCTAGAGAGGTTGGATAGATGCTTTTTAAATTCAGCAGCTATCAGCTTGGCTCATCGTATGGTAGTTATGCACCTTCCTAGAGTGGCATCGTATCCTTGTCCAATATTACTAAATTTGCTTGAATTCAGTCCTATGGCCAAGAGAACTATAAAGTTTGAAGATGTTTGGGCATCCTTTCCAGCTTCTACTGCTGTGGTGAGGAATGCTTGGAGTAAGAAAGCTTTTGGATGCTTTTATCAAATTCTAAACTATAAGATGAATAGAGCTTTGAAGTCCTTGGACATTTGGAGTAAATCTAAATTTAAAAGCTTAAATTAGTTGAATGATAATCTTAAGAAGGAAATTTTGGAGCTTCAAATTATTGAAGATGATAATGGTTATCTCTCGGATGAAGAGTATTGGATCCTTAAGACAAAGGTAAATTAGTTAAATTCGACTTTGGCTCGTTTAAACACTTTTTTTTTTGAAGGGATGCATATAGCATTAATAAAAAGGAAAACCTATTACAATCTAGAAATCAAAAGCAAAATAAGCCCTTTGAATATATCATAATGTATATATGATCTATTAATTCCCATTTTAAACCCATTGGGGGTGATGGAGACACCAAATATTTAAATAACCTGAAAGGTTGGTTAGTATCCCAGAGTTCCCAAAAGGAAGAAAATGCCAACTAGTAAAAATCCCATGTCCCATTACTTTAAATTCAAAAAGGCAAAAAGAACCTACAAGAGAAACAAAATAACAAAAAACAACTACAAGAAAAACACAAAGAACAACAACTACATCAAGAAAAACTCCTAACAAGCCTTCATCAACAACCAACGCATCCACAGAAATGCCATCTAGCTTCATATTAGAGAAGTCATCCTAAGTCTCCATGTCTTTAGCAGCTTGAAGAAGAACCTTGTAGCAATAGAACCAAATCCTCTCTACAAATACATGCCTGCGATCTACCCAAAAAGATAAAGTAGATTTAGGATAAAAAAATAGCTAGCCAATGATTTGGCATAATCCGATGCTTCCCTCTTAGAAGCTCCTCTGCCACGCCAATCTCTGGAAATAATCATCCCGCAGAAATAGTAAATAGTTCTCCCCCAACAAGCTTCAAATCAGATTTCCTCTTCCTTGGGCAATTCTCAATAGGACCTAAGAATTTAAGTTGTTTAGCACTTTTTTGTTTAACACTACACAAACATAAATCCTTTTTGTTATCAATAGTAGAAGAAGGAGTAGAACTTAAATTAAGAACTTCAAACTTGGGAGAGGACTCCAAAAGTTCCAGCTGACCTCCCATACCATTGTTTATATTTCCTTGCTTATTAAATTCCTTGTCTATAATATCAGAACTAACCAAGGTACCTTCAACACCTTCTGCTATCAACTTGAAGCTAACTTCCGTTACAGTTTGCATGACATCTTCTGTAGTTTCTGTTCTGGATGAACCTGTATCGCTTTTTGTAGCAATCTAGGAATCACTAGCATAAGAAGCTTCTACAACCGGTTATTGGAAACAAGCAAAACTCTGAATATTAACTTCAACTGCATTGACCATATCACTCGACTTGTCTAGAGATAACACATTAAAACTCTTTGTAGAATCCAGCTCCACACCCGCACAAAGCTCTTTAGGTCTCTCAGAATATCTTTGCTTCAAAGAATCAACATTCTTGACACCATTCACAATATTTCTATTATGTTTTTTAAACTTCACATGCATCCAAGGAGTAAACATGTTTTCATAATTAGAGACATTAGATTTTTCTTCCACAACCTTTGTAGCCTTACATGAAGCCTCCACATTCTCTTGGCAATCCATACTCTTTACTTCTTTAATGTTATTCCCTTGACCTCTAAAACTAGGGCACATTCCCACAACATGACTTATTTTACCACATTTGAAACAAAAAGAAGAGACTTTTTTTGTATTCTACTTTCTGGAAAAATTTACCATATAATCTTTCTATCCAAACTCCATGAGTTAATGTAGAGTCAAGATCTATACGAACACAGGCTCAAGCAAATTCCTGCCTCCCCCATTTAAACATGTTTCCATCTAAAAACATAGGAGCTCCTATCTTGTACACAATCTTAGCAATATTAGTCTCATCCCAATAATGTAATGGTAAATGAGGCAACCGAATCCAAATTGGAGAGGATAGACCTTTCAAAGAAATGGGAGAAAATTGAGGCATCCATTTATCCATTAAAATAACATGATCTCCCACATACCACGATCCTACACTAAGAACTTCCTCTACAGCTTGGGTTGAATGAAAAGAACATAATATCCAATCAAGACCCAAAGAGGTATAATGAAAGCTTCCAAATTTACTCCATTGTCGCCTACTCTCAATATTACAAAGAGAAAAGGGAATTCTTTTACTGAAGACCTTAACTACAAGAGATTTCTGTAGAAGTTGAAAATTCTCACATTCCCTATGAGCATTAAGTTTAATAACACCATCATCTTCTAAATCATCAGTATTCATCTCAACATAATTTATTCTAATGTGCTGAGTTTTCACCCATGCATTCCTTGATTATGCCTTTTGGGTAGCTGCATCCTCCATAATAAATTCAGAACCATCTATAGCTTTTGAAAAAGAACCCTCAACCGTAATTTCTGAATTCAAAACTTCCTTATTTACTAGAGAATTAATAAGATTTTACGGAATAGAAGAAGGTATCAAGAATCGATTAACCTTTAAATTAAAACCTAACGATGTCGATGCTTCGAAGTCATTCGCTTGAACATCAAATGTGATTCTCACCAATGGTGAAGATCGAAAAATCTTAGGAGAAACAATCTTCTTCTTCTCACTTGAGATTTGAGCAGCTATAATTCCTTTACCATTTCCTTCCACCAGAGCTGGATCATGAGTAGGAGGAATACGCCCTTCATCAATCACCAAAGGATGTTATTTATACCTTGTGTTAATGAAATCATCTCGATTCACGTTGCTTCTACCTTTTGATCCCAAACGAAGGTTAGAAATCATGGTAGAAAGGGGATTGGAGGTATTCCGGTCATCCGAAGAAGATGACTGGTGACCCTCCGCCACCATAACAGAACAAACAAGGAAAAGAGGATTGGGGAAATTTGAAAAAAATGAATATTTTCTCTCACTAAAATCCTGGAGTCTCTCTTACAAAAAAACCAACTCGTTTAAACACTTGTGGAGGCAACGTGCGAAGGTTAAGTGGATGGTTGAGGGGGACTGTAATTCAATATTTTTTCAATATTTTGCTAGTGCTAGAAGAAATTCCAACTTTATTTTCAGCTTTAAAGATGGAAATGGTTGTATTGTGCAGGATCAACACTGTATTGAAGAAGTTATGTTCAATTTCTACAAGGATAAATGGTGTGATAGGAGCTATTCTTTTGATGGATGGCCCTCCCCGTGGAGATGTCTTAATGATGAAGAAATCTAGTTGTTGAATAAAGAGTTCAAATTAGAGGAAGTGGATACGGTAATCAAGCAGGCCGGTGGGTATATAGCTCCTAGGAATGATGGAGTTTCTTATTCCTTTTTCAAGAGTTATTGGTCTATTATTAAGGAAGATCTTTGGAATGCATTGAATCAATTCTTTTCCTCAGCCGTGATGTGTGAAGATTGGAAGAAGACTATTGTAGTGTTGATTCCTAAGGTGAGTAATCTATTGTCCCCTTCTAATTACAAACCTATTAGCTTGTGCAACATTGTTTATAAGGTAGCTACAAAGATTCTATTGAACAGATTGTCTTGTATTATTCCTAAGCTGATTTTGAAGGACAAAGTGGCATTCCTGAAAGGGAGGTCATTTTATGATCATGTTCTAGGAGCTCAAGAGGTTTTCCACAAATTCAGGTATTCTAAATCTTCTAAGGGTTTAGTGTCGTTCAAAATTTACTTGGAGCAGGCGTATGACTCGATGGGGTGGCCTACTCTATGGAAGGATTTAGAATACTTCGGATTCCCTTCTATGTTTTCTAATTTCATTATGGAATGTGTGCGAAACCATTCCTTCTCCTTGATGATTAATGGAAATAATTCTAATTGGATCAATGCTAGAAGTTGATTTTGTCAGGGATGTCCACCATCTGCTTTTTTTATTTATCCTTTGTTCTCAGCTCCTTTCTGATGGTTTTTTTGAGGAATGATTCTATTGGTGTTCAAATTATTCCAAATGGTACTAGGATTTAACATTTGCTTTATGCAGATGACATTATCATCTTCTTACAAGCTAATTTAAAGATTGTAAAGGAGATCAAAGGTATATTAAAGAAATTTTGTGATTGGACTGGTCAAAAGGAGAATGTATCCAAATTGGGTATCTTGTTTGGCAAAGCTTCGAGAAGAAGAAGGAGAAGAGCTATATCTCAAATTATGGGCTTCAATTCAGTCAAGGAATTCAATTACCTTGGAGTTAAAGTAGCTTTAAGGTGGCTAATGAATGCAAATTTTCAGTTCATCAATGATAAACTGTTAAGGATGTTGAACATTTAGCGCAGGATGTTCATTTCTTTGGCAGGGAGGATAACCCTAGTAAAATTGGGATTGCTCTCTTATCCAACTTTTCACTAAACACTTTGTCGTGTTCCTAAGGGAATATTAGATGAATTTGATAAATTGTGTAGAAGCTTCATTTGGAATAAGAGGAATGGAGGAGTTGGGCTCCATTACGTGAGCTGGAAAATTATGTGTAGGCCTATGAAATGTGGAGGTCATGGATTGCATTCTAGCTCTACCAAATGTGGTTCCTTGAGAGCTAAACTTGCTTGGAAGAATGTTAAAGATAAAGAGCCACTGCTGCATAAGGTATTCTTTCTGAAATATGCTTCTCCTTGGGTTTATGGTGCTTGGAGGAAAGCAGGGTCAATTGCCTAGAAGTTAATTACTAATCGAGGGGAGTTTCTAAAACTAATTATGAGATGGTGTATTGCTAATAGAGAAGTCATTGATTTCCTTAAGGATATCTGGGTTCTAGATAAAAGCATAAATAGGTGGCCAACTTATGTGGTGTCTTTTGAATGTAATGAATTGACGGTGGACAGTTTTATCGTTGAAGGCAGATGGAACCTTACTGAACTAAGTAAATATTTGGGAATGAGCTGGTGATTTTGATTGGCAAGATTCAGATTAATCGTAGTTTATCTGAAGATAGTCTGGAATTAATTCATTAGACTTCTAAAAAGTCAATAGCTGCCTTGGTTGCTGCTACGATGGAGCAAGAGTATCCATAATTTAAAAATTGGGAGTGGATGAAGAAGGCTAAGCTCAATCCTCGGGTAGAATGTTTTTGGTGGAGATTGTTTAATAATGCTATTCCTACCAACCATTTCTTATTTTATAGAAGATTGCTAGAGTGCAGTAATTGTCCTAGAGGCTATAATGAAATTGAAGACATAAACCATGTGGTTTCCATATGCAAGAAGCTGAAGGAGGTGGTTCAACATTTAAATATGTGGGGATTTGGAGTTCAGCTTTGTGAATCTTTTGAAGATAATTATAAATGGTTATCTATTCAAAAGTCCTCATTGGTTAAACTATTTTTTAATGTGATTTACCATACATGGAAAGGGAGGAATGAGTTGGTTCATGGGAGAAGGGAATGAAGTTCATTGATGATTGCTATTAAATCTGTTAGCTATACTATTATTTCTTCAGTATTTGGTAGTTTCAGCTCTGGACAGTTTGATGCTAATTAGCATTTGCTATTGGATAATCTTTAGCATCCTCCTCCACCAGATTGGATCAAATTAAATGTAGATGTAGCCTTATTTCCATCTTACAAAGCGGTGATAGGTGGAGTATTCCGAGATCATTAAGGTAGACTTCTCTTGGCTTATGGTTACTATTGTATTCATTGGGATGTCTCTCAATTGGAGCTTCAAGCTATGTTATCCATTAAAAGTGTTGTTAAAGATTGGATGTTTGAATATAAGGGGCTTATTATTGATGGTGATCATGTCAACATTATAAAGCTCATACAAGATGTGTTGAGAAGAGGTGGGCCTCGACCGAAAGATTATTCTTTTATTAAGGAATTCAATTATGTGATTATCAATTGTATTTATAAGAGTTATAATAAGTTAGCAAATTTATGTGCTAACTTTGCTATCTTAAGTTCTTTTTGTTGGGAAGATGTTACTTTTAATAAGGTTCCTCCTTCCTTTGTTGATTTGTTAAAGGAGGAATCCGTAGTTTGTACTTAGTAGTTCCCTTGTTTTCTTTTAGCTATTAATGCAGTGATAGCTTCTTCTTAATATATATATATATATATATATATATATATATATATATTTCTCTAAGAGAAAATTGCTAAGCCTATCATACCATTCTATAGGTTCTTTCTTTAGACCATATAGTTCTGATTTGAGTTTATAAATATGATCTAAAAATGAAAAGATCTCCAAACCTTATTATTGTTCTAGTTAAATATCTTCCTTAATCACCACATTTAAAAAAGCAATCTTCATATCCATCCGGTATAATTTAAATCCCTTGAAATATGATAACACTAGTAGTACCCTGATGGCTTTTAATCTAGCTATTAGGGAAAAGGTCTACTTAAAATATATCCCTTCTATTTAGTTGTAACCTGTTGCTCCGAACCTAGCATTATTCTTAATGACTGATCCAATGTCATTTATATGGATAAATTCATTATACCAACAGATTTGGTTTATGTTTCTTTAATCAAATCTATATAATTGACATCATATCATCTTAAAAGATAGAATAATTCTTTACTATTGATTCAAAAAAGAAACAAATTATATTTTTATAATAAAATTATTTGATTAAAAGTTATTTTTGAAAAAATTAATTATCTTTGGGTAATTTTTTCTTAAATTTTAATTTTGAAATTAAACGCATCATTATGAATGATATATCATCTCAGGAAACGAGCATACCATTTCCCAATGGGTTCAATTTATAGGATTAAAATTTCATCCTAATTATCATAGTCAAATTCGAGCAAGAACTACATATAACCCCGGAGCGTTAAAATGATTATTTACTCAGGTATTTAACTAGATAATTTAGATAAATTATTATTAATTTCATAATCAAATTTATAATAATAATTGATAAATATTCCTAACGGAAGAAGATATCAATAATTATTGATCGTGTGAAAGTGACAATAATGATTGTTGATTTTAACTTAAATTTTTCCAAAGATAATTAATTAAGGTTTTATAAAATTGATTTTGAAAATTTGATCTGGTTTTCTAAATCTCCTGCAAGCGTAAGCCCTCGCAGTTAATTACATCATAGGAAACTAGAGTTTCCTACTAATACTTTTGATTAAAATAGCGATAGAAATTTTATTTTGAGATTTCAAAGTTTGATATCAAAGGAGGTGAGGATTAGAAATTCAATTGGGATTTGATCAAGGTGAGCATTTATTTCTAGAGGCCAAAGGAAGGAAGGTAGGAGATATTTTAAAATTTTGAATTACTTTAGAAACACCCCAACTTATCTTATGTGTAAGGTTTGAATTTTGATTGAAATAGTTTTTAATTTGAATTGTCAATTTTATTAGAAGGTTGGAATTCAATTCCCAGAGGTTGAGGTCTTATAGCTTAAGCCTGCCTCAGAACCTAAGTCTAGATTGGGTGAAAATTAGTAACCCAAACCTAGCTAATGTAAGGAAAATCTGGACTTACCCTGGCTAAGTTTTGGGAGCCAGCTAAACCACCTAAGCCATTAAAAACTATGTGTCCGATCATTTAATGTAGAGTGGTAGAGATGTTACTTAGGATAAGTTTTTAAGAATAGGGCCGACATCTAGAGCAATTTTTAATTGGCCCTTTGATTAATATTGGGTAGTATGAAGCTTGAAGTAAATGCTATTAAATTTTTGACTCATTTTAATTTATTTTTAATGCAATGCATACTAGTTGACTCAACAAATGCTTAAATCAAATATAAAGCAATTTTAAAAGGGCTTAAAAAGTAGGTTTTTTCCTAGAGATTGCACAGATTCCCCATGACAGATCTGTACCCTCATAGGCCAGGTGGTCTACCAAAACTCACTGGTGGGGAGGTGCCTAACAGAGGAAAGAAAGTGCAATAAAATGTAATGCGAACTCCCGGTGGTCCCAAGCTTACTTCTTAAAATATAAGAATTTCTATATTGTCTTAAAAATTTTAATATAATTAAAGTAGAAAAAGTTTTAGCGATCCCTCACGAGCCTCCGATCGAGTTCCAAGCGAAAGATTGATATGCAAAATTGCCAAAATATTACTAAAAGTATGCAATCCTATATCGAAAACTAACACATTAATCATTAATTAAATAAATTAATATTCAAATTAAAAGTCTACATGGCAAGTGCCACTTAATATTATAACCCAGGGTTTATAAAAAGTAAAGTGGCTGGGTACCACTGACAAAAGCCCGAATTTTACTCCTAAGACGCAAGTGATTTGAGAATGGGATTCTTCTCGAACTTCACTTCTTCATCCTTCTACGGGGCTCCTTGGATCATTAGGTCCGGATATCCAAGTGAAAAGAAACTCCTCCCTGAAGGGATGATTTCTTTCCTCCTTTGATACTCAAAGTATCCTAATCTAAATCTTCAAATGAAGAGGGACTCTCCCCTACGGGATGCCACTCTTCTCTTTAAATTTTAGGTTGGATTTTTGTCTCATCTCAAATGTCACTTGACTTAGTTACAACTCAAATATATTAAATTATATTGAATGAAAATTAAATTCTTGACTTGGATCACCTGCAAAGTTATCCTAAGCAATTGCATTTAAATCATCCCCAGCAGTTAATATAATGAAATTTAAAATGCTCAAACCAGCCACACTTGGCCATGCTCTTTTAATTTTGAAATGGGGACTTAATGGAGCAATAATACTTATAAAAATTTAATATTTATTATTTTGCCCCCTTTTATTTATAATGCCCTATATGAGCATAGCCACCTACATGAGATTATATCAGCATTTAATATTTAAAAATGTTTTATTATTCTTAATTATTTTATTTAATATATATTAATTTTTACTAAAACTTAAATTAAAGTTAAATTACAAGTCCAGTAATGGGGCTTTTATTTTTCCTAAATAGAGGACCAAAGTATGGTCATTTTGATATATTACTTGTATTTTTTTATTTAATTTTGATTTATTACAACTTTTTGAAGTTTCTGAGTCCTTTAAAGGGCTGAATTTTGATTTAGTTAATTTTCTAACATAATGACCTCCGAATAAAGTGAAAATTGGACCTAATGTATAAAATATCACTAAGTTCAATGTTCTGATGTTTCACCTCTATTGGGTATATGTATAATTTTCTAGAATTTTTCTAAGTTAACAATACCTTATCCTTAATTATTTTTCTTAGGTGTCACTAATGTTCAATTGGGTCTGAAATTTTGGTCACCTAACCCTGGAACAAATCAAAGCATACCACAGAAATCAGTTAACATAATTATACTAATTTGGAGAGTTATGAATTTTTAAAGTTTTGGATCTAAAATGGACCCATTACTTTACAAATTTATCCCACAACAATCCATTGAGCATCTAGACCTAGGAAAAATATAGAGATTGCCTAAGATGCTCAAAAATATTTCGCCAAAAATTTGGGCTCAATTTAACCTCTAGATTATGAGATAATTATTAAATTTGAATTCCAAACAAACCCAAATAACTCATGATATAGTGGCCAAAATAGTTTAATTTTAATTTTAATAAATAATAGAGCTCAAACCCTTTCCAATGAGCCAAAGAACAATAAATTTGGTGGAAAATGTATTTTTATGAATATTGGAAGTTTTGGGCCATTAAATTAAATTTTTAAATCAATTTTATTCAAATCGGCGGTGCCACCGTTTCATATTCTTACACGTGTCAGTGGGTGCTGTGAATCAAAACTACACATGTGGTTTTGACTAATCCATGTCAGCAATTGATCGTTGCCATCAAATCCAATATGGGTTTGATCCAACTATTAAGATCTTGTCATGCCAACTCTCACAGCTTCAAGTAGAACCGCATTTGAATCCCTCTAGCATCCACGATTCTGGATGGACGATGTGACCAAATTTTGACAGTCTGATTTGGCAAGAGGAAAGATGAGACGGTCCAGATCTATCCAGAATTAATAGTTCTAAAATGAACTAGAATTTCAAAAGCCCATAACTTTTAAAATACTCAACCAAATTCAACTAAATTTGAAACACAGGTTTAGAGTAACACAATCTTCCAACACATGAAGTTTAGAGGCTTCATGTGTTGTAGATTTTCTGTAGTTTCAAATCAATATTTTAGAGAAAATTTCAGATATCTTACAATTCTATGGATGGAATTTTTGTGTTCTTAGGGTTATTTGAAAGGTATTTGAATACTCTATAACTTCCTTCAAGGGTCCAAGAGTTATTGGTAGCTGGTTTAGAATCTACTACAGCAACTATCCTTTCTTTCTCTCTCTTCTCAAATTTATGTTCTCAAACTTACAACAACCCTTCTACTGCCTAAAGGGGCCTTATTTATAGATATGGAAGCTGACTTATCCTTGGCATGGGTAGATGTTGTTAGACTGGCTCATTTTGGATGATTAGAGATAATTCCAAAGCTTTTAGTTAAGGAAAGGATTATTTACTCCCCCTTATGATTACTAGTTTTGATTAGTGAATGAGATAAGCTCTAGGTTGTTGCTAAGTAACCCTTCCAGCCACCAAATACATGTGAATATAGAGTATTAGGATACTTTGACTTATCAAGGTCGTAAAGCCACCTAAGCATGCACTTTGACCCTTTTTTAACACTTTGACTAGTCAAACTAGTCAATGAGATTATGTGGCATAGGGGAAGGTTTTATGAGTTGGTTTTCTTAATTTCAATGTGGCTTGAGATTAAAGATTTGTGATTTGAATGCATATATGGGTATGGAAGGAAGTTTGACCAACTTTTGACAAATTGACTTGGTCAACCTATGGTGAGTTTAGAAATATTTGAGGCATCAAATGGTGTAGATCTAAGGAGTTGAAGTTATTGATTTGATTAAATGGGTTAGTTAGGTTGAATGGGTTGAAATGACCTATTTAAACCCATAATATATTATTTGGTCAACCTAGGTTGACTTGGACTACCAGATTGACCCAAGGTCTAGGTTTGGTCTCAATAAGTTTGAAATGATATTCTAATTTTGTTGGAGGTGTACCTAGGGTTTAGAGAGTTTAATTCAATCAATAATGATTATTTAAACCTTGAGAGGGCATTTGGGTCAACCCTGGTTGACTTGGTTAACCAGTTTGAACCAGGGGCTGGGATTGGATCCAATAGGTGTTGCAAATATTGATTCAAGGAATATAATTTTAATGATAACAAATATTTCTATTTCTCTACTAATATTACTACTGTACATCTTTATGTAATTGCTCTGCCTACTAACTTTTCCGATCCATAAGATCAAGCCAGCTCAAGATTGGGTAGATTATGACTGATTTTGTTTATAATTTCAAATTCTAATGGTTTTTTACTTTTTCTTGAGTCAAATATACTAATGTTGATCATGATGCTAAGTAACCTTGCACACATACACTTAGGGGGAAAAATTTAGTGAGTTAGAGTTTTTTTTTCTATTTTTAATCATATCGTACAGGACGATCCAAATATCATCTTGGATGATCTGTTAAAAATACAGACCCAAATTATGAAATCTGGGATAAGTTAACCTGATTAAGTAAATTATCCTGGACGAACCTCCCATCATCCTGGATATTCTTAAATAAAAAATACTCAATCACCAAACTTATTTAGGCAAATTTTGAAATTCAATTTATGTATCTAATCATACAGGAAGGTCCCACATCATAATGGATGATTCGTACCAATCATGCATAATTAGTTCGGAGATTAGGGAGAGTAATTAAGGTTTGATTGATTAATCATATAATCTGGGACCATCAGTAAGAAAAACTCTTAGCTTTCTCCTGTACATCCCGAACTATCTATTGGTTGATATATTCCTTTTTATACTAATCATACAGGATGATATAAATATTATCCAGGATGATCAATTATATTTCAAGTCATCCCGACTAATCCGCTGGATTTCCCAAACTATCTGCTGGACAATAATGTCTTATTTTAGACAAATCATACAAGATGATATGGGCATCATCCTGGACGATCAATTATATTTATATATATCATCCCGACTTATCTCTCGGATGACCTGAACTATGTTTTTGATGATTTAGTCACTTTTGTACTAATCATATAGGATTATCTGGTGATCATCCTGGACGATCAGTTGTGCAAAATTACAATACTAGAGTTTTTGAAGCCTATTATTTAAGCAAATTATTTTTACATGAAAATAAGATCTTTTGTTATATTCCACTCCAAGAGAGCTTAGAGGAGAGGGAGAGTTTGGGAGAGAGAGAGGATCTTATGAGGGGGTGTTTTTGATGGGTTTCACAAAGGTTGCTCCAAGCAAGGATTCGATCATCATCTTCCTTCCTCATCCTTGGTTCCGTGGTGGCTCTTGGGATACGATCATCAACATCAGATATAGGTTCTTTGCATACATAAGGAGGAAGCAAAAGGATTTTGGGTACTATGCCTACTTCAGGAGGAAGCAAAAGGATTCTAGTGTTCTGTACCTTTTTTAGGAGGAAGCAAAAGGAGTCTAAGTTCTCTGCCTCATCGGTGTCATTGGATTGATTTTGTAAGGGCTTCTCTACCTTGCTATGGGAGCCAAAGGAAAGTCACTATAGTTTAGTTTAATACCTGGCGGGGAGGCTCCGGGGAGTGGATGTAGGTCAAGTTGACCTAACCATTATAAATCTAGTGTGCTCTTTTCATTAATTTTTCTATATTTTAATTTCAACATATTTCTGTGATTTGACCTGTGGTTGAAAATCTGATTTTGGTTTTATGCTTCTACTTACATTGTTTGTGTTTTAAATATTCAAAAAGATAAAAATAATTTTTGTTTTGTATAAGAATTTTTAAACTACCAATTTACCCCCCCCCCCCCCCCTCGCCCTCTTGGTAAGCCTTGGGACTAGTTCATAATGGCTTAACAACCCTAATGAACATTCAACTGATTTATAGTAACATTTGGAGTTGAATGAAAGTGGTTCCATCCAAAGATAGGGTCATTTGATTTAAAATGACTATTCATACCCTAAGGGTTATCTTAGTCATTTTGGGCTGACCTGGTCAACCAGGCTTGACCAGGGTCTGCGTTTGAATCCTATGCACCTTGAAGAATAGCTAGAATGTATTGGAAGAATTTCTAGGATTTGATTTAAAAAGTCTATATTGGAATTTAGAGGAAACTTAAAATTGTCTTAAAGGGGCATTTTGATCATTTTGACCCCTGGTCAACTGGGGATAAAAATAGATTAATCAAAATATAGTTTAATGTTTAACAAGTCATAATTGATGGTATGGATATGATTAGAGGGTTTGGAGAAGGATCCAAGGTTAAGATTCACTGGGTGGCGGGTCTAGTGGCATAGGCTATAAATATTTGAAGGTTTTATAGCCTTTGGATTTTAATCCATTTTTTAAGGTTAGAGCCCTAAGATTTAGCTCAAACTTATAGGATATATCTTAAATACATGCCTAATCAGTATATAATTGATAGATCATGAACTGGGGCTCATTTGATAGAGGTTTCAAGTGTTTGAAAAATCATTGGAAAATGTATTCAAGATAGGGCCTTTGAACCTTGGATTTTGATTTTGGAAAGTTGGGTTTAAGCTAGGTTTTGGATTTGATTGCCTTAATTTTAATTAGTCACATCACTCATAATTAATTAGATGATTGTAGCTAGATGGATAGGATTAAGGCTATATTAGGCTAAGATTTAGATTGATCATAGGGTTTGGATTAGTCCTAGTTACCTCATATAAAAATGAGGTCAACAAAAACTCAATATAAGGAATATGATATTTATCATGGAGGATAAAAGTAACATTCACCTATCATTTTAAAATTTAAATTAACTGAAGTCAAAACATTATCTATGCTCAGATATTTTCCCCTACTTTATCAAACCAAAGTATGGTTTATTTTTTTATTAGGTTCAAGATTCCATATAAAAATAATACTCTATAGCAAATTACATCTTAAGAAAAGTCTTAAAAAAAGTTTTAATTAATGTGGGAGCTAGACTTTTTAGATTTACAAAGTTTATATAATGAATTTAATTTTAAACTACCAATTGGAAAAGGAATAAAGCCTGAACATTTATTATCGAGTTAATTAAAAAAAGTAGATTATTTAGGGTTTTGGATACCCAGAAACCCTCTAACCTATACTAGTGTTTAGCTTTACTCTTGAAGAAAGGAATGAAATTGGGTTTAAGTTTATAATTTATTTTGAAGATTGAATAACCCTCCTAGGATGGATATATAGAAAGTGCTTAGGTAATATGGACTTAAGTCTTCTTAGATTGGACAACCAAAAAACAACCTATAATATACATTTTAAAAACATTCTTTTTGGTCTTATGAATGTAAGGTAGATGGCTATTATTTATGTTGGAATCAAGGGTTTCGGTTTAAATTTTTAATCAAGGCATTAAGAATATGTGTAAGGTTTAAATGCACCTAACTAATGCAATTTGATGTGATTGTACCCTATAATCTAAATCTATTTATAAATTTTTTAAATTTATTCTAATTTTAAATTTTCTAAAAATCTCCAATAGCATAATGGCCCTATACCAAAAGGGAATATTATGGTAGCCGCATCACTGAGGCTCCTCATTCCATACAATTGGCTTATGAAATGGCAATTGTACATTGTAGAAATGTAAATTGCATGTATGTATGCTTGATTGGGTTAATGTGTTTGTGTTTGCGATACCAAACTACATCTTCTTAGATCTAACATATATATCTTTATAAATATAAGGGTACATAAAATCGTTGAAACCTAATAAAATAATCTACCTAGTCTATGAATATAATCTACCATTCCATATATATGGAATTTTTGAATGTTTATAAAGCAATGTACAAATAAACTTTTATTTTTTATTTATAAAGAAAGTAAAGTATAAACTAAAGTATGCTATTTAAGAAAGGTGGCCAGGCTCCACCATAATAAGCCCAAATTTATAATTTTATATAATATAGATTTAAATGTGATTGCTTACTTTAGTATTCTAGTCTTCGAGCACCTTGATCTTGTATAGAATTTCAAAAGGAAATGCTTATTAAAGATAAAAGAGTAATTTCCTTCTGGAATCTACAAGGGTATATAAGCAATAACATTTAAAATTTTTTATAACTCTTTATATTTTCAATGCAATCTAACTATCTAAAAGAATCTAAGACTTTTCATTTAACTTTTCATTTACATTTGATCCTAGTTACATTCTTCTTTAACTCTTGTAATAAAGAAAATTTGATTCTTAGCTGGACTACTACAGTGCAAGTGTTTGCAAACTAGTAAACTAAGGTGCAAAGTAATAAAGAAAAAGTGCAATTTAGAAAAGTAAATATGTATGACTTCAAGAGTGCTGAAAATACACAAATAGAGAAAGAATAACGTCTAAGAAAAATATCCAATCACAACAAAACACACCAATCATCAGCTTAACCTAGGCTAGAGTCTATATCCATGCAAATAATCTAATGTGAGTTTGCTTGTGTAGCTATGATATGTCTGAAGTTTATTTTTTATGGAAGTTGTCTATGATTTTTTTATTTGTTTAAAGGTCGAACGATAATTAATTTAAGTATATGTTTTAATGCTTTAATGCTTTTATTTTTATTTTAATTTTTTATTATTCAATTTTTTTATTTTTATGTTTAAAGAACCATGGTAATTAAAGGTTTCAAATTGAAGCCTTTAATTAACAAGTCCATGGCTTTTAAATGAAATAAATTTTCTCCCACCTTAGGGATAAAGCAAGAACATTGCCTTCATATTTTTTTAAGTTGTTTATTTAAATAGAATCCTTTTATTATATTTAATTTACTTAATTTATTTCAATTGAATTTAATTTAATATTTGAGTTTTATTTATTATAAATAAAATTTTTATTTGATTAATATAATGTTGAATTTTTTGAAAATTTTTATTTTAAATTTATTTAAATATTTGACTAATTTCTTTTATTTATTGAATTATGATTTATGCTTATTGTTTAATTTAAATTAATGGTTTTTTTAATATTTATTACTTTTTTTATCTTTATTTTGTTTATTTATTATTTAGCTATACTCATTTATTCTTTTTATTATTTTATTATTTATTTAAAGTGTTGACTAAAGTTAGATTTCTAATTTTTATTTAATATTTCAAAGGTTTATTATTTTTAAATTAAATATTTTATTTAGAGGTGAATGCAGCCTAGTTTATAAATTAACAATTTTTCCTTATTTAGTTATTATTTTTTTAAAAGCATTCCATTTATTTTTTTTAAATAAAATTTTTTTGTTTTTTAATTAAAAGCCATAGTTGAAAGGCTCGAATAGGTTGTTAGACCTATTTCTCACGTTCCTAGGCTAACCAAGAAGGGGGGGGGGGGGGGGGCGAATTGGTACTTTTAAAAATTACACTTGGCTTATGGAAAATTTTTAAAGCAAATCGTATAGTACGATATACCTTTGTACCGTACGAACAGATTTAACTTTGGCTTTTTCTTCAACCGTAGAAATTCAACCACAAAGAAAATAAACTGCAACAAGAAATAAAAAATGCAGAAAATAAACAGTGAACAGAGAACACCAGAATTTATAGTGGTTCGGTCAAAACATGACCTACATCCACTCCCTAGAGACTCCTTCTCTAGGTATTGCACTAAAATCAAGTGACTCTCCTTTTACCCCCACAGCAAGGCGGAGAAGCCTTTACAAACTCTCTTCCACCAACCCCGGTGCGGTAGAGAACCGTCGTCCTTTTCACCCTCCAAGTGCGGCAAAGAACCGTCGTCCATTTCACTCTCCAAGTGTGACAGAGAACCTTCATCCTTTTCACTCTCCAAGTGCGGCAGAGAACTAGAATCCTCTCGAACAATCCTCTTGCAAAAGTCTCCAAGGAAACTAGGAAGATGCTTGAAGAACAAGTAAAAGAAATCCTCTCAATTAGATAACCTTGTGAATCTCCTCACAATTTTCTCTTGAAAGATCTCTCAAAACTCACTCCCAAACACTCTCCCAATCACTCTCCTCTCACTTCCCAAAAGAATTTTCGCAGAAGGATCTTTCCTTCAAACAGTTTTAAGTCATTTTTATACTTGGGACAGAAAAAAAATCGTCCAAAAACTGAAATTTCAAGTTAAGTCCGTGTCGATCGTCCTGTATGATCTCATATCGTACCGTACGAATAGTTCAAAATATCGATCCTTTCATCTCGTATGAAAGCTTGGACGAATTGAACAGAGAGCTTCATATGAACATTCGTCCCATACAAAAGTTTGGACGAATCGATCAGTGAGCTTCGTACGAACATTCGTCCCGTACGAAAGCTTGGACGAATCGAACAGAGAGCTTTGTACGAACATTCTTCTCGTACGAAGGCTTGGACGAATCGATCAGTGAGCTTCGTACGAACATTCATCCTGTACGAAAGCTTGGACGAATCGAACAGAGAGGTTCGTACAAACATTCATCCCGTACGAAAGCTTGGACGAATCGATCAGTGAGCTTCGTATGAACATTCATCCCGTATGAAAGCTTGGACGAATCGAACAGAGAGCTTCATACGAACATTTCGTCCCATACGAAGTCTTAGACGAACCTAATATTAAGCTGTTCGTACAGCAAAACTCATGTACGAAAGGTAATCGTACTGTACGAACATGACTTAGAAAAATTTTCTTTGGATACAGGTTTTGTTTGGAGGATATATTCTACAGATCGTCCCGTATGATTACAAGTCGTACTGTACGATCTGTCTTAAAAAAAATTAAGATTTTTACTCCTCCAATGTGTGTGTGTGCATAGTTATCCAACTTACAATCACACTCTCTCAGACTCAAGAAAAAGAAAATTTTACAGACTTCATTTACAGTGGACAGGCGAACTTGAAGTTTGTAAACTTGAAGTCTTCAACAATCTTGAGTGTGAATTTCCTAAAAGATACTTTAGTATACACAACAAAAAAACTCAAATATATGTTAGAAGATGAATTAAACAAACAATAAGCTTTGGTAATCATCAAAAACCTAAATAACATTAATTTGGATTAGAATTCACATGAACAAACCGATTCACCCAAATTACAACAATAGTAAGTCTTACCCGTTAAAATCAAAATGATTAATACAAGTTCTTAGAGGATTTCATAGCTCACTATGCTCAAAGAGATGCAATCAAATGAAAACAAACTTATAGAGCCATAAAATACTACAAGTTATAATATAAAATAAAAGAAACTCAAAGATAAAAATACGGTGGACAAGGAGCTGCCACCAAAAAAACCAATTTTAGAAAACAATTAATCCCCCAAAGACATAATTCTAGTGATTTGAGTTAATATTGGGTCAAAAAGAATGTTCCCGAATTCATTGAGCACTTGTCGTCCTCCACCAGCAATAACAAGATCCAAATCCCTTTTAGAGCATCCACATCCTTAATCCTTAAAAGAAATAGTTGTATAATTACAACATTGAGAAGATCAAATAGGACAATATAATATGAAAAATAACACAAATAAATTCATAAGGAAGAATATAAGATGTATGACACATATTATTAGTACTGTTCCTATGCTTTCCAATATCCAAAATCTAAAATTACAAATCTAATGCAACAAAAGTAGAAGTAGTAGAAATACAACAAAGCACAACACCAACTTAGCCAAACAACCCAATGTAACTAAAAATCCCATTATGACAAATAGCAATAGCAAAAAGCATAGTTGGACAGCCCACCACCATACCAGTTAAACAACTCAAAGATTAGAGGATATAGAGTAATAGAAAAAAATCATGATAGATATAACCACGACATGCCCAATATGTAATTGATAGGTATTAGTAAAATAGAAGAAACTAATATAGGATTTTACAAAATCCCAAAAATAGAAAGCATAGGCACTCAAGGAACCAAAACATAAACTTAGCCATGTTAAGTGTCCAAAAGGAAGTAACCCATGAACAAAAAATGAGCAAACCACCCTGAGAATAGAATAACTAAAAGCCACATGAGGAAAAGGATTAAGGAGAGCTACCTTAGGACTGTAGTGTCAGATAAATAAAACATCGGGTAGCTAACAACATCCATCCATATTAACTCCATACTACAACCACTAAGTATGTTTGTGAATTGATCCATACTTTTCACACAATCCAGGGAAGTAATACCCCAAATAATACAAAATTTAAATAAAGAGAAAATAGAAGAATGATGCCTAACAACAAACAACCATAAGAAGAAGCTCAAGCTTTATCAAAAAATATGTCATAACAACAACCATTCCACTTCAAAGCAATGATAGTTGTAGTAATAGGTTGCCAACTGTAAAGAAAATTCTCATCAGTGTGATTTACAATTGCAATTATAGCTAGTAAAAACCCACACAAACCATTCATCACTCAAGAAAAATTTTAAATGCTAAATAAAATTAGCATGCCTAAGAAAAACCATATACTTGAGAAAAATTAAAAAATAACCAATAGAGTACTTGAATAAGACCCACAAAGTAACCCCAATTAAACACAACCAACAACAAAAAAATTTTAATCAGTCATACACCACCAACGAAAACTATTTCCCACAATTGAAAAATTAGGATCAATCAGCACTTTAACAAAGTTCAAGAAAACTATGCAGGTGTAAACCATAGCAGTTAAAAAATGCCAAAATCATAATCATAATAATAATGATCCACATAAAAATAAGCAAAAAGCACTAGTAAACCAAAAAAGACCAACAACCAAGCCACAATACCCAAGGGTAAAATAAAAAAAGGAAACCACTATAGTAGAAAGGCAAAAAAGAAAATTAAATTACTCCCTCAAGTAAGGCTACCCAATTTTTTCCAACTTGTACAACCCTTTCAATAAATGAGGCAAGTCATGGCCCATAAATTTGATGAAACAGTTAAGGTTACTACCATAGTTAGCAAGCTAATCCTCCTACTTATATTCTTCATAATACATATGAGAAATATGACAATTAAACTAAGCAATCATATATTTAATTTATCACATAAGATAGAAGTGAAAGTTCAATTTAGCTTGTTATACCGACTTGAACTACAAATGAACACCAAGAGGGGTGAGGTGAATTGGCATTTAAAAAATTCCCATTAAAAATTGTCCTTTTGAAAAGATTTTGACTTAGCAAATAATTTGACAACACTAATCTAAACAAATAAAACTTTGTTTTGACTTTAAGCAATACTTGCAAAGAAGAAAATTTTTTAAGTGTTTACTTTTTTATTTTTTTTTTATTTTGGAGAAAAAAATAAATTATTCATATTTAAAAAACAAATAACTCATATATCACAAATATGCAATATTTAAGGTGCAAAAAAATGCAAAAAAGTAAATATAAGCTTAAGAATGAACACAACATAATTTTATTTTGGTTTGGTCAACCTTGAACTACGTCCAGCCCTAAGAGTGCTCCACTCTAAGTATTGTACTAACACTAATGACTCTCCTTATGCCCCACAGTAAGGTGGACAAGCCCTTACAAATTACTTTCACCTTCTTAGCGCTGCAGAGTAGCTGAATCCCTTTCACCTTCCCAGTGTGGTGGTGCGGTTAGATCCTTCCCACGTGGAGACACTTCCCTGAGTATCCCTCAAGAAAAGACACTGACCTTGGGTAATTCTCTCTCTCCAAACTCTTCTCAAAAAATATATCTCTCAAAAAAATTGTCAAAGGACCCATTATAGCGGATCATTTGCCACTCCAGCTTACTAGTAAACCCATCCAAGCTCATAAGGAGATTGAGAAAAATAAAATTAAAGCCGTCATAGGAGATCAGGTAAGGGTAACAACAACAATGATCCAAAATGTTAGCAAACCAAGAGTAAAGTTTCCCAGAATACAACCACAGTTGATACAATTCAAGATAATCAGAAAAATATTATTCATAGCATTAGAAAAGTGGGGGGGGGGTAAGCCAGAAGACTGAAGTCATTAGTAGGAGCATAGCTCAGTTTAGGAGAACCAGTACCTTCATAATACAACCCCAAATGCCACTCATATCTAAACACTGGAACCGCCAGCCAACAACAGCATAGGAAAGTAGCATTCGAATAAACATGGAAAATGGTTAAGGCATGATACTTAATAACTAAGACTCTACCATAGATGATAGTATAATCCCAGCAATGCCAGCTCAAAACCCAATTAAGTAACTTTATCAAAATAGAAAAATAGTAACCCAACCCAATGCTGGTAGAACAAATAAGATACTTCACAGGAATCAGGTAGAAAGTAATAAAAGCCACAAGATAATAGCAGCAATGGTCCACAATGTTAGCAAACAAAGACCAAAGATCCCCTATAATACAACTGCAGTTGATACAATTCATGATAATCAACAAACAAGTATTCATAGCATAAGAGAAGGAAGATGGGTAAGCCAGAAGAATGAAGTCATTAGTAGGAGTATAGCTCAAGTGTATAGTATTAGTACCATCATGATATAACCCCAAATGCTACTCACATCTAATCCCTGGAAGCACCAGCCAACAGCAACATTGAAAATCAACATTCGAATACATAGGCAACTTGGTTAACGCATGATACTTAACACCCGAGACTCTACCATAAATGGAAGTATCATCCCAACAATCCCAGCTCAAAACCCAATTATGAATACTCATCATAATAGAAGAGTAGCAGCCCAGCCAAAAATTGGTAAAACAACCAAAATACTCCATAGAAATTAGGTACGAAATAACAAAAGCCGCAACTCCCATAAGGCTCCACACAGGGACAAGAGAGCAGTAATAAGGGATTAAATTAATAAGATTAGAGTTCCAATCATTGCTATTCCACCACCAACCACAATAGTAAAATATAATTAGCAAAGAAACTAGGATAAAAGTCCAAATAGCAAAGGTCCAAAATATATCAACATACAACACAAAAAAATAACAAATTAGTAACCCAAAACAGAAACAAAAGAGCACCAAAAAAATAGATCTCATAATCATCCAACAAAGATCAGGAACAATAACAAAAGCAAAAAAAATTAAAGAAAATGAATGTAGGGGAGACCCAGCCGGTCTAATCTAGCTAAACCTTTAATCTCTTTTGGGAGAGTATGATCATAGTATTCAGTAAAAATAGTTATGTTACAAACCAATTTAGCCAAGGAATCGGCAACAGCATTCCCCTCTCTAAAGATATGAGACATATTATATGTAATGAGAGTATGCTAGTACTTAATATCTCTAAGCATATAGTAATTAGTAGGATTGGAGGAGATGTTGCCATTGACATAATGGACCTAGAGCATAGCATCAACTTCAATCCATATACTAGTGATGCCAAGAGAGATGCAAAGCTAAATCCCAAAAAGGAGGCTCTCAATTTCATCTTAAGGGGAAGTAATAACATTAGAAGGGCCCATAAAGGCCACAATCACAAAACCGTAGGAATCCCTAAAAGTACAACCACAACTCACATTTAAGGTATTTCTAGCACCATCAGTGTTAAGTTTAAAACAGCACTCCAAAGGCTTTCTCCAATAAATAATCATGTCGTTACCATTAATAGTATTGGGGCTAAAGACCAGACCAAACTCACAAGCCACATGAAGAAAACCTTTAAAAGAATCAGCCTTTAAAAGCATAGCCACAAAAAGCTGATAAATTTTATTCTTCACTTTAGAAATGATAGTTGAAGCATCCATTTTTAATATTTTCATGTTACGAATCATTCCTACTACTCCATAAAAACTAGTAAATAAGGACAGGGAGGATATTCCTAATATGACCTTTAGTAGGAATAAACCACTCTTTAAGAAGATTGGCAATAGTATTAAAATGATGAGTAGAAAACACATTAAACATATTGTCAAAATGAACCAAAACTTTCATAGCAATAGGACCCTGAATAAACACATGATTCATATTCTCAATGTGATAGCAACATTGACATTTGGAGGAAATATAGAAACCTTTCTTTAAAAGAATGGAATCCACATGCATGTAATTATGTAAAATTCTCCAAATAAGGAAGGGGTAGGTATACTAGCATGCCAGAATGATAAATAAAAAGAGTTTTTGGGAAGACTATATCTAATAGAATTCCAAACTTGTTTAGTTTCAAATTTACATCATTCAACTGGTTAAACAAAATGTAATCCTCATCCTCCAAATGGATCAAAATCTTAAGAATTATTTTTTTAATACAATCAAGCGCATGATTGGCAAGAAGATCAATATTCCAACCCTCATTACAGATAAAATTTTTAACTTTACAAGTAGAGGTAGAGTGAGTAAATAAAAGATTATCAATAGAAAAATTACCCAACCATTTATCTTGCCAAAATAATGTTCCCAACTCCCAAACCCCATTGAATAAATTCTTCCACTTCCTACTTAACGTTACAAAGTCTTTTCCAGTTGAAGGAATCACCATTTCTAAAATCACAAATCAAGGGATGCTTCCGACCACAGTACTTAGAAACCATAAACTTGGCCCATAAACTCTTTTTAGCTCTAAAAGAATACCACAGTTTATGATTAAAGGTCCTGGCCATATTAATAAAGGTTTTAAAACCTAATTTTCCCTCATCCATAGCCCTTGAGCAATTTCTCCAAGATCCCCAAATAATAGAGTGATTACCAATTTTAGAACCCTAGAGATATTTATTAAATCAAGTCTTCATTCTACTACAAACATTTAAAGTCAAGACACAAAGTATGAAACAAATATAAAGGAATAGGACACAAAACATTTTTAATAAGAACAAGCCTACCTCCTTAAGACAGAATAAGATTCTCTTTATTTTGCTTTTTGGCATGCTAGCATACCTCCCTCTTACTCTTTTCTCTTAGGGAGGATTTTGTATAAATATTTGCCTTTGGATTCTATTTTATTAAGAAAAGGTTTTATATTATTTCCAAATGTCAATGTTATTACCATATTAAAATTCTGAATCAGGTGTTCATTTAGGGCCCGATTGCTATGAAAGTGTGGCTTAACTTTGACAACATGTTTAATGTCTACCACTCAGTATAACTCTATTGTCAACCTTCTTAAAGAGTGGTTCATCCCTGATAAAGGTCATATTAGGAATATTCTCCTTATTATTTTTTGTTGGTTTTTATGGAGTTGTAGGAATGCTTCTAAGCATGAGGAAATTCAAATGGATGCTTTATGTGTCATTTCTAAAGTTAAGAATAAAATTTATCAGTTATTTGTTGCTAATTTATTAAAGCATGATTCCTTTGAAGGTTTTATTCATGTTGCCTGTGAGTTTAGTTTGGTTTTTAGTCCTCATCCTATTGGTTGCTAAGATAGGATTACTTATTAGAGGAAGCCTTTAGTGGGCTGCTCTAAACTTAATTATGATGGATATTGGAATAATTTAAATACGGGTTGTGGTGGTAGTATTCAGGATTCTAATGGTTTTGTGATTGTGGCTTTTACGGGTCCCTCTACTACTACTATTGCAATTCAACCTAAATTCAAGAGTCTTCTTTATGGCATTCAATTATGCATTTCCCTAGGCATTACTAATATATTGATTGAAGTGGATGCAATGCTCTTCATTCATTATCTTGAAGGTAATATCCCTTCCAACCTTGCTAATTTTTTTATGTCAAGAGATATTAAGTATTGGTTTTCCTTTATTACTTATTCTATTTCCCATATTTTATGGGAAGGAAATGTTGTTGCTCATTCATTGGCTAACATGGGATGCAACCTATCAAGTTTCACAAAATTTTCTGAGCATTCTCTTCCTAAAGAGATCAATGGCTTGGCTAGATTAGATTGTTTTGGCCTCCCTTATACTCATTTTAAAAAAAATTTATTTTTCTTTGGTTGTGTTGGTCTATTTTTCTATACTTAGGTTTTGTTGATGGGTTGTTGTTTTTAAATTTTAGGTTGTTTCTTAAGGATTTTGTTACTAGATTAATGTACATGATCATTATGTGGATGGAATTTTTATCTGCTAAGGTGTTATGTCTTTCTTGTTATGTTCTGGGAAGTACTGATGATTTGGGTTTGAGACATGGTCAAATCTTATATTATTTTGATTGGAACCTTAACTATTGCTTCCCTTCTCCCCGGGTCTACTATATTCCAAAAATTTGTTTATGCCATGATCATCTATTAAAGACTATTGGATTTATGGATTCTGGTTTGTATTTTGAGTGGTCTTTCTGGACTGATTGGATTTTCTTATTATTTCATGAGTTGTGGATACTTTATTTTGTTTTTTTCTATAAGCTGGATGTTTGGGTTGGGAATCACAGCATTGTTGGTGCTATCATGAAGGTTCTAACTATTTCCCGATATGCATTGTCTGCTACTTATAAGAATGGTGTGTGGAGTAGTCTTCTCTTATTTTTATCTTCGGCCTCCATTATCTTAGACGAATTTTAGTATGATATTCTGGTGATTATTCAATCCTGTAATTTTATGATTTGGAGGATTTTGTGTTATCATGGGTGGGGCAACCAGTCTATCAAATTTTTGGAATTATTTTTCAATGCTTATTACTAGAATTGGTCTATTTTGAGTAATGATTGGAGATTTATTTAAGCCGATCACTACCCATGCGCTGCTCGTTTACTCCCTGGGGTCACTATATTTGGCTTTTTATCTTAGAGCTATTTTCTTCTATTCATATGAAGTATATGGCTTTGGATCCCTTTATCTTGAGCCCTTGTAGGGGTTCTCAGGTGATTGTTTGTGGCTGCAAGCTGCTACCGATTTCGTTCAGGTTTTTCTCATTCTATTCCTTTTTTTTTTGTATAGGAATAGTGTGAACCTAAATGGATGTGGGAGTAGACTAGAGTGGCACCTGGGTGGTCCTCATGGTAGCTTTTCAAATACTATAGACCTGAGCTCTTATAGCCTCTTTCAACGTTATTTGTTTTATTATAGGATGGTTATTTGGAGAATTTTTACTTGGAATGCTTGGATCAATCGGAAGGATTGAATGGTGAGACCTTTTGTGGGGTGGAATAATTTTGGCATTTTTAATATTTGTAGTTGTCTGCCCCTTTTTGTTATTGTGATGTGTTTGTTTGGTATTATACTTATGTTAGCTTGTTATTTTTGGTCTATTACTTTACAACTCTTCATAAATACCATATTTTTTTTCTAATAGCCATGGGATTTGGTTTTCTATTCTATTCCTTCTGTTGTTTCTAGTTTGCTTGGCCTTTCTTCTAGGGTTGAGTTATGGTGTGCCTCAAGTGTTAGAGTTTTAAAAAGATTAACTATCTTTGAGTGATTTAATTTCTTAAATTTTAATCCTAAAATTGAGCCTGTCTTTTTGAATAATATATTACCCCGAGAGGCAAAAATATCGTTCCCTAATGGATTCAATTTACAGAATTAAAAGTTCAACCCAATTATCGTAATCAAATTCGGGAAAGAACTATGTATGACCCTAAAGGTTCAAAATAATTGTTCAATCAAGTATTTAATCACAATAACTTGGATGAAATATCATTAACTTCACAATCGTAGTTACAATAATAATTGATACATCTTTATAAGGAAAGAGATATCAATCATTATTGATGCTTTGAAAATGATGATAATAATCATTAATTTTAACTTAAATTTCTCAAAGATAATTAATTAAGATTTTAGAAATGATTTTTGAAATTCATCTGGATTTCTAAATCTCCTACGAGCACAAGCCCTTGTATTTAACTATAATGTAGGGAAGTTGAATTTCCTAAGAATACTCTCGTTTAAAAATGTGGTTGAAATTTTATTTGGAATTTCAACGAAAAATATCAAGGGAGGTGAGGATTGGAAATTCAATTGGGATTGGATCAAGGTCTAACACTTATTTTTGGAGGGCAAAGGTAGAAAGGTAAGAGGTTTTTTAAGATTCTGAATCACTTTAGGAACACCCCAACCTATCCTAAGTGTTGGGCTTGAATTTTGATTGAAAGAGTTTTTTACTTTGAATTATCAATTTTATTAGAATGTTGAGATTATATTCCCAGATGTTGAGGTCTTATAGCCTGAGCCTACCTCAGAACCTAAATCTAAATTCGGTACTGAAAATCAGTAACCCAAACCTAGCTAATGTAATATAGGATTTGGACTTACCCCGAGCAAGCTAACCACCTAAACACTTCAAAATCATGAGTCCATTCTTTTATGTTAGAGTGGTAGGGACATTTAATTAAGATAAGTTTTTGACTCATTTTAGTTTGTTTCTAATGCAGTGTATGCTAGTTAACTCAATGAATGCTTAAATCAAATATGAAGGAATTTTTAAAAGGCTTAAAAAATAGGTTTTTCCTAAGAGATTTCACAAATTTCGATTGACAGATCTGCACCCTCATAGGTCTAGTGGTCTGCCAAAACCTGCAGGCAGGCATGTACTTAACAATGGAAACAAAGTGCAACAAAATGTAATGTGAACTCTTAGCAATTATGAGCTTACTTCTTAAAATGTTATAATTTTTATTTTATCTTAAAAATTTTAATTTAATTAAAGTAGCAAAAGTTTTAGAGATCCCTCACGAGCCTCCGATCGGGTTCCAAGAAAAATCAAAGACTGATATGCAAAATTTTCAAAAAACTAAAAAAAGCATGCAATCCTATATCACAATCAACCCATCAATCAAATTAATTAAAATAATATTCAAATTTAAAGTCCATATGGCAAGTGCCACTTAATAATTCAACCCAGGGTCTGTAGAAAGTAAAGTGGTCAGGTACCACTGACAACAGCCTGAATTTTACTTTTAAGACTCAAGTGAATTTGAGAATGGGATTCTTCTCGATCGCCACTTCTTCATCTTTCTACAAAATTCTTGGACCCATCAGGTCTGAATATCCAAATAAAAAGAAACTCCCCCTCGAAAGGGGCATTTTTTTTTCTCTTTAGATATTTGAAACAATCCTAACTTAGTCTTCCAAATGGAGGAGAACTCTCCCATAAGGGATGTTCTCTCCTCTTTGGAATCTAAGTTAGATACTTATGTACCCCCTCTCAAATATCACTTTGAATTAAAAGTTAATAAATTTAAATTATATTTAATGAAAATTAAAAATTTAGACTCGAATAACCTGCAGGGGTATCCTAAGCAATTATATTTAAATCATCCCAAGCAGTTAATATAACAAAATTTAAAATGCTCAAACCAGCCACACTTGGCTATGCCCTTTTAATTTTTAAAGGGGGACTTAGCATTCCGGAGCAACTGTAGAAATTTGATAAATTTAAATTTACCTTTACCCCATTTAATTTCAATGTCATGTATAAGCATAGCCACCTACATAAAATTATATCGGCATTTAAATCGCCCTTATCTTAATAGTAAATTAATCATAGAGTGTAGAAATTAAATAAATAATTAATCAATTTAAACTAGTAACTAGCATGTAGTGAAAGCTCTAAAATCCTGGCACACAGTAGGAAAGTAAACACCGGCCTAGCCTAGATCTTGAAGTGCTACCCTAGCAAGCCATCTAATTATGTGTAGTAGGTTGTGTGGTTTGGATATGTCTAATATCGAGTAATTATTTAAAGTTGTCTAATTTTTAAATTATTGAAGGTCGAAGGATAAATTTGGTTAAAGTTTAAATGTTAATTTGTTAAGGTTTATTTTACAGTACATATTTTAAGGTTATTTAATTAAATGGATTAAATTAGTTCTAGATTAAATAATTAAATTAGTTTCTTATTTTAAGGATTAGATTAATTGAAGTTTTCTATCAACCAGTTCATGATGTTGTGCCACCAAGCTCGAGGAACCAGGCCTCCTTAGGACATATAGCCCTATAGCCCGGAGTAGTCCATCCTAAAAACCTTGTTAATATAGTTCAATTAAAGATTTTAATTTGGTTAAATATTTAATAATAATTTGATTTAGAGTTTTACACCCCATTGAATTCATTTGTGGTGGTGTGCCACCACGATCGAGAAACTAGGCTTCCTCAAGACACTTAGCTTGCCCGGAGGAGTCCATCTTAAAAACTTCATCTTTGGAGTGGTTATTATGTATTAAATGGTTAATTGATTGATTTTATTAATCAAATTAATATTTTCTAGAATTTTGGTTGATTATTGAATTTTCTGGAATTATATGAATTATTTAAATGCATTAATTAAAGGGTTAAAAAGTGACTTTTTGATTAAGATTGATTTCTAGAGTTTTGATATTTTCCCAAATACTAGACTTGAACATAAGTAATTAGGCTTTGAGTTTATGAGATTTGAATTTTTTTTACAATTAATTATGAATTTTTGAAATTTGAGTTAAAATTTTGACCTAAAGTTGACTGAAAAGTTGACTTTTAATTTTAAGTTATTTTTGAGGATTTAAAATTTTTAATAAATAGTAGACCTTACATGGAGTACAATGCCTTTGAGTTTGCTCAATCTGGAATTTTCTAATTTAAATTATAAAATTTTGAAGTTTTTGATCCAATATTATACTACGGTTGAACAGAGAGTTAACTTTTTGACTTTGACCCATTTATGTTGGTTAGTTATTTTTAGAACATACTAGACCTTAAATGGGATTGAATGACACTAAGTTTGGAAATTTTGGATTTTCCAAGAATTAGTTATGATTTTTCAAAGTATGGTTCATTAATTGATTTTTTTAATTAATTAATTAAGGAGATTTTGATTATTTTGATCCAAGCTCATCCTAAACTGGATGTAATCACTCCCAAAGGTTAGGGACAACCCAGGAGAGTTTTTTCAAGAGTTTATAATTTATTTGAAATTTTTTTATAATTTTTAATTATTTTATTTAATTAATTATTAATTTTACTTAAACTTAAATTAATGTTAAATTAAAATTCCAGTTATGGGGCTTTTATTTTTTCTAAATAGAGAATTAATTTCTGGCTAGTTTGATATATTATTTGTAATTTTTAGATTTAATTTAGATTTATTACATTTTTTTGAAGTTTTTGGGTCATAAAAAGGATTAAATTTTGACTTGCTTAATTTTATGACCTAATGACCTACAAATCAAGTGAAACTTGGATCTAAGGTGTAAAAAGTAACTAAGTTTAATGTTCTAAAGTTTCATCTCTATTGGGTGTGTGTACAGTTTTCTAGAATTTTTCTAAGTTAGGTAGACATTAGCCTTAATTATTTTCCTAGATGTCACTAGTATTCAATTGGGTTTAAAACTTTAGTCATCTAACCCTGACACTAAATAACGCATATCACAAAAAAATACAAGCCTAATTCTAAGTGGTGTGTGAGTTATAAATATTCAAAGTTTTGGGTTAAAATATGACCAAAAACTTTAAAAATTTAATTCACCAAAATCCAGCCATCCTCCAAAGCTGAATTTTTTATGGCATGTGGGTATCACATCATAGTTCATCTTGTCCAAATTTGAAATCAATTAGATTACTGGATTGACAATTATTAAAGCATTTCAATTTTTATTAAAAGCTAAATAACCCACTATACGGTGATCCAAATTAGTTAACAAAATTTTAAAATAAAATTGAGCTTAAGACTGTTCCAACGAGCCTGAGAACATCAAATTTGGACAAAAAATAAATTTTTGGTGAATTTATGAAATTTAAAGCATTTAAATTAATTTTAAAATCAATTTTGATTCAAAAAATTGGATTAATGGCCAAGATTTAGCCACGTCACTGAGCCTAAATGCTGATGAACCAGGGTTCAAACCATAAGGAAGGCCCACAATTCAGAGCCATCTGATCAACCCAGTTAAAATGAATGGACGACTAAGATTCACGCAGATTTTTCAGTTTATTTTTTGAACTGAAACTTCAAATGCTCATAACTTTCGATCCAACAATCTAAATTTGATGAAATTTGAAATGTAGGATCTAATTACCCTAATCTTTCAACCCATGGAGTTTTAAGGCTCCATGCATTGAGATTTGGGAGAAATCAAGTTTTGATCATATAATGTTAAATGGAGATAACTTATAGTCCAAACTCAATGGGTTCAGTTTAACATTTTGAGTCTATTGAAGGTGGTCCCAAAGTTTGGAGAGTTCAATTTAGTTAAAATGACTATTTGGGCCCTTAAAGGGCATTTGGGTCAACCCTGGTTGACCCAAGGGCTAGGATTGTGTCCAAGATATTTGGTTTGATATTTAGAGTTGAATGGAAGTGGTTCCATCCAAAAATAAGATCATTTGATTCAAAATGACTTTTTACACCTAAAAGGGATATTTTGGTCATTTTGGGTTAACCTGGTCAACCAGGCTTGACCAGAGTATGGGTTTGAGTCCTGTGCATTCCTAATGATGATTAGGATTTATTGGAAGTGGTTTTGAGGCTTGATTTTAATAGGTCATGTTGAAGTCTATAGAAAACTCAAAAATTACCCTTAACGGGCATTTTGGTCACTTTGACCCCTGGCCAACTGGGGTCAAATTGGGTACAAAAAAATGTAGTTTAATATTCAGCATATGATAATCAAGGGTTTAGATGTGATCAAAGTATTTGGAGATGGCTCCAAGGTCAAAATCCACTAGGTAGTAGGTCCAGTGGTATAGGCCATAAATACTTGAAGTTTTATAGTCTATGGGTTTCAATTTAGTTTCTAGGGTTAGAGACCTTAGAATGAGCTCGATTTTGGAGGGTAGACCCTAGAGACATGCATAATAAATATGTAATTGATATATCATAAATTGAGGATCATTTGACTAGGATTTGAATTGTTTGAAAAATCACTAGAAAAGGATTTTAAGACAAGGCCTTTAAATTTTGGATTATGGTTTGAATATCTAGATTTGAGTTAGATTTTGGATTTGATTCATTAAATTTGAACTATCCAAATCAATCATAATTATTTGAATGATTATTAATGACTAGATAGGATTGATATTGGATTGGATTGGTCTGGGGTCTATGTAGGTCCTAGAGTCTTAGTTAGTCCTAGTGACCTCATACAAAAATGAAGTCAATAAATGGACCCCCAATATCTGTTGTAGAACAAAGTTCTACTACACATATTGGCATTGATCGAATTGAAAGTTTAAGACTGATATTTTGATTCAAAGGAAAAGTAGAAAGATATTCCTAAAGAATCGAGTTTGAATTGATACTAAGGTAGTGTCATGAAGGGCATATTCTACCACTAGTAGATCTAATCCTAAGGAAGAAAAGAACCTAACCTTAAGGAGAAGAAGATTAAATGATCATATAGGAAGGAAGAACTCCTAACTATAGAGGACTAAGTTTAAATTATTACTGGGGTAGTGCCGAGATGGGCGTGCTCAACCATTAGTAGATTTAATCTTAAGGAAGGGAAGAACCTCAACTTAAGGAGAAGAAGCTTAAATGATTGTATAAAAAGGAAGAACTCCTAACTATAGAGGATCAAGTTTTAGTTTTGATTCTAAGGGAAAGGAAGACCTAACACTAGAGGATTGAGTTTTGAATAGATACTAGGGTTGTGCCAGTAAGGGCGTACTCTACCACTAGTAGATCTAATCCTAAGGAAAGAACCTAACCTTAAGGATAAGAAGCTTAATTTTAGAATTTGAAATTAAAATTAACACTCAGATAGTGCCATAGAGGGTGTTCTCCACAATTAGGATGTCTAAACCTTAGGAAGGAAAGGACCTATCCTTAAGAAAAAAAAAGGATTGAATTTATCAATTTGATATTTGAAACTAGGATGATGCCACTAAGGGAGTTATCCATCACTAATGGATCTGGTCCTAAGGAAAAAAAGCATGATGACTCACATCTAACCTTAAGGAAAACAAAACTAGAAGACCTTATGGGAAAGAAGCATTACTTCCCACAGATTAATGGGTTTGGAATTTAAAACTAGGATTGTGACACAAAGAGTGTTATCCATCACTAATGAATGATCTTGTAGAGAGGAAACTTGATCTACACAGAGGATCAAATTTGACTTTGAAACTTGGATGGTGCCACAATGAGCATACTCCATCTCTAGTGAATGATCTTATATAGAAGAAACATGCTCCACACAGATGATCAAATTTAATTTTGAAACTAGGATGGTGCCACAACGAGCATGCTCCATCATTAGTGGATGATCTTGTACAGAGGAAACTTGCTCTACATAGATGATTGAATTTGATTATGAAACTAGGATGGTGCCACAACAGGCGTGCACCATCACTAGTGGATGATCCTATGGGGAGGAAACTTTCTCCACACAGACGATCAAATCTAGATTTGAAATTTGAAATTAGGATGGTGCACAAAGGGCGTGCTCCATCACTAGTGGGTCTATACCTAAGAAAAGGAAGCATGGGGACTCAAACCTATCCTTAAATGATTATAAGCTGATTAAACTATGATGGGGCCCAGCAGGCTTAAATCCACCACTAGTTAGTTAAGGTCTTAGGAGGTAAGAAGCATGGAGAATCACACCTATACCTAAAAGATTGAATTTATTTTGGGTTTTCAATGACTAACATAGCTAGGAAGCACGGGGCTCATATCTAATTAGAGGGACTAGCCAAGGAAATAGTCTACCTAAACATCTAAGGATTTTGGCAAAAATTAAATGACCCAATTTAGTTCTAATCCTAAAGAAAGGAAGCACGGGGAATCACACCTATCCTTAAATGACTAGAAGGTGATTAAACTATGATGGGACCCAACAGGCTTAAATCCACCACTAGTTAGTCAAGATCCTAGGACGTAGGAATCACGGGGACTCACACATACTCCTAAAAGATTGATTTTTTATTTTTATTTTTTAGACTAACCTAGTTAGAAAGCATGGGGGATATATCTAACTAGGGGGACTAGCCAAGGAAATAGACTACCTAAACCTTTAAATATTTTGGAAAAAACTATCTGACCCGATTTAGTTCTAATCCTAAGGAAAGGAAGCATGGGGACTCACAACTATCCTTAAGAACTAGAGGGTGACTAACTAGGATGGGGCCAACAGGCTTAAACCTATCACTAGTCAGTTAAGATCCTATGAGTGAAGAAGCACGAGGACTCGCACCTATTCCTAAAAGATCAAATTTCTTTTGGGTTTTTAATGGCTAACCAAGCTAGAAAGCATGGGAACTCACATCTAACCAGGGGGACTAGCCATGGAGATAGTCTTCCTAAACCTCTAAGGATTTTGTAAAGTATTATCTAACCTAAATTTAATTTCAGATGCTAGGATGGTGCCACGAGGGGCTTGCTCCACCATTAGCACATCTAATCCTAAGAAAAGGAAGCACGGAGACTCACCCTATCCTTAAAAGAGTAGAGAATTTTAATTTTTGTTTTGAATTGGATATAAATTTTGAATTTTAGATTTTGATTGAATTTGATTAGGTTTGAAATTGATTAAAATTTTGATTTCAGATAGAGATTTGAATTTAAATGATTTTGAATTTGAATTTGGAGAATTTTGAATTCAAATTTTTTTGAATTTGAAGAGTATTTTATTGAGGTTAAATTTGATACTCATCTGGCATGGTATTTCTTGAAGATTCACCCCAATATTTGAAAATATCGGTCGGCATCCTTCAAGGTTGATCAATTAATGTGTGAACCATTCTCAAATATCATCTCTATGAAAAGAGATCATTCTTATATTTGTTCAAATTCCCCCACCAATCTCTTGGTAGGCCAAGATAGGCATCTAAGGAACCAGGACTAAGTCTCTTACTCGGAAAATTTTAAATTGCAATATCTTATCATGAGCTTAAACCACTCAAGCTTTGTGTTGCAAATCTGGTTTCAAAAAGTATAATTTTGATGATGACAAACATGTTTGTATTCTATTTTACTTGGCTAACCCATCTCAGGTATAAAAGATCAAAAGCAACTCAAGCCAACCCAAGATCGAGTTCAAGTGTGTCAAAATGTAATGTTTTCCTTTCCTTGGGTAAAATGTAATGTAACTGATCTCCTAGCTAAAGTAACCTGGTACACACACACTCAGGGGGAGATTTTATTGAATTAGAGTTTCTGTCCAATTTTTATTCTGATCGTCCCGGATGATATCCATATCATCCTGGATGATCCAGTAAAAACAAAAACCCTAATTAGGGTGACCAAGTTAAGTCTGTCTAATTAAGCCGATCATCTTGGACGATCCATACATCTTACGGGACCATAGGCTAAAATTTGAAATTCTCAGTCGCCAGATCAAGTTAGGCATGTTTTAATTTTAGAGATCTGATCTGATTGTCCCAGACGATACATATATCATGCTGGATGATCAATTACAATCTTTCCTAAATTAGTCTGGTGATTAAGGAAAGTAATTAAGGTCTGATTAATTTGATCATATCATCCTGGAAAATTGCAGGATAATACGGGACGATGTGTTAAAAATCTTGACCATCCAGCATGTTTCACCTGTACGTCCAGAGCGGTGCTCTGGATGATTTTGGCACTTTTTGAACTAATCGTACATGACGATAGCAATATCATCCTAGACGATCAAGTCATTTTTAGGTCATTAAGCACAAGTTCCTTTGGACCACCAGAGCGATCTTTTGGATGAAATTCCTAAATTTACACTAATCATCCCAAATGATCGCAGAATCATACAGGATGATCTGAATAACTATTTCCACTAATCGTCCAGAAGAGCCAGATCATCTAGACTGAAGTAGGTGATTTTGAACTGATGATACAGGATGATCTAGCAATCATCCTTGATGATATTGGCCGACCAATTGAGATTTAGGGCATATTTTGAGCCCTCCTATAATAGATCTTTTTCTTCCAATAAGAAACATCTTTGGCCACTTTTCTTTCCAGAGAAACCTAGAGAGAGAGCTTGGGAGAGAGAGAGGATCTTGTGAGGGAGAGTTTGTGAGAGATTCATAAAGGTTACTCCAAACAAGGATTAAAGTCGTCTTCTTCGTTTGTCATCTCTCATCTTATTTGTGTTTTCTATGGGAGGATCATTCGCAAGAAGATCCGGGTTCTCTGCCCGCTTCAGGAGGAAGCGAAAGGAGTTCAGGTTCTCTGCCTACTTCAGGAGGAAGAAAATAGAGGTCGGCTTCTCTTCTAGCTTCAGGAGGAAGCGAAAGGAGTTTACGTTCTCTGTCTCACCAGGTTGGTGGAAAGGAGTTTTGTACAGGCTTCTCTGCCTTGCTATGGGAGCAGAAGGAGAGTCACTTTTTTATTAGTGCAATACCCGGAGGGGAGGCTCTAGGGAGTGAACGTATGTTAAGTTGACTGAACCACTATAAAATCTGGTGTGCTCTTTCTGATTATTTTCTGCACTTTATTTTTCTTTTATTATCTGCTTGGGTGAAATCTGTGATAAATATTTTTATCATTATTTTAATTCATTTCTACTGTAAATTATAAAAAGATTTTTTCTGTTGCTCACGAATTTTTTAAATAACCAATTCACCCCCCCTCTTGGTTAGCCTCGGGACTAGTTCATCAGGGCTTAACATCCCTATCGAACTTTCAAGTGGTATCAGAGCGGGATTCAAAAATTTAAGTTTAAAAACTTTTGAATTTGATCCTTAGCTAACTTTGGTAATCGTAATACTACTGAAGGTTATTCAATTACACGACTGTCATTATTTGATAACATACCTTTTGATTTTTGGAAAACTCGTATGTCCACCTTTCTTCAATCAATTGATTATCACATGTGGATGCTTGTTAAGGATGGCTGTGAGCCACCTTTTAGAATGATTAACAATGTTAAAATTGAACTGTCTTTCACTGATTGGACTTTTGATGATCGTGACTTAACCCAACTGAATGCCAAATATTTGAACTATTTTTTGTGTGCCTTAAAATCTGAGGATTACATGTGTATTTCTACTTGTACAACGGGCAAAAAAATTTGGGATAGATGCGCATTACTTATGAAGGTACAACTAAAGTCAAACAGTCTAGGCTAAACATATTACTGCATGACTACGAACTTTTTTGCATGAAATCTAATGAATCTATTTCTAAAATGTATACGAGGTTCACTCAAATTGTCACTTCTTTGCATGCCTTAGGAAGAGAATTTACAAACTATGAAAAAGTGAACAAGATTTTGATATGTTTGCCTTCTTTGTTTGAAGCTAAGATAACTGCAATTACTGAATCAAAAGATTTGAATAATTATTCAATTGACAACTTACTTGGGTCACTCATTGCTTATGAGTAAGGGGTGAACCAAAGACAGCTTGATGCAGGTGAGAAGAAGAAGGAGAAAATTATGGCACTGAAGGCCAACGATACTGACACTGATTCTTCCGGGTCTGATAGCGATGATGTTTCCATAATCACTAGGCAATTCAAAAGCTTTCTAAGGAAGAAACATAAGAGCTTTCAGAAGTGGAACAAGGGTAAGTCCAATTAAAATTTTAAAGGCTCATCTGATATTGCTTATTTTAAATGCAGGAAGCCTGGATACATTAAGGCTTATTGTCCTACACTTAAAGCTAACCCAAGCAAAGAAAAGGGTGAGGAGAAACCAAAATTAAAAAAGGATAAGTAGAGGATTCAAAAGATATTTTGGGCAGATTTTGCATCCAACTCCTTTGAGACTGAAGCTGAAGAGGAGGAAACCAACTTGTGTCTGATGGTTGATGATTATCCTGGTCAGTCTGACCAGGAAGAGGTATGTGAGCTTACTTACGAGCAATTATTTGAAGTGTCTGAAAGAATTCATGCATCATATAGGAAGCTTAAGAAAACTCATGCTAGCCTCAAACTAGAATCTCTAAATTTACAAAAAGAGCATGAAATTTTAATTAAAGATCATTCTACTTTTGATTGCAATCACATGTCACTACTTGATGAATTCGATGAGTTGAACAAAAAGGATTCTGATTTAATTGTTGAGCATGATCTGTTAAAAACATCGCATATTGAATTAAAAGTTGTATTTAAAGAATTTCAAACTCATGCATCTAATTTAGATAGTAGTGAACACCATCTGAAATTTGAAATTGTAAGTTTGAAAAAAGAAAATGAATTTTTGAGTGTAAAAATTTGTGCTTTTGAGAAAAATGAAATTCTACATACTTTTGCACAATTTTATGCACCTCCACCTTTCGAAGAATCTATTTCAAAATCATCAAAGAAAGTTTCATTCAAACCTAGGAAGAGGCACTATCACCCATAATAATTAGTTAACCCTTCTCCTAGTGTTAGATATTTTTTCTTGTGGCATATTAGGACACATCTCCCACACCTACACTGTTCACCATAGTACACATTGGGTGTGGAGACCAAAATTGCCTATTTCACAGCACAGCACACATGCATTGAATTCTTCTTTTCATAAGAAGGAACCAAAACCGGTTTGGGTTCCTAAATCTGACATTTGATGATTTTGGAGGTGTGCTCTCACATAAGACCTCGTGAGAGCATGTGGTACCTGGACAGCGGATGTTCAAGACACATGACTGGAGATATAAATCAGTTAATTTTGTTGGAGGCCAGGGCTGGAGGCAAGGTTACACTTGGAGACAACACCACAAGGAGGGTGGTAGGTTTAGGTAAAATTTATAATTCAAAGAATTTTATGATTGACAATGTTTTGCTTGGAGATGAATTGAAACAGAACCTGCTGAGCATCAGTCAGCTCTGTGAAAAAGGATATAAATCAAATTCCTGCCCACTTACTACATTTAAACTTAAATGACAAAATTGTTTTACAAGGACAAAGGATCAATAATGTCTATAGGCTGGATGTAAGTTGCTTTAAAGCTGATGTTTTGATTTGCCTAAAAACTACTGCTGATGAGTCTTGGTTGTGGTACAGGAGATTAGGTCATGCCAGTATGAAAATCCTTAGGAGAGTCTCCCAAAAGGACTTAGTTAGAGGTATCCCCAAGCTTAAGTTTAATAAGGACCACCTATGTGATGCCTGTCAATTAGGGAAGCAAGTCCAGTCCTCCTTTCACTCTGTTAAAGATATTAGCACTTCTAGACCTTTAGAAGTCCTTCACATGGATCTCTTTGGACCCATTAGCACTACCGGCTTAGGGGGGATAGTCTATAGTTTTATGATTATTGATTATTACTCGAGGTTCACTTGGATTAAATTTCTATCACATAAATCTGAGTCATTTGATGAATTTAAGTCCTTCTCCACTTAGATTCAGAGGAAGTTAGGTTGTGAGATCTTGACTATTCATAGTGATCATGGTGGAGAGTTTGAAAATGTCAAGTTTGGAACTTTTTGTGAGGAGCAACGGATTAGTTAGAATTTTCCAGCCCCTAGGACCCCTCAGTAGAATGGGGTAGATTAAAGGATGAACAGGACCTTAGTGGAAGCCGCTAGAGCAATACATACTTAGTATTCACTTCCAAAATACTTTTGGGTTGCAGCGGTGAACACTGCCTGTTATGGGCTGAATAGGGTGATTGTTAGATCCAATCTGAACAAGACACCTTATGAGATCGTTAAGGGTAGAACTCCAAACCTATCCCACCTCCATGTCTTTGGCTGTATGGTTTTCATTCTAAACAACGAGAAATCATCCTTAGGAAAGTTTGACCCCAAATCTGAAGAAGGAGTGTTCCTAGGCTATTCTAGTGTGGGGAAATCCTTTGGGGTGTTTAATAAGTGGACTTTGGTGGTGGAAGAGATAACTCATGTGGTGTTTGATGAATCTAATCCTAAGGTGACTGAAGTTGAGGAAGAAGAAGAGGTAGGGCAGGTTACCCAAGGGTTGAAAATACAAATCTGGAGGAAAGGGTATATCCTCAAAACACATTGCCTAGAGATTAGAGATATTCTTCGAGTCATCCAAATGAACTGATCTTAGGAGACCCTTCTGAAGGTGTTAGGACTAGGGATGGACTTAGGATGGAAGTAAACCACTCTGCCTTTATCTCAATGACTGAACCCACCAACATCAATCAAGCTCTTTCTGATGAGTTTTAGATCTTTGCTATATAAGAGGAATTGAATTAATTTGTAAGGAACGATGTTTGGGAGTAAGTAGAAAGACCTAGAAATCAAAGTATAGTGGGAACCAAGTCAGTCTTTAAGAATAAAATGAATGATTCTCGTGTGGTGGTTAGGAATAAGGCAAGATTGGTGGCTAAGGGATATAATCAGACTGAAGGGATTGATTTTGAGGAGACCTTTATGCCTGTAGTAAGATTGGAAGCCATTAGGGTGCTACTAACCTTTACCTATTATAAGGGATTTAAGCTGTTTCAAATGGATGTCAAGAGTGCCTTTTTAAATGGAGTAATAAAAGTGGATATTTTTGTAGAATAACCCCTAGGTTTTGAGAGTTCCCAATATTCAAATCATGTTTACAAATGAAAAAAGGCCTTATACGGATTGAAACAGGCACCTAGAGCTTGGTATGAGAGGCTTAGTACATTCCTGCTAGAAAGAGAGTTTATTAAGGGGAGTGTAGACACCACCCTTTTTCTGAGGAGAGTAGGGGATGATTTACTCATTTTCTAGATCTATGTTGATGATATAATTTTTGGATCTTTTGATAAATATTTATGTGATAATTTTTCTAAAATAATGAGTAAGGAGTTTGAGATGAGTATGATGGGAGAGTTGTCATACTTTTTGGGGTTTAGTATAAGGCAAATGGATGATGGAACCTTTCTCAATCAATCTAAATACACTAAGGATATTTTGAAGAAATATGAAATGGACAAAGCCAAGCCAATCAACACTCTCATGAGCTCCTCTGTTCAGTTAGATAAGGATTCAAGTGAAAAATCTGATGATCAGAAGAAGTATAGAGGAATAATTGGATCACTACTTTACCTGACTACTAGCTGACCTGATATTATGTTTAGTGTTTGTCTTTGTGCTAGGTTTCAAGCTGACCCTAAAGAGTCCCACCTGACTGTTGTTAAGAGAATTCTTAGATATCTTTTAGGGACCCTAAACTTAAGAATCTGGTACCCTAGGAACAACACCTCTTTTGAGAATATTAGATATTCTAATTCTAACTTTATAGGATGTTGGGTGGATAGAAAGAGCACTTCTGGAACTTATCAATTCATAGGACAGTCTTTAGCCTCCTGGTCCAGTAGAAAACAGAACTTAGTTACACTTTCCAGTGTTGTAGCTGAGTACATTGCCTTAGGAAGTTGTGTGGCCCAAGTTCTTTAGTTGAAGCAATAAGTCTTTGATTTAGGATTACCTGTGGGCGCAATTTCTGTTCTGTGTAATAAAACTAGTGTCATCTGTATTTCTAAGAATCCAATCCAATATTCTAGAACCAAACACATTGATATAAGGCATCACTTCATTAGGGATCATGTTACAAAAGTGGACATTGAGCTACATGATGTAGCAACTGAAAATTAGCTGGCTGACATATTTACTAAACCACTGGCCTTTGACTCATTTAGCATTTTGAGGACCAGATTAGGTGTGATTGACATAAATGCTTGATTCTGATGACTACTGATTTTTTATTTGCATTTTTTTTATCCTATTTCTGTTAGTTAGTTGTTTAATTTGATTATCTATTTTCTGTTGATTTTTGTTTTTCTGTTGATTTTTTTTTAATCTTGTTGTTAGCTTGATTCGAATATTTATTTTGATGCGATTTCTAACTTGGTTTTTACTTACTATTTTATGTTTTTAAAAATCCGATCACTGCTCACTACTGCTAATAAACTGAATTTGTGACTGAAAATTTTGTCTTATTTTTTTGGTTTGGAATCTTGTAAGCAGTGATTGATTCCACTGGATCTGTTAAAGGTAAGAAACATTGATGATTGTTTCTCTTTCTCTAACTCCTTTAATGGTGTATTGTTTTTTTTGGATAAAAATCATCTTCAAAATTAAAAAGTTAGTTTTTGAAGTAGAGATCTATTTTATCTTCCTACAGTAATTTACCTCATATAAATAGTGTTTTCAAAGTTTTGAGTCATTGTTATGATTTTCTGAACCAAGTGATTGCACTTATCACATGATGTATGGTTTTTGTTTTATGAATTACTCTTCCTTATTATAGAGAGTGAGCTTTATCATCTCTTATGTCTGGAAGTTAATTTTACAGCTGAGATTCTTTAACAATTTTGAGAGGGAGAAAGCCTATAAAACATGCGCAAACAAAATGAAAAGAGGCACAAAATTAGCCCAAATTGAAAAGATGGGCAATGTCGCGAAAAATTGAAAGAACACACAAAGTGTATCAAAAATCAAAAGATTTGCAAAGCACCAAACAAATTGAAAAAAAGGGGCACAAAATTAGCCCACAAAGAAATAGGCTTTCTTCCCTTTCAGATCTTTAAATGTCTTAGAAAAATCCATGCACCCTTAATATTTTCGAAAGCTTGAGATGAAAAATCATGATTTCTGATTTCTTATTTTGCAATACTATTATATCAGATATTTTTTTGGAACGAGGCTTGAAAGGATCTCTTTATGAATCTAATTTCTTTCTTCTAAATTAAATTTTTATTTTGAAAGGAATGTGCATCTATATGGTGTCCGAGGTGGGAGTTACGAAAGTAAATTTTCCAACTTTTCTAGATTTCAGTGCTATGGATCATCTTCTTATTGGTGTTTGGAATCAAAATCAAGCGAAAATTCTGATTTAATGGAGCAGATCGATAAAAAAAATCATTATTTTTTTATGTGTTTTTATGTTTCTCGTTTCGAGTTTTATTTTCTCTGCTTTTATTTTTCATTTTATTATATGTGTCTTCGGATCCCTGATCCTTCATCTCCATCCTCCATCTTTTTCATTGGGATCATCCAGGATGATCGTCTTTATCTCGGATGATCCATACATCATCCTGGATGATGCCCTCAAATCATCCCCACTCTGATCAAACGGCTAAGTTACATCAATTATTTGTAATCATCCTTGATGATCTTTACATCATCCTAGACGATATGATCCATACTTTCTTATCCTGATCAAACAGCTGAGAATGCACCAATTATTGGTCATCATTCTGGATGATACACCTTATCATCCCAGAAGATCTGTGTGTCAGCAGTTAGACGATTCAAATTTTGCCTGTCCTATACATTGATTACATATCATCCCGGATAATCCACCTAATCATCTTGGATGATACTTTTCATCAACCGTCGTCCGACAGGACTCCTCAGGATGATCGCCTATCTCTAATCATCCTGGACGATCTCTGATCATCCTGGATGATTCGACCACCTTTTTGACCAATCATCCTAGCCATCATAATTAATCATATCGTCCTGGACAATCCTATGATCGTACGGGATGATTTGGTCGATTTCTATTTAAAAAGCCATTTTCTTCAGTTTTCTTCACACCTCTCCTTCCATACTTCCTCACTTGTGCTTCTAATGGCTGGTGGAAAGAGATCTAGGCATCAGGTTGCAAGCTCCTCCTGGGGAAATGTCGATCCCTGCTTTCCAAATGCAGCCGACCAAGCTGCCTTCCAATGATATCTTGAAGTTGGAATCACACAATCCAAGATTATCAACCCCCGTACTCTTACCTACCCTGTCCTGGATCTGTTTGCGCATACCTCCCTCACCTTCATCCTCAGTCTGGCCTTCCCATTCAGCCTTGAACTTCTCCAAGTCTTTTTCACAAATCTTCGTATCACCGCTAACTGCTCCACTCTTCACTCCTTTGTTAATCGGCGACCTATAGAACTCACAGCCCAGGATTTTCACTATATCCTTCAACTCTCCATCACTGGCGACAAACTCCACACCCTTATTTCTGATCCTGATTAGGATTGGAGTGTCACCAATCGCTTCCTAAGAAATACCAACACCCCCTACCACGACAACGCTTGTAGTTCCCTCCTTAAGGATGACCATACAATTCAACATGCCCATCATTCCTCCCTCATACCAAATGCTGGGGACAGCATTCACATCACCCCTTTACTTTCCATGACCACCTACTACATCATGGCCCACTGGAAATTCAATGCTACTGATCTCTTTTTCAGATATATCGAGCATCTCACTACCATTAGGGATCCGGGTCATAGATGACATCCAAATCTAGCTCTACGACACATCATTGTATGTGCTTTAGAGACAAAATACGATCTATAATATCCAGTCCCTACCAATATCCCTCCTTCCTTCTTCACAAACAATTCCTTCCATGTACTCCACAGTACCCAACTACATCCGGAGCCCACCCCGGATGTTGAGGAGGAAGAGGAAGAAGCTGTTCCTATTCCTGTAACACTTGATGCACCTACTCCCCTTCATATTGCATCCCCTTTTAATCATCTGGTTTAGTCGTTCGACCAGTGGGAGGCCTGATTTGATTCTTATGTTGCTGCCCCGGAGCAGCAACACATTGAGGATCTGCAGCGCTTCAATGACTACGCTGCTTAGTAGCAACAGCAGCATGACAAGGACATTGCCTGGATTTGAGCACACTTCGCCACCATTTACGGCTACTTTTAGCCACTACCTCCTCCTCCTTCTGATCAGGATCCACCTCCATTTTAGTTTTGTGTTTTGAGCTATTTTTTATTTGTATTGCTTTGTCTGTTCCTCATCCTTTTCATGATGTCAAAAGGGGGAGTTAGTTGAGTGACTAGTAGTTTTTGTTTTATGTATTGATCTTATTTTTGTGTTGTTTATTTTTTTTGTAGTTATTTTCCTGTACTGTTCTAGTTGTTCAGTGAAATTTGAAAAGATATTTGTTTTTTGTATGTGCGCTGGTTAACTCCTGGTTGTTTTATTTTAAATTGCTGCATCCATGTTTGCCATCATAAAAAAGGGGGAGATTGTTGCAAATCTGATTTCAAAAAGTATAATTTTGATGATGACAAACATGTTTGTATTCTATTTTGCTTGGCTAATCCATCTCAGGTACTAAAGATCAAAAGCAACTCGAGCCAACTCAAGATCGGGTCCAAGTGTGTCTAAATGTAATGTTTTCCTTTCCTTGAGTCAAATATAATGTAACTGATCTCCTAGCTAAAGTAACCTTGCACACACACACTCAGGGGGAGAGTTTAGTGAATTAGAGTTTCTATTCAATTTTTATTCTGATCATCCCGGATGATATCTATATCGTCCCGGATGATCCAGTGAAAATAGAAAACCTAATTAGGGCGACAAAGTTAAGCCTGTTTGATTAAGCCGATCGACCTGGATGATCCATCTATCATACAGGATGATAGGCTAAAATAAAAAATTCTCAGCCGTCAAATCAAGTTAGGCAAGTTTTAATTTTAGTGATTTGATCTGATCGTCCCAGATAATATGTATATCATTCTGGACAATCAATTACAATCATGCCTAAATTAGTCTGGTGATTAAGGAAAGTAATTAAGGTGTAACCGATTCGATCATATCATCCTGGACGATCACAGGATCGTACGGGATGATGTGTTAAAAAACCTGACCGTCCAGCATGTTTCACCTATACGTCTAGAGCGGTGCTCAGGACGATTTTGGCATTTTTGAACTAATCATACAGGACGATAGCAATTTCATCCTGGACGATCAAGTCATTTTTTGGTCGTCCAACACAAGTTGCTCTGGACGACCACAGCGGTCTTTTGGAAAAAATTCTTGAATTTACACTAATCATCCCGGATGATAGCAGAATCGTACAGGATGATCTGAATAACTTTTTCCACTAATCATCCAGAAGAGCCAGATCATCCATACTAAAACAGGTGATTTTGAACTAATCTTACAAGATGATCTAGCGATCGTCCTGGATGATATTGGCCGACCAGTTGAGATTTAGGGAAAATTTTGAGCCCTCCTATAAAAGATCTTTTTCTTCCAACAAGAAATATCTTTTGCCACTTTTCTTTCCAGAGAAACCTTGAGAGAGAGAGAGAGAGAGCTTGGGAGAGTGAGAGAGGATCTTGTGAGGAGGATTTTTTGAGGGATTCGTAAAGGTTGGTCCAAGTAAGGATCAGAGACACCTTCTCCATTCGTCGTCTCTCGTCTTGTCATTGTTTTCTATGGGAGGATCGTTCATAAGAAGATCCGGGTTCTCTGCTCGCTTCAGGAGGAAGAGAAAGGAGTTCAGGTTCTCTGCCTGCTTCAGGAGGAAGCGAAAGGAGTTCGGGTTCTCTGCCTGCTTCAGGACGAAGTGAAAGGAGTTCAGGTTCTCTGCCTCACTGGGTTCATGGAAAGGAGTTTCTTACAGGTTTCTCTGCCTTGCTGTGGGAGCATAAGGAGTGTCAATTTTTTGTTAGCGCAATACCTAGAGCGGAGGCTCCAGGGAGTGGACGTAGGTCAAGTTGACCGAACTACAATAAAATCTGGTGTGCTCTTTCTGATTATTTTCTGCACTTTATTTTTCTGTTATTATCTGCTTGGGTGAAATCTGTGATAAATCTTTTTATCGTTATTTTAATTCGTTTCCACTGTAAATTATAAAAAGATTTTTCCTGTTGCTCACAAATTTTTTAAATAGCCAATTCACCCCCCCCTCTTGGTTAGCCTCGGGACTAGTTCATCAGGGCTTAACATCCCTATCAAACTTTCACTTTATATAACTCTACATTTTATTAATCCTTAGGACGACACTCTATAAGGCCTCAAGCTCCTCTAATTGGGGTCGAGCACTCTGCTTGGCTGTGATTTAATTTTAAATGATAATTTCTAACGAAACAAACCACTCCTTTAGTGGGGTTGATCTTGGACCCAGCATAAAGTGTGATTTTTTAGAAATGTCCTTGAAGAAAAAGATGCCTATGTGCAAGGACTCACACACATTCCTTAAGGATAAGATTTGAATTTTTTATCAGGAGTAAAAGATTCATTCTTTTTGTTGGAATATTTTCTCTTAACCATTTGACCCTATCAGAACGACATGTGGGAACAAATTTACAATTATAATGAGAAGTGGATCGACTCCAATAAATTTGAAAAGATTTAGGGATTTAGATTTTGTTGGCCCAGACCAAGTTTTGTGGAAACTGAACTGGAGTCTCCCATATAAATTTTGAATTAAAATCAATTTAAAAAAGGTTTAACTTAGATAGAGATATTTAATCTTTTTAATTCTCTTGCATGATAATTTTTATATATGGTAGACTATCCATGTATGACGATGAATCTGGATTCAAGAATTTTCAAATTCAAGCAATTAAGAGTGAATGGGTCTTTTAAATTTAAGAATTAAAAGGAAGGGAGGCCTCTTACTCTTCTTCTCTTTTTTTTTTGACGTACTTTGTGCATCTTTTGATTATTGGTGCTCTTTGTGCATCTTTTAGTTTTGTTTAATTTTGAGAAGAGGCTTCATTTTCTTCAAAAACTTAAATGATTGTTCTCTTTTTGAATGCTAGGATTATATCTTAAGTATAAGAGAAGAAGGTTGATTCTCTTATATAAGGAAAGATAATCCTCATGGTAGGACCCAATCTTTTGACAAGAGTGACAACCTGACTTTAAAAATTATTGAATAGACTCAAAGCATGCAAAGGATGCCGAATAAGATAGAACATTGCAAGAATATTGAGAAAATTTTCATTTCTAAATTCAACTTATGTTTTATATAGATTTTAACTCAAACATTAAATCAACCCACACAAGCTGTGGGAGGGAGGGACCTTTAAACATCTGATGGAGTCAACGATAACTCTTTATTTCTTAAGATTTAAGGTAGAAGACAATTTTCATTAAAAAAAGGAATCAAATATCTTGAAAATTTGGACCCAGTACACTTGACAAATTATATATTTTCCTTAAAAGTTAGAAATCTAAGGGTCAACTCTATCAGTATGGACTTAGATTCCTACTATCTCTTTAGAGAGAGAGACCATTATGGGGTCTGCACGATGCTTAGAAGATGCTTCATCATTTTAATCTAAAAATTTATCATGATATGACCCCTTTGAAAGTTAAATTTTGACGGTATCACTATCTGATATAGTCTTAGATTAATTCCCCTTTCTCATTACTAGTGGCCTAGTAATTCGGAGAGTGGCACCCCGAGTGGTTGCTACACCTCCTCTTGTATAGATGATTTAGTGGGGAACGTATAGTAATGTGACCTAACATCTTCTAGTAGAGTGGATTGGTCATATCCTTTAACTGGGGACCTATGACTTATTGCTGGTGATTGCTCAATTCTAGCTTTATTGATCCCTTTTCTATTTTATAGTCAAAAGAGCAGAGTGAAGATCGTGTTACTCTTCTCACAACCTTCCTCCTTTGGTCAACAGGAGGAGGGTGGAAATGATTTCCACCAAGGTGGGGTACGTGTACGGAGCAAGGAACTATCGATTGGCCTCAGATTTGAGATTCTTTTTCCAGCAGACAGATCTAAGATTCTTTTTCCATTAGCTAAAAGCTTGAAATTCTAAAATTTAACTCTAAACTGAATTAAATTACCACAGATGATTTCTTTTGTGGTCAGATTCCTATCCATGGAGAAGATAAGTTTCCTCACCATTTGAGTATATTTAATTTCCTGGAATTAAGAGAAGATGGTTTGAATAAATTGATTTTGAAATAGGGTTTAAATTTTAAGCTTGATTGATTTTATTTAGAATTTTATAACTCAATCATGTTAAGTTTACGCTCAATATGATGGTTTATAAAATTGATAAGGTAAACTTAAAAGTTGAACCTGACTCTTCTACTCCAATAATTGACTAATGAGTAAAATGTCAAAGCTCAAATTTTATAGGGGTGTATCATTTTTAGATTGGAATTTGTTAGGGTGATTTTGAATAAGATTTTATTTTGAAAACTTGATAGATTTTACTTGAGTTTTGAAACTCAATAGATTGAACTTGCATTCAATATAAAAGTTAATAAATTAACTAGAAAATTCAAGGGATTAGTTTGACTCGTTCATCCCTCCAATTGGCTTGGGTATGAAATTTCCAAACATGGATTTGAATTTGAAATCAAAATTGAACTTGAATTGAAGGTAGAAATCGAGTTTGAACTTAAGGTTAAAATTATATTTGGACTTAAAGTTGAAATTGACCTTGAGATTTAAATTGAACTAATCTTCTTAAAATTTTGAAACTTAACATATCAAGTTTTACACAAATATGCAGGATTACAAGATCGATAAGAAGATCCAGAAAGTTTGGCTTCACTCTTTTGCTCCACTAATTGACTTAGGGGCAAACTGTCAAAGCTTGAATTTGGTAGAAGTTTTGAATTTTGAAATTGAAGTTTATGGATCTTTCATCAACTTAGAAATTCAGCATATGGAGTTTTACTCAGTTTTGCAAGTTTACAAAATTGACCCAAAAATCCTGAGAATTGGCTTGACTCTTTCATCTCACCAACTGACTTGGGGGTGAAATGTCAGAGCCTAGACTTGAAGGAAGTTAAAATATATTGATTTGAAATTTAAAAATGTGGATTCTAATTAATTAATTTTGAATTTTAGTTTTGAATATTGAACTTAAATGATTGTTCTCAAATTTTAGAACTCAATATGTTGAGTTTGTACTTAACAAGATGGTTTATAAATTTCAAGGGAGAATCAGGGATTCTGACTCGACTCGCTTACACCATTAACTGACTCATGGGTAAAATGTCAAAGCCCAGGCTTGGTAGAATGATTGAATCTTGATATTGAATTTAAAGAAGGTTTAATTTCCATTGTATATGTCAAACTACAAGAGGGTATTATAGAAGAATACATAATGATGAAGATTAAATTGAATTCAAGTGATTTTTTTAAAGGATTTTGAAGATTTGAAATTTGATAGAACTTCCTTGAATATTTTGAAACTCAATATATTGAATTTGCACTCAACATAAGTGTTTACAAAATTGACAAGGAAATTCAAAGAAATTGGCTTGACTCATTTACCCGTCGATTGACTCAGGGATAAAATTTCAAAACCTAGATTTAGGTTTGAATGAAATTTGAAATTGCATTACATATGTTAAACTACAAATGGATGTTATAGTAAACATATAGCAAAAATGATTGAAGTTGATTTAAAGGAGATTTTGGAAAATATTTCAAATATTTTATAGGTTCACAAAATTTTCTTAAGTTTATAAAACTCAACATGTTGAGTCTACACTCAACATGTTGAGTCTACACTCAACATGATAATTTATAAAATTAGAAGGGAATTCTAAGAGATTGGCTCAACTCTCTCACCCCATTAGTTTAGTTGGGTGTGTAATATCAAAGCCTTGATTTTTCTTAAGATACATGAATCCGTGTTTCGAGACAGAAGAATTTTTTGTAAATCGTGAAACTTAGCATACTCGAGATTTGTTTGAGCATGCAAGATTACAACATATATAGCAGGATTTTAAGGGATTTAGCTTGATTCTTTTGCTCTGCCAATGATGATAGAGTTTCAAAGCATTTTAATAGAGGTTTCCTATGCTCACCTCTCTTTTTGACATGCCTTAATTGATGTTAGCCACCATCACCCAAGGAAGAAATGGGCAGAGGGACCAACGGAAGGAAGATTAATCAAAACTACGATGCAATAAAATTTCTACCTTTATTAAAGATGGAGAGAGAGATTTATCCCCAGCAGAGTCACCTTTTTTGTTTAAAAAGTGTTAGAGTTTTGAAAAGATTAATTATCTTTGGGTGATTTAATTTCTTAAATTTAAATCTTAAAATCAAGCACATCATTATGTACAATATAATACCTCGAGAGGCAAAAATATTGTTCCTTAATGGGTTCAATTTACAAAATTGAAAGTTCATCTCAATTATCATAATCAAATTTACAAAAGAACTTTATATGACCCCAAAGGGTCAAAATAACCGTTCAATTATGCATTTAATTACAATAATTTGGATGAAATATCATTAACTTCACAATCAAAGTTACGATAATAATTGATACATCTTTATAAGGAAAGATGATATCAATCATTATTGATCCTTTGAAAATGATGAAAATAATCATTAATTTTAACTTAAATTTCCTAAAATAATTAATTGAGATTTTAAAATTGATTTTTAAAATTCATTTGGGGTTTTAAATCTCCTACGAGTGCAATCCCTCGTAGTTATTTACATCGTAGGGTAGTTGAATTCCTACGAATTCTCTTAATTAAAATAGCATTTGAAATTTTATTTGGAATTTCAAAGATTAATATCAAGGGAGGTGATGGTTGGAAATTCAATTGTGATTTGATTAAGGTTGAACACTTATTTTGGTAGGCCAAAGGAAGAAAGGTAAGAGGTGTTTTAAGATTCTTAATCACTTCAGAAACACCCGAACCTATCATAAGTGTTGGGCTTGAATTTTGATTGAAGGAGTTTTTTACTTTGAAATGTTAATTTTATTAAAAGGTTGGGATTATATTCCCAGAGGTTGAGTCCTTATAGCTTGAGCCTGCCTTGGAACTTCAATCTATATTAGGTTTTAAAAATTAGTAACTTGAACCTAGCTAATGCAACATAGGATCTAGACTTACCCAGGGTTGAATATGGGAGCCAGCAAACCACCTAAATGCTTCAAAACCATGAGTCTGACCTCTTATGTTAGAGTGGTAGGGACGTTTGATTAAGATAAGTTTTTGAGAATAGGGCCGACATCTAGAGCAGTCATTAATTGACCCTTTAACATATGTTGCGTAGTATGAAGCTTAAAGTAAATGCAATTAAATTTTTGACTCATTTTAGTTTGTTTCTAATACAATGCATGCTAGTTGACTCAAAGAATGCTTAAATCAAATATGAAGCAATTTTAAAAAGGCTTTAAAAAATAGGTTTTTCCATAGAGATTGCACAGATTCCCCTTGACAGATCTGCACCCTCATAGGCAAGGTGGTCTGCCAAAACACGCAGGTGGGGAGGTGCCTAATAATAGAAAGAAAGTGCAACAAATTGAAATGTGAACTCCTAAAGATCCTGGGTTTACTTCTTAAAACATTAGAATTTCTATGTTATCTTAAAAATTTTAATTTAATTAAAGTAGCAAAAGTTTTAGCGATCCCTCACAAGCCTCTGATCGGGTTCCAGGAAAAATCAAAGATCGACATACAAAATTTCCAAAAAACTACTAAAAGTTTGTTATCTTATATCAAAATCAACCCATCAATAAAATCAGTTAAAATAATATTCAAATTCATAGTCCATATGGCAAGTGCCACTTAATATTACAACCATGGATCTATCGAAAGTAAAGTGGCTTGGTACCACTAACAACAGCCTAGATTCTACTTTTAAGACTTAAGTGAATTTGAGAATGGGATTCTTCTTAATCTCCACTTCTTTATCTTTTTGTGAACTTTTTTGTTCCGTCAGGTTCGGATATCCAAATGAAAAGAAATTATCCTAGCTTAATCTTCCAAATGGAGGAGAACCCTCCCCTAAGGGATATTCTCTCCTCTTTGGAATCTAAGTTCGATACTTATGTATCCCCTCTCAAATATCATTTTAAATTATAACTCAATAAATTTAAATTATATTTAAAGAAAATTAAAAATCTAGACTCGAACAACTTGTAGGGTTATCCTAAGCAATTATATTTAAATCATCCCAAGTAGTTAAGATAATGAAATTTAAAATGCTCAAACCAGCCACACTTGGCTATGCTCTTTTAATTTTTAAAGGGGGACTTAGCTTTTTGGAGCACTTGTGGAAATTTGATTAATTTAAATTAAACTTTGCCCCTTTTAATTTCAATGCCCTGTATGAGCTTAGCCACATGCATAAGATTATATCAGTATTTTAATCGCCCCTATCATAAGGGTAAATCTAACACCCATCAATCACACCATATAGTGTAGAAATAAAATAAATAATTAATCAATCTAAACTAGTAACCAACATTTAGTGAAAGCTCAAAAATCCCAACACAAAGTTGGCAAGTAAACACAGGCCTAGCATAGATCTAGAAGTGGTGCCCTAGCAAATCATCTAAGTGTGTGTAGTTATTGACCTCATTTTGGTATAAGGTTACTGCGACCTTTCTTAGACTCCCAATCCTAGGACTTCTTAGACTCTAGAATCATCCTAGATTTTAGATCCTAGGATTCTTCTAAACCCTAGACCATAGGACTTCTTAGACTCCAGAATCCTCCTAATTCTAGATCCTAGGACGCCCCTAGACTCCAAGTCATAGGATCAATTTAGATCTTAGATCAATCCAAATCTCATTTCAATTCAAATTCCAATAAAATTTAGACTTTAAACCTTGTACCTGTCCCTGATCTGGGTTCAATCTTATTTAACCATTTGTGATCACTCAAATCATTATAAACAATTTGGAAAACTCAATCCTAATCAGTCAAATTCAAAATCCAATTCAAATCCAGAAAATCTAAACTAAATATAAGGGATAAGGACTAAGGTCCCGAAACCCTTTCTACGAGAACCTTCAGATCCCTTGAAACCCAACCAAGTGATCTCCAAATCATGACATGTCAGTTGCATATTGACCAGGCATGTCCCTAGGTTCAACCCGAAATTTGAGCTCAATCTAACACTTTTAACCCTAAAAACTAAATTGATTTCCAAAGTCTGCGAAACCTTCAAATATTTACGGCCTATGCCACTAGACTAGTCCCTTTGTTGATCTTGACCCTTGGGCCTTTCCTAGGACCCTAGATAATGCCCATCACCTTTGTTATGGTATGTTGACTAGTCAAATACATTTTACATGATTTAAATTGACCCAAGGATGATTGGATGTCAAAATGACCAAAATGCCCTTTTAAAGGGATTTTTAGACTTTTGGCCAAAACTCAACATGGTTCAAACTCTTTAACTTGTGAAACTCTTATAATGAATCTCATACGATATTTTAGATCCATTTAAACCAAACACACTCTTTGGTTTGACCTGGTTAACGAAGTCAACTATGGTTGACCAAATTAACCCTTAACCCAACCATGGTCATTTGCAATATTTGAATCCATTTCAAACTAATCTAACACTTCAAAATCATTTTTTTGGACACTCCCACTAGGTTCAAAATTCCTGAAGTCAAACTTCCCTTGGTTTGACTTGGTCAACCCAATTGAAAGGGCCAAAATCCTCTCCAATCTCACACATTTGGCCAAAATCCTAAACCCATTGTACCAAGCACTTAACCAACCACTAAACTAGCCAAATACATCTTATTGAATGCCTCATGAGTCACCATTTATTGGTCAACAAGTCAATGGGTTAACAAACTCTTGAATTGACACCAAACCATGTCCACCTCACCATGCCACATGAGAAAACTATTCCCTCTACCAAAATCTTCCCCAACTTGTTCAAAAGGAACTAATTCCCTTTCCTAAGAGGCCACAAACCAATCCCCTAAATGATGCTTAGGATTGGTTTGGCCAAAAGAAGGAAAAGGGGTGTGCCCCCCCCCCCCCCCCCCCCCCCACCACTTGAGCCAAGCAATCAAACTCAACCTGAGCCCTTTCTCCTTATTTTAGGCTTCCTTGGGGACACATGTCACCCATCCAAGCCCTTCCTAATTGAATCCTAACCATCCATTTCAAATCATGAGGGTTAAGTTTAGAGAACTTGCCATAACCCAAATATCTTGCTCATTTTTACCTAAGTCTCAAACTCCAGTAGCCCCCAACCCTCCAAGAGCTTCTTCTATACTCTCCAGCACTCCCCAAGGCTGTTCCAAGCCTTCCTGTGTCATTTCCACCATTAAATCCACCATTTCAGTGAAGAAAGAGATAGAAAAGGGAGAAATACCATCTCTCTTCGATATCTTCAATTCTAGCCGTTAAAATCCTCTGGATTCTTCAAGGAACTTTTAGAGGACATTAGTTACAGAAAAAACAGCCGAAGATCGCAAAAATCACTTGGTAGATTGTAAGATATTCTCACTTTTAGGTAGAATTTAATTTGAAACTATAAAAAATCTATAATATATGGATCCCCCAAACTCCAGTCATTGCAAGATTATGTTGCCCTAAAGCTACGTTTCATATTTCATTATAATTCATTGAGCATTTTGGGAGATATGAGCATTTCAAATCTCCTATTCAAAATGAACTGGAAGAAGTTGGATGATCTGGACCATCCGATTGAAGATCAGAAGACCCAGATCTGGGTAAACCATAGTTTCCCCCTAGGATCAAACGTGGGTCCTTCCGCGGTTATGGGAGGAGATATGGCGGCCTTGTGGTCGTCGATCTGCCTTCAGTTCGATCTAACAGTCGGATCTAAGTGCCATGCTACCGTACAGCCCAATTATTGGTATGGCGGTGGCGGTGCTCGATTTGACCATTAATGTTCTAAAAAAAATCTAAAAAGGCCCAGAATCTTCCAAAATTCATAAAAAATTGAATTTTATACCAAATTGGACATTTTTAGGCTCGTTGGAAAGGTAATCTAACATAATATTTATTAAAAATGAGTTTGAGTTGATTTTGGCACTAGATTGTGAAATATTTTAATTTGTTTGAAATGTTTTATTTGTATTTTTCTCATAGTCTAGTGGTCAACTGGAGTCCAATTTTTGGTGAAAGATTATAGGGTATCTTAGGCTTATTCTGTGATTCTTCTAGGGTCAGATTCCCAATAGATTTTTGTGATGTGAATTTTTAAGGTAATGGGTCCATTTTGGCGCACAAATTTTAAAAATTTAAAACTCCCTAGATTTTCAGTATTTTTCTTTGAAATTTCTGTGGTGTATATGCATTGATTTTAGGGTTAGATGGACAAATATTGGGACCCAATTGAATAGTAGGGACACATAGAGAAAATAATCAAGAAAATATTTAGAAACTTAAAAATTTCTAGGGGTTGGTACACACCCAATAGGGGTGAAACTTAAACATAGCAAACTTATTGATATCATGTAGCTTAGATTTAAATTTCCCTAGATTTGGAAGTCATTAGGTTGGAAAATCAATTATCCAAAGTTTTGGCCCTTTTAAGGATGTAAAAATTTAAAAAAAATATAATAAATCCAAATTAAGTCCCAAAAATTTAAATAATATCTCAAACTATCCAAAACTTTGTCCTCTACTTAGGAAAAATAAAATCCCATTGATTGGATCCCTACTTTAACTTTAATTAAATTTTAATGAAAAATAATAATTAATTAATTTAATTAATTAAAAATTATTAAAAATTTCAAATAATTTCCAAACACTTGGAAATACTCCCATGGGTCATCCCTGACCTTTGGGAGTAATTCTATGTAGTTTGGGATGAGTTTGAATCAAAATGGTCAAAATCTTCCTAATTAAGCGATTATAAAATTCAAATAATTAAGGAAATTTTGAAAATTCATAACTAATTATTAAAAAATCCATAATTGAACAAACTTAGTGTCATTCGACTCCAATTATGGTCTTGTATTTTCTTAAAATATCAAACCTCCAAAATTTGGTCAAAGTCAAAAAGTTAACTTTTTGGTCAATTGTAGTGCAAACCTAGGCCTAAAATTTGAAATACTATAACTTTTTATAGAAAATTCTTAATTGAGCATTCTAATAGTCTAACTAATCTTCATAAGGTCTAATATTTATTAAAAATCTAAAACTTTCAAAACTAATTTTGGTTTAAAAAGTCAACTTTTGGACCCTTATTTTATATAATTAAATAATTCTAAATATTCAGATAATTCATTAAAATTTCAAAAAACATTAATTTGATCAATAAAACACTTAACCAACAGTCAAATACTTAATAATTACTCCAAAGATGAATTTTGTTGGATGGACTACTCTGGGCTACAGGGCTATGTGTCCTGAGAGGGCCTTGTTCCTCGAGCTTGGTGGAACAATGCCACAAATGGATTTAAAGAAGTGTTAAACATTAGAACTAAGCTAATGTTGATCATTTAACCAAATTTAAAACCTTAATTCAATTGCATCAACAAAGTTTTTAGGATGGACTACTCCGAGCTGCGGGGCTACGTGTCCTAAGAAGGCCTGGTTCCTTGAGCCTGGTTGCACAATGCCATTAACCTATTGATGGAAAACATAAACTAATTTAACTCTTAAAATTAGTAATTAATTGAATTAATTAATATTAATTAACTTTGAATGCCTAACCAATTAAATCAACATAATCAAACCAGATTACTACTGGGTAACCTAGGCCTACGAGGCTATTAACTCAGCCCTAAGGAAGATGAAATAAACTTCACGGCCTCGATGAGCAATAAAGGTAGTAGTTATTTAATTATTAAAATATACTTAATTTTAACTTTAATATATTAATATGTAAACTTTAATCAAATCTCTCTTTTAAACCTCCAAGAAACTCAAACTCTAGATAATTTCAATAAGTTACCTATTTTAGGACCTACCCCTGCCACATGACCTTTTACACACACTTTAGATGGTTTGCTAGGAAAACCGACTCTAGATCAAGGCTAGCCTGGTGTTTACTTATCTACTGTGTGTCGGGTTTTTTGAGTTTTATTACATGTTGTGATTGAAATGTTTATTTACTTTTATAGTATTATATGGATTGATGTGACGGGCGATAAGATTACCCTTAAGTTAGAAATGATCTGGATGCTCATTGAGTTTTTTGTAGGTAGACACGCTCATATATGGCAATAAAGGGGGCTAATTAATAATCAATATAAATGCTACAGGTGCTTCAGCTGCTTATCCTCCAAATAAAAAGAGTGTGGCCAAGTGTGCTTACTTTTCTTTACATATATATAATTATTTGGGAATTGATTCAATTATTAAATGCTTAAGATAACCTTGTAGGAGAGTCTAGAGTTTTTATTTTTATATTATTGTAATCCATTTGAAGTATTTAGTTGTGAAAGTTTCACTTTAAGTTTGGGATATATAGATCCAAAGGTTGGATTCCAAAGAGGAAGGGATACGCCTTAGGGGGATAGTCCCTTTCCATTTGGAACTCCAAATTTGGATCAATTACTAGCCAAAGGGGAAATAATAACCTTCCCCTCATAGGAAGAGTTTTCTTTTCCATTTGGGTATCCAGCTACGAAAAATCCAAGGAGTACAAAGAGGAGAAGATCGAGGAGTTTAAGAAAAAGAGTATCCCACTCAAAGTCACATGCATTTGTATTAGGATTAGCTTTTGGGTTGTCGTTAGTGGTGCTTGTGTTGCAAATCTGGTTTTCATGATGACAAACATGTTTCCAGTGTGTTTTGCTTGGCTAATCTGTTTCAGGCACAAAAGACCGCGAGCCACTCAAGCCAACTCAAGATCGGGTCCAAGTGTGTCAAATGTATGATTTTTCTTTTTATTGAGTCAATTGTAATGTAACTGATTCCCTAGCTAAGTAACCTTGCACACACACACTCAGAGGGAGAGATTGAGTGAATTAGAGTTTCTGTTGTAATTTTGTTCATATCGTCCTGGACGATATCCACATCGTCCTGGACGATCCAGTTAAAACAGAAACCCTAATTAGGGCGACTAAGTTAAGAAGGACTGATTGAGCAGATCGTCCTGGACGATCTACGGATCGTACGGGACGATATTCCCAAATCAGAAATTCTCAGCCGCCAGATTAAGTTAGGCAAGTTTTATTTTAAGTATTTTGGTCTGATCGTCCCGGACGATACGTGTATCGTCCTGGACGATTCACTACAATCATGTCTAAATTAGTATGGTAATTAAGGAAAGCAATTAATGTTTAATTGATACGATCACATCGTCCTGGACGATCGCAGGATCGTCCCGGACGATCGTGATCGTCTTGTGCATTTCAGCTGTACGTCCAGAACTATGTACAGGACGATTTGGGGCCTTTTTGAACTAATCGTACCGGACGATTACCTTATCGTCCGGGACGATCAAGTCATTTTTTGGTCGTCCAGCACAGATTTCTCTGGACGACCCGAACTGTCTTCTGGACGATTTCCTTCAATTTGAACTAATCGTCCCGGACGATCGCAGGATCGTACGGGACGATATGAACAACTTTTTCTACTGATCGTCCAGAAGAGCCAGATCGTCCAGGCTGAAACAGCTGAATTTGAACTGATCGTACAGGACGATCTACCGATCGTCCTGGACGATCTTGGCCGACCAGTTGAGATTTAGGGCAAATTTTAAGCCCTCCTTTAAAAGAACTTTTTCCAACTTTTGGAAAAATCTTTTGCTGCCTTCCTTCCCTGAGAAATCCTAGAGAGAGAGAGAGTTGGGAGAGAGAGAAGAGATCTTGTGAGGGGGAGTTAGTGAGGGATTCACTAAGGTTGCTCCAAGCACGGATCAGAGTCGTCTTCTCCGCTCGTCGTCTGTCGTCTAGTCGGTGTTCTTCGTGGGAGGATCGTTCGCAAGAAGATCCGGGTTCTCTGCCCGCTTCAGGAGGAAGCGAAAGGAGTTCGTGGGTTCTCTGCCCGCTTCAGGTGGAAGCAAAAGGAGTTCGAAGGTTCTCTGCCTGCTTCAGGAGGAAGCGAAAGGAGGTCGGGTTCTCTGCCTCACCGTGTGGTGAAAAGGAGGTGTTTTATACAGGCTTCTCCGCCTTGCTGTGGGAGCAAAAGGAGAGTCACTTTCGTTTAGTGCAATACCCGGAGGGGAGGCTCCGGGGAGTGGACGTAGGTCAAGTTGACCGAACCACTATAAAATCTAGTTTCCTTTTCTGATTCAGTTTTTGCATTTTACTTTTCAATATAAACTGCTTGGGTGAATATCGTTGGTTGATCTTTTCGTTATTGTTTACTTGTTTCCGCTGCTAAGTATCGAAAAGATTTTTGTAGTTATCGTGAAATTTTTAAATAACCAATTCACCCCCCCTCTTGGTTAGCCTCGGGACTAGTTCACTAGGGCTTAACATCCCTTTCGAACTTTCAAGTGGTATCAGAGTGGGATTCAAAATTTCTGTTTAAAAACTTTTGAATTTGATCCATGGCTAACTGTAACAATCGTAATACTGCTGAAGGTTATTCTATAACGAGACCACTGTTGTTTGATAACATTCCATTTGATTTTTGGAAAACACGCATGTCTACTTTTCTTCAGTCTATTGATTATCGCATGTGGATGTTAGTTAAGGACGGATACGAACCACCTTTTCGAATGGTTAACAATGTGAAAACTGAATTGCCGTTTGCTGATTGGACGTTTGATGATCATGATTTATCACAGTTAAATGCCAAATGTTTGAACTGTTTCTTTTGTGCTTTAAAATCTGAGGACTATATACGTGTTTCTACTTGTACAACGGGAAAAGAGATTTGGGATAGATTATGTATAACATATGAAGGTACAACTGAAGTCAAACAGTCTAGGTTAAACATCTTGTTACATGATTACGAACTTTTTCGCATGAAACCTAGTGAGACTATTTCAGAAATGTACACAAGGTTCACTCAGATTGTTACCTCTTTGCATGCTTTAGGTAGAGAACTTACCAACTACGAAAGAGTGAACAAGATTTTTAGATGTTTGCCTGCTTCTTATGATGCTAAGATTACTGCTATTACTGAATCCAAAGATTTAAATACTTACTCTATTGACAGCTTACTTGGATCACTCATTGCTTACGAGCAAGGGGTGAACCAAAGGCAACTTGATGCAGGTGAACACAAGAAAGAGAAGACAGTGGCACTAAAGGCCAAAGATTCAGATGCTAGCACTTCCGGGTCTGATAGCGATGATGTTGCCTTAATCACAAGGCAATTCAAAAGCTTTCTAAGGAAGAAACATAAGAACCATCAGAAGTGGAACAAGGGTAAGTTCAATAAAAACTTTAAGGGTTCATCTGAATCGGTTTGTTTTGAATGCAGGAAGCCCGGACACATTAAGGCTGATTGTCCAACACTTAAAGCTCACCCAAGCAAGGAGAAGGGTGAGGAGAAACCAAAGTACAGAAAGGACAAGAAGCGGATTCAGAAGGCATTCTGGGCAGACTCTGCATCCGACTCTTCTGAGACTGAAGCTGAAAAGGAGGAAACAAACTTGTGTTTGATGGCTGATGATCACCCTGGTCAGTCCGACCAGGAAGAGGTATGTGAGCTTACTTACGATCAGTTATTTGAAGTTTCTGAAAAGATTCATACATCGTATAGGAAGCTTAAGAAAACCCATGCTAGTTTGAAACTAGATTATCTGACTTTGCAAAAAGAGCATGAAGTGTTGATTAAGGATCATTCCACCATTGATAGCAATCACATGTCTTTACTAGATGAGTTTGATGAACTGAATAAAAAACATTCTAATTTAATTGTTGAGCATAACTTGTTAAAAACAGCGCATGTTGAATTAGAACTTGCTTTTAAGAAAGTGAATGATTTGGCATCTGAGTTAGAAAGTACTGAAAGTGCAAAAATGTTTGAAATTGGAAGTTTAAACAAACACATTGAGTTTTTGAAAGTAAAAATCAGTTCTTTTGAAAATAACAAAACACCGCCTACTTTTGAACAATTTTATGCACCGCCACCTTTTAAAAATTCTGTTGTAAGTTCTTCAAAGCATGTTTCATACACTACTAGGAAGAGGCACTATCACTCACGACATTTAGTTAATCCTTTTCCTGGTGTTAGATGTTTTTCATGTGGCATGGTAGGACACATATCACACACTTGTACTGTTCACCATAGTACACATTGGGTGTGGAGACCCAAACAGCCTGTTGCACAGCACAGCACGCATGCATCGCATTCTTCTTTTCATAAGATGGAACCCAAACCTGTTTGGGTTCCTAAGACTGACATTTGATGATTTTGTAGGTGTGCTCTGGACAGCGGATGTTCTAGACATATGACTGGAGATGCAAATCAGTTCATTTCGCTGGAGGCCAGAGCTGGAGGCAAGGTTACACTTGGAGATAACACCACCAGGAAGGTGGTAGGCACAGGTATAATTGGTGATTCAAAGAACTTTATGATTGATAATGTTTTGCTTGTAGATGGACTGAAACACAACCTGCTGAGCATCAGTCAACTCTGCGACAAGGGATACAGCATCAAATTCCTGCCCACTGGCTGCATTTTAAGCTTAAATGATGAAGTTGTTTTGCAGGGGCAAAGGATCAACAACGTCTACAAGCTGGATGTAAGTAGCATTAAATCTGATAATTCAATTTGCTTAAAAACTGCTGCTGATGAGTCTTGGTTATGGCATAGGAGATTGTGTCATGCCAGTATGAAAAACCTTAGGAGAGTCACCCAAAAGGACTTAGTTAGAGGTGTGCCCAAGCTTAAGTTCACTAAGGATCACCTGTGTGGTGCCTGTCAGTTGGGGAAGCAAGTCCAGTCCACTTTTCACTCAGTTAAGGACATTAGCACCTCTAGACCTTTAGAAGTTCTTCACATGGACCTCTTTGGACCCATTAGCACTGCCAGCTTAGGGGGGAGAGTCTATGGTTTTGTGATTGTTGATGATTATTCAAGGTTCACTTGGGTTAAGTTTTTGTCACACAAATCTGAGTCATTTGATGAGTTTAGATCTTTCTCTACTTGGATTCAGAAGAAGTTAGGATGTGAGATTATTACCATCCATAGTGATCACGGACGGGAGTTTGAAAATGAAAGATTTGGAAGTTTTTGTGAGAATCATGGGATTAGTCAAAATTTTTCAGCTCCTAGGACCCCTCAGCAGAACGGGGTAGCTGAAAGGAAGAACAAGACCTTAGTGGAAGCCGCTAGAGCCATGCTTGCCGAGTATTCACTTCCTAAATACTTTTGGGCTGAAGCGGTGAACACTGCCTGTTATGTGCTGAATAGGGTAAATGTGAGAGTCAAGCTGAACAAGACACCTTATGAGATCATTAAGGGTAGAACTCCAAACCTGTCCCACCTCCATGTCTTTGGCTGTAAGGTTTTCATTCTAAACAACGGGAAGTCACCCTTAGGAAAATTTGACCCCAAATCTGATGAAGGAGTGTTCTTAGGATATTCAAGTGTGGGGAAATCCTTTAGGGTGTTAAATAGGAGGACTTTGGTGGTGGAAGAAACAACCCATGTAGTGTTTGATGAATCTGATCCTAAGGAGTCTAGATTTGAAGTAGAAGATGAAGAGATTGTTGAGGTTACCCAAGGAGTTGGAAATACAAATTTGGAGGAAAGGGTAGAACCTCAAACCACATTGCCTAGAGATTGGAGATATTCTTCGAGTCATCCTAAAGAACTGATCTTAGGAGACCCTTCTGAAGGTGTTAGGACTAGGCATGGACTTAGGAAGGAAGTAAACCATTCTGCCTTTATCTCAATGACTGAACCCACCAACATCAATCAAGCCTTGTCGGATGAGTTTTGGATTTTAGCTATGCAGGAAGAATTGAATCAATTTGTAAGGAATGATGTTTGGGAGTTAGTAGAAAGACCTAGAAACCAAAGTATTGTGGGAACCAAGTGGGTCTTTAAGAATAAGATGAATTATTCTGGTGTGGTGGTGAGAAATAAGGCCAGATTGGTGGCTAAGGGGTATAATCAGATAGAAGGGATAGATTTTGAGGAAACTTTTGCCCCTGTAGCTAGATTGGAAGCCATTAGAGTGCTACTAGCCTTTGCCTGTTACAAGGGATTTAAGCTGTTTCAAATGGATGTCAAGAGTGCCTTTTTAAATCGGGTAATTAAAGAAGATGTTTTTGTAGAACAACACCCAGGTTTTGAGAGTTCCCAATATCCAAGTCATGTCTATAAATTAAAAAAGGCCTTATATGGATTGAAACAGGCACCCAGAGCTTGGTATGAGAGGCTTAGCACATTCCTGTTAGAAAGAGAGTTTGTTAAGGGGAGCGTAGACACCACCCTTTTTCTGAGGTGAATAGGAGATGACTTACTCATTGTCCAGATTTATGTTGATGATATAATTTTTGGATGTTCTAATAAATATTTATGTGATGAGTTTTCCAAAATAATGAGTAAGGAGTTTGAGATGAGTATGATGGGAGAATTGTCCTACTTTTTGGGGTTTAGCATAAGGCAAATGGATGATGGAACTTTTCTCAATCAATCAAAATATACTAAGGACATTTTGAAGAAATATGAAATGGACAAAGCCAAGCCAATCAATACTCCCATGCCCTCCTCAGTTCAGTTAGATAAGGATTCAAATGGAAAATCTGTTGATCAGAAGAAGTATAGAGGGATAATAGGTTCACTGCTTTACCTGACTGCTAGCCGACCCGATATCATGTTTAGTGTCTGTCTTTGTGCTAGGTTTCAGGCTGATCCTAAAGAGTCCCACCTGACTGCTGTTAAGAGAATTCTTAGATATCTTTTAGGGACCCCAAACCTAGGAATTTGGTACCCTAGGCACAGCACCTCTTTTGAGATCATTGGATATTCTGACTCTGACTTTGCGGGGTGTAGGGTGGATAGGAAGAGTACCTCTGGGACTTGTCAATTCATAGGACAGTCGTTAGTCTCCTGGTCCAGTAGAAAACAGAACTCAGTTGCACTTTTCACTGCTGAAGCTGAGTACACTGCCTTAGGAAGTTGTGTGGCCCAAGTTCTTTGGTTGAAACAACAAGTCTTGGATTTAGGAGTACCCGTTGGCACAATTTCTGTTCTGTGTGATAATACCAGTGCCATCTGTATCTCTAAGAATCCAATCCAACATTCTAGGACCAAACACATTGACATTAGGCATCACTTCATTAGGGACCATGTTACAAAAGGGGACATTGAGCTACATCATGTAGCAACTGAAAATCAGCTGGCTGACATATTCACTAAACCACTGGCCTTTGACTCATTCAGCATTTTGAGAACCAGATTAGGAGTGATTGATATAAATGCTTGATTTTGATGACTGCTGATTTATTATCTTTCTGATTGGTATTCTGATTTCTGTTAGTTAGGTTTAGTTTGTTGATTTCTGATTTCTGTTAGTTAGTTTTTGGCTTTGATTATTTACTTTCAGTTGATTTTATGTCTTTTGCTGATTTATATTTTAGCCTTATTGTTAGTTTGATTTGAGTATTTACTCTGATATGATTTTATACCTATTTTTTTTATTCACTGGTTCATATCTTGCACTTACTGTTTTATGTCTTTCAAAATCTGATCACCGCTCACTACTTCTGATAATCTGAATTTCTGACTGGGAGTTTTTACCTTGTGTTGATTTGGAAGTTGGTAAGCAGTGATTGATTCCACTGAATCTGTTAAAGGGAAGAAACATTGATGATTATTTCTTTTCCTCTAACTCCTTTACTGGTGTATGGTTTCTTTTGGATAAAAATCCTCTTCAAAATTAAAATGTTTTTTTTTGAAATAGAGATCATTTTATCTTCCTACAGTAATCTACCTCATATCACTAGTGTTTTTCAAAGTCTTGAGTCATTAGTTTGATTTTCTAAAACCAAGTGATTGCATTTATCATATGATGTGTGGTTTTTTGTTTTGTTAATCATTCTTCCCTACAATGGAGAGTCATCTCCTATGTCTGGAAGATAGATTCACCGCTGAGACTCTTTAATGATTATGAAAAGGAGAAAGCTTACAAAAGATGCGCAGTGCGCCAACCAAATTGAAAAAGAGGCATAAAATGAGCCCAAAACTGAAAAGATGCGAAAATGCCAAATACACAAAGTGTATCAAAAATCAAAAGATGCGCAGTGCGCCAAATAAATTAAAAAAAAAAAAAGAGGCACAAAATGAGCCCAACCTAAGCTTTCTTCCCTTTCAGATCTTTAAATGTCTTAGAAAAAAACTCGTGTGTCACTTAATACGTTCAAAAGCTTGAGTTTGAAAATCTTAATTTCTGATTTTTTACTTTGTAACACTATTATATCAGATATTTTTCTGGAATGAGGCTTGAAAGGATCTCTTTTCAAATCTAATGTCTTTTCTTCTGAATCGGATTTTTGTTTTGAAAGAGGTTACATCGATAAGGTGCCCGGGGTCGGAGTTACGAAAGTCGATTTTTTCAACCTTTTCTGGATTTCAGCGTTGTCAATCGTTCTCTTATTGATTTTTGAATATAAAATCAAGGAAAAATTCTGATTTACTCGAGCAGATTGATCAAAAAAAAAAAAACTTTGCTTTTTCATGTTTTTTCTTCTGTGAGTTTTTTTTTGTGGCATTTTGATTTACATAATTGTGTTTTTGGAATCCTGATTGGTCATCTTCATCATCCTTCTTGTTCTGTTTTCTTCACATCGTCCTGGACGATCCACATATCGTCCTGGACGATCCACTCCGTCCTAGACGATATAAACATCGTCCTGGACGATTCATTCAGAATCGCCCCTCCACTGCTCCAGCTGCTGAAAAATTCCAATTATTGGTGATCGTCCCGGACGATACTTACATCGTCCTGGACGATATGATCCATATCCTCCTGATCTGATCAAACGGCTGAGATTGCGCCAATTATTGCCCATCGTCCCGGACGATCCCCTTATCATCCCGGACGATCCACCTGTCAAGCCGCTGGACAATTTAAATTCAGCCCATCCGACATATTTATTGTAAATCATCCTGGACGATCCACCTAATCGTACGGGACGATACTTTTCATCAACGGTCGTCCAGCCTGACTCCTCGGGACGATCGCCTGTGTCTAATCGTCCTGGACGATCGGACCGCCTTTTTGACCAATCATCCAGAACGTCATAAATGACCACATCGTCCCGGACGATCCATCGATCGTACGGGATGATCCGCCTGTTTTCTATTTAAACAGCGGTTTTCTTCATGTTTTTCACACCGTTTTTCCTCCACTTTCCTTCTCCTTTCCTCCTCTCTGGTTTCCTAATGGCTGGTGGCAAAAGATCTCGTCAAAAGGGGGCCAGTTCGTCCCGGGGACATGTAGATCCTCGCTTCCCGAATGCCGCCGATCAGGCGTCTTTCGAATGCTATCGTAATGTAGGTATCACGCACTCCAAGATTGTCAATCCACGCACTCTCACGTATCCCATTTTAGACTTGTTCGCACACACCTCCCTCACCTTTATTCTGACCTTAGCCTTTCCCTTCAATCTGGAACTCCTTCGCATCTTCTTTGCCAACTTGCGCATTTCCGCGGACTATTCCACTCTTCGCTCCTACGTAAATCAACGCCCCGTGGAACTCACGACCCATGATTTTCATAATATCCTCAACTTGTCTATCACTGGCGACAAGATCCACACGATCATCACCGATCCTGACTATGATTGGAGTGTCGCCAATCACTTCCTTCGCAATACCAACGCACCCTATCACGATAATGCTTGCACTTCCCTTCTCAAGGACGCCCGGACCATTCAGCACGTCCTTCGTTCCTCCGTCATTCCAAAGGCAGGGGATCAGATTCACATTACCCCGCTCCTGTCCTTGACCACCTACTACATCATGGCCCGTCGAGAATTTAATGCCTCTGATTTGATCATCCGATACATAGAACATCTCACCACCATTAGAGATCCGGGCCACAGGCGTCGCCCAAATCTAGCTTTAGGTCATCTCATTCACTATGCCTTAGAGACAAAATATGACCTTCAGTATCCTGTCCCTCCTGATGTCCCTCCTTCCTTCTTCACAAACAACTCATTCCACGTCCTACACAGCACCCGCCTACATCCGGAACCTGCCCCGGATGTTGAGGAAGAAGAGGAAGAGGCTGCTCCAGTTCCTGCTGCACCAGAGGCACCTGCACCCCTTCGCATTGCCTCTCCCCTTGACCACCTGGTGCAGCGCTTCGACCAGTGGGAGGCCCGTTTTGACTCCTACGTGGTTGCCCAGGAGCAGCAGCACAACGAGGACCTCCAACGCTTCGCGGACTATGCTGCGCAGCAGCAGCAGCAGCACGACCAGGACATGGCCTGGTTTGGAGCTCACTTTCAGGCCATTCACCATTACTTCTACCCTCCACCGCCACCTCCTTCCGATCAGGATCCGCCTCAGTTTTAGTTTTCTGTCGTGTTGTTGTTCTGTATTTATTTTATTTTATGTTTTATTTCCGTGTTTATGTTTCTCCCTCCTCCTTTTTGTGATGTCAAAAGGGGGAGTCAGTTGTAGTCGTGTCGTGTCTGTTTCTGTTTTCTATTTCATGTTTTCTGTATTGTTTGAGCTGTTAAATGAAAATTAAAAAAAAAAATGTTTGTTTTGTTTGATCTACTAGTTTACCTTTGTTTTCAGACTAATTTACAAATGTTTGCCATCATCAAAAAGGGGGAGATTGTTGCAAATCTGGTTTTCATGATGACAAACATGTTTCCAGTGTGTTTTGCTTGGCTAATCTGTTTCAGGCACAAAAGACCGTGAGCCACTCAAGCCAACTCAAGATCGGGTCCAAGTGTGTCAAATGTATGATTTTTCTTTTTATTGAGTCAATTGTAATGTAACTGATTCCCTAGCTAAGTAACCTTGCACACACACACTCAGAGGGAGAGATTGAGTGAATTAGAGTTTCTGTTGTAATTTTGTTCAGATCGTCCTGGACGATATCCACATCGTCCTGGACGATCCAGTTAAAACAGAAACCCTAATTAGGGCGACTAAGTTAAGAAGGACTGATTGAGCAGATCGTCCTGGACGATCTACGGATCGTACGGGACGATATTCCCAAATCAGAAATTCTCAGCCGCCAGATTAAGTTAGGCAAGTTTTATTTTAAGTATTTTGGTCTGATCGTCCCGGACGATATGTGTATCGTCCTGGACGATTCACTACAATCATGCCTAAATTAGTCTGGTAATTAAGGAAAGCAATTAATGTTTAATTGATACGATCACATCGTCCTGGACGATCGCAGGATCGTCCCGGACGATCGTGATCATCTTGTGCATTTCAGCTGTACGTCCAGAACTATGTACAGGACGATTTGGGGCCTTTTTGAACTAATCGTACCGGACGATTACCCTATCGTCCGGGACGATCAAGTCATTTTTTGGTCGTCCAGCACAGATTTCTCTGGACGACCCGAACTGTCTTCTGGACGATTTCCTTCAATTTGAACTAATCGTCCCGGACGATCGCAGGATCATACGGGACGATATGAACAACTTTTTCTACTGATCGTCCAGAAGAGCCAGATCGTCCAGGCTGAAACAGCTGAATTTGAACTGATCGTACAGGATGATCTACCGATCGTCCTGGACGATCTTGGCCGACCAGTTGAGATTTAGGGCAAATTTTAAGCCCTCCTTTAAAAGAACTTTTTCCAACTTTTGGAAAAATCTTTTGCTGCCTTCCTTCCCTGAGAAATCCTAGAGAGAGAGAGAGTTGGGAGAGAGAGAAGAGATCTTGTGAGGGGGAGTTAGTGAGGGATTCACTAAGGTTGCTCCAAGCACGGATCAGAGTCGTCTTCTCCGCTCGTCGTCTGTCGTCTAGTCGGTGTTCTTCATGGGAGGATCGTTCGCAAGAAGATCCGGGTTCTCTGCCCGCTTCAGGAGGAAGCGAAAGGAGTTCGTGGGTTCTCTGCCCGCTTCAGGTGGAAGCAAAAGGAGTTCGAAGGTTCTCTGCCTGCTTCAGGAGGAAGCGAAAGGAGGTCGGGTTCTCTGCCTCACCGTGTGGTGAAAAGGAGGTGTTTTGTACAGGCTTCTCCGCCTTGCTGTGGGAGCAAAAGGAGAGTCACTTTCGTTTAGTGCAATACCCGGAGGGGAGGCTCCGGGGAGTGGACGTAGGTCAAGTTGACCGAACCACTATAAAATCTGGTTTTCTTTTCTGATTCAGTTTTTGCATTTTACTTTTCAATATAAACTGCTTGGGTGAATATCGTTGGTTGATCTTTTCGTTATTGTTTACTTGTTTCCGCTGCTAAGTATCGAAAAGATTTTTGTAGTTATCGTGAAATTTTTAAATAACCAATTCACCCCCCCTCTTGGTTAGCCTCGGGACTAGTTCACTAGGGCTTAACATCCCTTTCGAACTTTCAGCTTGCCCACTTTTAATCTTTATAAACCCTGGGTTATAATAAATGGGGCATTTTCCTATAGAACTTATTTTAAGGAATTAATTATATTGATATGTTTTCTTTAACTTGATTGCCTATAGTATTGCCTTCTTTTCTAAGATTTTTAGCGTTTACATATTGCTTTTATTTTAGCCTGGATACACGGAGGCTCGTGAGTGTGCGATAAAATTTTTCTACTTAAAATTTTAATAAAGATGTTAAGATAATATAGAAACTTTAATGATCTAAGAAGTAAGCTTGAGACTACTGGGAGTTTTCATAAGCATCTTTGTTGTACCTTTTTTCTTTTGTTAGGCACCTCCTCGCCTGTAGATTCTAGCAGACCACCTAACCTATGATGGTGCAGATCTGTCAAGGGAAATCTATGCATCATAGGATAAAAACTATTTTTAAGGTATTTTAAAATTGCTTCATTTCAAATTTCAAGCATTAATCGAGTCAATCAGCATGCATTGCATTACAAATTGATTAAAAAGTGTCTAAATTTTATTTACATTTTTTTAGCATTCTCACCCAACATAAGTCAAGGGGCCACTTAGGATAATCTCTAAATGACGGTCCTAACTCTCAAAAAGTTTAATAAAAACATCCTACCACTCTTACATTAAATGACTGGACTCATGGATTTTAATCGCCTAGGTGGTCAGCTAGCTCCCCAATCTAGGCCGGGGTAAGCCCAAATTTTATATTGCATTAGTTAGGTTTGGGCCACCATGGTCCGGTGCCCAATTTAGAGGACTTGGGGCTGACCTTGAATTATAAGACCCCAATCTCTGGGAATATAATCCCAAATTCCTAATAAATCATTCAACTCAAATTAAAACATCTCTTAATGTAAAATTTAAAGCCCAACACTCAGTTTAGGTTTGGACACTTTTAAATAAGTTTCAGAATCTCTAAGTGTCTCCTACCTTTCTTTATTTGACCGCAAAAATAAGTGCTCCAGTTTGATCCATTCCCAATTGAAATTCCAGTATCCATCACCTTTGACATCACTCTTAGAATATCTCTAAACAAAATTTCCACCATTATTTTAATCAAAAGTTTTCGTAGAAGACTCCGATTTCCTATGATGTAATTAACTATGAGGGCTTATACTCGTAAGAGATTTAGAACCCACAACAATTTTTAAAATCAATTTTCAAAACTTAATTAGTCTTCTTTGGAAAAAATTAAATCATCGACGATCATTAATATCATATTCGAAGAGTTGACAGTAAACGATATTTTCTCCCTTAGGGGAGATATATCCTTTGTTGATAAAACATAAGATATGAACTTAATGATAATCCTTCTGGATTATCGTAGCTAGATATTTGGTTGAACTTCATTTCGATCCTTCGGGGACATACTAAGTTCTCTCTTAAATCCAGTTACGATATTCCAGACGAGATTTACAATTCTAAGTCTGAACCTCATTATGAAATTTTATTTCCACCTTTCGAGGTGGTATACTTTTTCTGATGGGATGTTTAATCATATAATTAATATTCAACATCAATTCTAAATTTTCCAAAGAAAACTAATCTTTTTAAAAACCTTTCTTTTAACACCAACAAAAAATAGCACGCCCGGTGTGATTAAAACTCACTCTCCATCTTTAATAATGGAAAATTTTTGTTGCATCGGTAGTTTTGACTACCATTCTTTTATTGGCCCCTCTATCCATTTCTCCCTTGGGTGAGTGTGGGCAACATCAAAAAGAAAATACATGTCAAGAAGAGAGGCGAGTGAGGAAACTCCCTTTCAAGCCGGGCTTTGACATTTTGCCTCCAAGTGAATTGGTAGAGCACAAAAGTGTCAAACCAAAACCTTTTGAGATCTTCTTATAAATATCAAGAACTCACATGCTCACATTAATCAGTAACATGTTAGGTTTCATATTTTATAAAAGATCCTTTAGTTTCAAACCCGAACTTCAAAATCCTTAAAAGGAATTCAATCTCTTCCAAATTCTAATCAACCTCTATATTTTGTCACTACATATGGGATTATAATTCTCTTAATTCAATATATATGATCAAATATAAATGTACTTCCCACATCCTATTCAAAAGATTAATCCTTTCGACATACTTGATCTTTGACATTTCAGTCTTGAATTGCTCATTGGGATGAAAGAAGTCAATTTATTGGAATCTACCCTTTAAATTTATAAACCTTTATGTTGAATACAAATTCAACACATTGAGTTTCAAAAATAGGTGGAGTTTATGTCAGATTTTTCCAAAATCTAATCATTATTATCATATAGTTTCCTAGAATACTCTTCTGTAGTTTAACATATGCAATACGAACTCAACTTCTTTCAACTTCACAATCGAGATTCAATTCGTCTATCAAATTTATGCTCTGGCATTTTGCCTCCAAATCAGTCAGTGGGGTGGAATGGTTGAACAAGCAATTCCTTCAAATTTTCTACCTAATTTTGTAAATCTTCAGGTGTAGAGAAAACTCAACCTGTCATGTTTAAAAATGTAGAGAAAATTCACTAATTTTCAAAGTCAAAATTCTTTCAAAAAATCCAATCTTGAATTGACATTCTCATGTGCTACCCTACAATACTCCCTTGTAATCTAGCACATGCAATAAAAGTTTAAATCCTCTTTAAACTTTAATTAATTTTTGTATTTTAATCTTCATATGTTGGGTTATAATTCTCGTAGCCTACCATATATGATAAAATACAGGGTCCATTATGATTTAAAAATAATAATAATTTCAAAATTTTCCTAATTCTAATTACTTTCTCAAATTTTGGAAATATGATCTAATTTCAAATGGCAGACAAACTAATTTTCTCCTTTGACAAGGGCTTCTCCTGTGAACAGATTGATCTAGGAAATAATATTCTGTTTGGTCTTGGTTTTAAAACTCTTGAGCTGTCAATGAATGGGGGGAAGATAGTCGATTTGAATGTTGCTGAGTTGAACTCCCATATACTTGAGTTAATCTTGGGATCAGGGCCTGAACCCCTTAACTTCAATGAGAAAGAAGGAAAGTCTAACTCCATTTTTAACACTACTGAGGGAAAATCTATCTTTGAGAAGGGATCGAGTTCTGAGATCCCATTTACAAGTAGGAATCAAAGGAACAACTATCTGAGGAGAGTAATAAAGAAGATATCAAAATCGAGGAAGATTGTTGAAGTTAAGACTCTTAGCCAAGTAGAGCTAGAGGTTGCTGAGGAGTTACCTATCCCTGCTTCCTCTCTACTCCTTAAGGGGAGTCACTTCAACCCCCTTGCTACTATTGAAGGGGAGGAGAGGATAGCAAGGATAGCTAACTCCCCACTATACCCGTATGACTACTCTACTAAAAGGACTACTAAGGAGAAGCACCTCCAAAGGATGAGGACTTTGAGAAAAATAATCCACACGAGTGCTGCTCAATCTGGACAGACAAAGGAGCAGTACATGAAACAACTGAATGGAGTTATCTCCCATCGCTTGCAGAAAGAGATCTTGAAAGATAAAGCATCTAAAGCTAAGAATCTGACTCCCTAGCCTGTTAGGAGAAATAAGAAATTTGTGAGACAACCTACCGCCTCAGTATTAGTAGATGGCTACAACTAGTGCCACATCCCCCATCCTGTTTAACGGAAGGTATTATACTTACCGAACCTAGAAAAGGCCGCCCTTACACTGGTAGGACGCCAGTCCCTTCTCCAAAATTTATAAAACTAGCCTCAGTGGTAGTGAAAACCAAAGAGGATCCTGAAGTAAAAGGGATAGCTGAAATCAAGGGCTAGAGGCCCAAATCCCTAAAAAAGAAATATTTCCCTAAGAAGATCAGTAGAGTTGATGTTCCCCCACCTTCAGTTGAACAACCCCAACACCAAGTTGAGCTAACATAGATTTCATCCAGTGTTTTCCAGGCCCCAATTGACTCGATTGTAAGTTCAGATGTCCCAGTTGTCAGTTTAATTAACGCCCTAGATATCTTTTCTCAGATTCCATCAATTGTCCCTGAGCTCCCTACCCGGGGGTCTAAGAACTTTACCTTACCTGATGTAGGAGCTATTACACTCCAAGCCTCTACATCTCCTCCTAAGGTATATGTCCCTCGCCCAGTAGAGGATGCACCCTTCTGACTACTAGTCTAGAGACAGTCGAAGGGGAGTGGATAGACTTAGATCAAAAGATGACTGATAAGTCAGTTTCAGAATCCCAGATGGTCGATGATCTTAAACCACAAGCCATCATCTCTAGACTACAACATGATGAACTTTATGATATGGTGAAATATAAGGGTTACTTACCCATCAGTCCCGAAGTGTTAGGAGATAGACCGATCGATGAGGAAGTTCAGGAGATAAGGGATATTTTATAAAAGAAAGAAGAAAGAGTGATTTTTGACCCAGAGTTAGATGATTTATTAATGGAAGAAGATATTTTCACTGGTAGCGTACATATGGTTGAAAAACATGGATCTATCAAAGAAATTGAGCCGAGCAAATGCCAGTCTGGTAAGGAGGAAGGCTTAATAATTATGGATTCAGATTTTGACGTTTCAGTGAAAGCCAAGGATGATGAACAACACATCAAAAACGTGGAGGCACAGGTAGTAGAGATGTTGCTATAGGTTAAGGAAATGTAAGAACGACTAGAAAAATCACAGGAGACCTCCCTCAAGTAATAATAATTTGCTCGAGAAATCTTTGACAGAGCATAAAAGGTAGAATCTAGTTCTAAAATCCAATAATTAGTTTCAATAGTTTAACCTGTCCAGCAACCACCCTTACCAGACCTTCCAGTCCAGCCAGTGGTTCCCTTAGTCCCTCTAGTTGTTCCTAGACCACCAGTCTAAAAAGACATCAAATAGTTGATTGAGGATCAGGTAAGGGAGGTCTTAGCCCATTCTTAAGGAATTGTATTTACTCCAAAGGGTGGACCCTACCGAGAGGAATATAATTTGGTTCCTTACCCAAAGGGCCTTGTGCGACCATCTTTTAAGATTTTCATCGGCATTGAAAACCCGAGATAGCATCTGCCCCACTTTCGAGCAAGTTGCTGCAACGTAGGAGGGTTAGAATCTCTACTATTTCACCAATTTGTCAGTAGTCTATCTGGCATTACTTTTGAATGGTATGCTGATCTGCCCAACGGTTCAGTAAGAATATTGAACGAATAAAAATATTTATTCCTAAAGAGGTTTTTTGGAGCGTAGCAGCGTACTACAGTGGGCGATCTAGTCGTTGAAAAGCAAAAGTCAGGGGAGTCTCTGGTTGAATACATCTAGACGTGGCAAAACTTCTCAATCAAGTGTGAACCCTAGTTACAAGAGCAACATGCCGTGGAAATTCTTCTACAGAATATCCATAGGCCGATTGATTTTCTCTTGTAGGGTTTCATGATTAAAACTTTTGAGAAACTTTTAAATAAGGCTAGTAATTTATAGGAAGAGGCTTCTAGGATGCCATTTTTACGAGATCAATCTGATAAAAAGAAAGATCCTAGGCTAGTGAAATCTTTTGAGAAGAAAGCCACAATCTTAGTAGTTGATAAAGAGAAAAGGCCAGTCATCGGCCAGTCCAGTGTTCAACCACCACCATAGATTTAAAAGTAACCTTACCAGATTGCTTCTTAGCCTCTTAGGGAATCTTATTTGACCATTCTGAAATGGCAATCAGCTAAGCCATATCCACTTAAGAGAGAGTCAATAAGAAAGATCTTTAGGAGTTTTCAAAAAAAGCCGTACTTTAAGTTGCTTGAAGCTAGTAGGCCAGAAGAGGTAGATAAGAATGATGATCTCTATTACTGCTCTTACCACCGCATACTCGACCACCCACTTGAGGATTGTGTCATGTTTAAAGACTGGCTAGAAAGTAACCTCAGGAAAGGTAAAATTGTCATCCCTAAAAAATATCTGGTAGATCCGGAACAAGCTTCAATCAAAACTATCTCAGGTAACACTCTCAACACTTCTCTATCCATTAAAGATGGTTGGGACATTGCTTTGTCTCAGGCATTTAAAAAGTCAATTAACAAATCTTTTCATCTTTCTGAACAGCTGACCACGATAGCCCAAGGCACAGTTTGAGAGGTTGACCAGGATGCTTCGTAAGAGGATGTTGAGCTGCTTCCCTCTCTAATAGTCATATGAACTACTGTATTACATAAAAAATAAAAGAGAGATAATTTTGTAGAGAGAAAGTATGTCTTTGAGAGATGTATTCGAGTGGAGGATGGTGGTGTGAAAACCCTTTCCCCTCTCTTATTATCTGACTTTTACTTTGCCTCATCAAAGGCAAAGGGTCACAAAATTAATAAAAAGCATCCTTCTGCTCCTATTTTGATGATTAACCACAAGAATGAAAAGCAAATCAATAATTCTTCTCCTCCAATTCAAAATTTTATTGAGATCAATCAAAATGTTCAAAAACTTGACCTTCTTGATTCGACCATTCAAGGAGAAGTTGAATTTGAAGCCTTATCAAAAAGTGACTTCGCTCAAATTAATTTTCAAGGAAGTCCTATCATGATAGACCTCTCAGATTCTGACTCCTTTTCATAAAATGATGATCTAATACCTATGGTGAGTGTAGACACTGCCTTAGTTTGCTCTCCCGAAGATATCGAGTAGGTGTAACTTCACGGTGGTAAGGTTTTACCTCCTAGTCTTCCCCCTAAGTATAAGGGCAAGCAAGCTGTCGCTGAAGATCAAATTCCAAATTCTCTTCAACAATATGATTTTCCTTTAATTTTGCCTGGTTTTGAGTCTGTTGTTCCTAAGGTTGATTATAATGTTTTAGCCCATCTTAGGAAGCTGCCAGCCAAACTGAGCATCTACGATGCCCTCCATCTCTCCAGAGAAATTAGGGAATCCTTAATTAAGGCGCTTCTCGATCCTGAGATTTGCATAGCCCAGCTAGCTTCAACTTCAAAAGAGGAGGCACTCTACTTCAAGGAAATCCCTAGGTTGACATTTTCAGATGAAGATTTACTTCTGGGAACTACCGACCATAATCGCCCACTTTACATTATCTTAGTCATGGGCAACTTGAAGTTATCAAGAGTCCTTATTGATCCAGGTGCATCGATCAATGTGGTGAACATAAAGACTCTCACATACCTTAAAATTGATATTAACAAGCTCTCAAGTGATAAGTTGGTGCTTTGTGGGTTTAATGAAATGGGCGAGAAGGCTTTGGGTTCAATCACCCGTCTTCTAAAAATATGAGAGTTGAAAACTAAAATGAAATTTCATATAATTTTTTTGACAACATACTTTAATACACTCCTAGGTAGGCTTTAAATTCATGAATATAAAATGGTCACATCTACCCTGCACCAATGCATCAAGTACCAATGAGACAGTATTGAACATATGATTAGGGGTGATTCACAACCATTCTCAATTCAAGAAACTAGTACCTATAAAGATGCCGCATATTTTATACCAAAAGGGTCCTAGTCCCATTCTAAAGTTGAGGAGAAAATGGGTGGACAAAGCTCCGACCAAAGTCAAGAAATAAAAGAAAAAGAAAAAGAAATAGAAAAGGAAAAAGATCAAGAAATGACATAATTGGGTAGTCAAGATGATCACAAGGTCATTATCCTCAGGCCTCCAAATATGTTACCTTAAAGAGGTGGGAGAATGGCTTTAAGGGAACGTGGTCAAGGCCGTGCTTCATTTGATAAAAGAATAGCCCCTGTATACATTAATTCAGAATCAAGTTCTGATGATGAGTCAAAAATATGGGGTGTTGCGATTCCTTTTAATTACCAAACTACAAATACTCCCCCGAAGTTTGATCTCACTTTAGATCAAGATAGTGACCCTAAGGTTGATGTTCTAATGATCAAAAGTGATGAGCCTAAATTAATTATTTATGAAAAGCTTAGTAAAAGGATTGAGGCCCTATCCTGACCCCACTATCGACAGGATGGATTGCAGGGTTAGAGATTAAAGAGGCCTCCAACCTGAGTGGTGACGTGAAGAAAGTCCAAAAATTCTTCCCTGGCTCCTCCTCTTCAAGGGAAGAAAGTGATGTAACCCTGGAGGAGGCAGATTTTAATGAGTTAATTAAATTACCTTTTGGATAATTTCCTGTTTATGTGAAGAACTCTTTTTCCAAAAGTCCCATACTTTATCGATGGACTAAGGGTCAGGCTAGATACCACAAAAATATTTGGAAAATGAAGATCAATAAAAATTATACAAGTGGTAACGGCTTTGGTACCGTTAGTTCATTTGATAAGAATGAATACTATTTAATAATAACATATCATCTTGAATCCCAGAATGTCCCTACTGAAGTCTTTGGTCCCCTCAATGGACTTTGTTTGGAGACTTTAGACGATCCTGATGAGCTTCAAATTCAGGATGGACCACCTAAATTTGAGGAATAGATTAAGTCGACAGTCGATGAGCTAAGAGAAACCAACCTAGGAATCGATAATGACCCCCACCCCACTTTCATAAGTGCCTTGTTAAGTGAGGATGAGTCTCAGGATCTAATTCAACCTTTTTCCAAGTTTAGGGACTACTTTTTTGCAAATCTTGATTCAAGGATTATGATTTTGATGATAGTAAACATTTATGTATCTCTTTGAGTGTCTAACCTTTCAGGTTCACAAGAGCAATTATAATTCCAGCCAGCTCAAGATCGAGTCATTCTGTATGTGGTTCAGGTTCAATATAATTTTTTTTCACCTTTCTTGAGTCAAGTGTAATGTAATGGATCCCCAAGCTAAGTAACCTTGCACACACACATTCAAGGGCAGAGTTTAAGTGAGTTACTATTTCTTTTCATATTTTATTCAAATCATTCTGTATGATATTTATATCATCCAAGATGATCCATTAAAAATAGAACTCTAATTAGGGCGACCATGTTAAGTCGATCTGATTAAGCAGATCATCCTCGATGATACACCCATCATACAGGACGATATACTCAAATCAGAAATTCTCAGCCGCTAGACTAAGTTAGGTAAGTTTTTAATTTTAGCTTTTTGATCTGATCATCCTATATGATTCATTACAATCATGCCTAAATTAGTCAAGTGATTAAGGAAAGTAATTAAGGTTTGATTGATTCAATCATATCGTCTTAGATAATCACAAGATAATCCTAGACATTCAATTAAAAATCCTGACCGTCTAGTGTATTCCACCTGGATGACCCAAACAGTGTTCAAAACAATATTTCCATTTTTGTACTAATCGTATGGGATGATATCAATATCATCTTGGACAAGCAAGTCATTTTAAAATTGTCTAGCATGGTTGACCTGTAGGACCCGAACAGTGTGCCGGATAATTTTGGGCAATTTTGAACTAATCGTATAGGACAATATACATATCGTCCAGGATGATGAAGTCATTTTCCTTTGATCGTCCAGGCATTTCTCCTGGACATCTCAAACTATCTTCTAGATGATATTCCTGATTTGAACTAATCATCCAAGATGATCGTAGAATTATCCCAGATGATCTGAACAGATTTTATCTTCTAATCGTCCAGGGGAACTAGATCATCTAAGCTAAAAGGGGATGATTTACACTAATCATACAGGACGATCTAAGGATGGTCCTGTACGATTTTTGATGACAAGTTAAAATTTAGGGAAATTTTTAAGCCCTCTTATTTAAGATCAATTTCAGTCAACAGTTGAGATCTTTTGCCACTGTCCTTACCTGAGAGAGCCTTGAGAGTGAGAGGGAGAGTTTGGGAGAGAGAGAGGATCTTGTGAGGGGGAGTTTGTGAGGGGTTCATAAAGGTTTCTCCAAGCAAGGATCTGAGTTGTCTTCTCTGGTCATCATCCCTTATCCTTTTTGTGCTTCAGTGAAAGGATCTTCTGCGAGAAGATCATGGTTCTCTGCCTGCTTCAGGAGAAAGTGAAAGGAGGTAAGATTTTATACCTGCTTCAGGAGGTAGCAAAATGAATCCGGGCTCTCTGCCTCACTGGGTTGGTGAAAATGACTTTTGTAAAGGCTTCTCTGCCTTGTTGTGGTAGCAGATGGAGAGTCACTTTATTTTAGTTCAATACATGGAGGGGAGGCTGCAGGGAGTGGACGTAGGCCAAGTTGACCGAACCACTATAAAATTTGGTGTGTTCTTTCTTATTATTTTCTATACTTTATTTTACTGTAATTAACTACTTGGGTGAAATCTGTGTTTGATCTGTACTGTTGCATTTATTTTAACACATTTAAAAAGATTTTCAAAATCATTTTTACTCACAAATTTTTAAAACTACCAATTCACCCCCCCCCCCCCCCTTCCCTCTTCGTTAGCCTTAGGCTAGTTCATAAGGGCTTAACATCCCTAACAAACTTTCAAGTGGTATCTGAGCAGGATTCATAAAATCAAGTTTTAAAAAACTTTTGAATTTGATCCATGGCTAACTTTGGTAATAAAAGTACTACAGAAGGATATTCCATTATTTAACCACACTTGTTTGATAATATACTTTTTGATTTTTGAAAAACTTACATGTCCACATTTTTGTAATCTATTGATTATCGCATGTGGATGCTTGTTAAAGATGGTCATAAAGCACCTTTTAGACTTATTAATGGTATTAAAATTGAACTTTATTTTGCCGAATGGACCTTTAATGATCGTGATTTAACATAACTGAATGCAAAATGCTTGAACTATTTTTTCTGTGCTTTAAAATCTGAAGATTACATGCGTGTGTCAACCTATACAACTGGTAAAGAAATCTGGGATAGATTATGCATTACTTATAAAGACACATCAAAAGTTAAACAGTCTAGCTTGAACATCTTACTACATGACTATGAACTCTTTCGCATGAAACCTAGTGAGTCGATATCTAAAATATATATTTGGTTCACTCAAATTATCACATCCCTGTATGCCTTAAGAAGAGATCTCACTAATTATGAGAAAGTTAACAAGATTTTGAGAAGTTTTCCTTCTTCTTATGATGCCAAGATAACCGTGATCACTGAATCTAAGGATTTGAATACTTATTCTCTTGAAAACTTACTTGGATCACTCATTGCTTACCAGCAAGGGGTGAACCAAAGACAGCTTGATGTAGGTGAGAAGAAGAAAGAGAAAACTGTGGCGCTGAAGGCCAATGATATGGAGACTGATTCTTCTAGGTCTGAAAGTGATGATGTTGCCTTAATCACTAGGCAATTCAAAAGCTTTTTAAGGAAGAAACACAAGAACTATCAGAAATGGAATAAAGGTGCAATTTGTTTTGAATGTTGGAAGCCAGGACATATTAAAGCTAATTGTCCTACACTTAAGGCTCATCCAAGTACGAAGAAGGCTTAAGTGAAACCCAAGTTCATGAAGGACAAGAAGTGGATTCGAAAGGCATTATGGGGAGATTCTGCATCTAACTCCTCTGAGACTGAAGCTGAAGAGGAGACTACAAACTTGTGTTTGATGGTGGATGAACATCGTGGTCAGTCTAACCAAAAAGAGGTATGTGAACTAACCTATGATCATTTACTTAAAGTTTCTGAGAAAATTCATTCATCATATAGGAAACTTAAGAAAATGCATGCTAGCCTGAAATTGGAACTCCTGAACCTGCAAAAAGAGCATGAAGTTTTACTTAAAGATCATTCCACACTTGATAGTAATCATATTTCATTACTTGATGAATTTAATGAATTAAACAAAAAGCATTCTGAATTAATTGTTGAGCATGATTCTTTGAAAATATCACATGCTGATCTAAAAAAAACATTTAGAGAACTAGACAACATGGCATTGGATTTAGATAATAGTGAGCATACATTGAAATTTGAAATTGCAAGTCTTAAAAGGAGAATGAATTTTTAAGTACAAAAATTAGTGCATTTGAGAGTAATGAAACACCTCCTATATTTGCAAAATTTTATAAACCTCCCCCACTTGAAGAAACTCATTCAAAATCATCAAAACATGCATCATTCAAACCTAGGAAGAGGCACTATCACCCCCGTAGATTAGTTAATCATTTTCCTGGCATTAGATGTTTCTTATGTGGCATGTTAGGATATATCTCCCACACCTACACTATTCACCATAGTACACATTAAATGTGGAGGCCCAAATTGGATGATTCACAGTATAGCAAACATGCATTGCATTCTTCTTTTCATAAGAAGGAACCCAAACTTGTTTGGGTTCCTAAATTTGACATTTTATGATTTTACAGGGATGCTCCCATATAAGACCTAGTGAGAGCATGTGGTACCTGCATAGCGGATACTCAAGACAAATGACTAGAGATGTAAATCAATTCATTTTGCTGGAGGCCAGGGCTGGAGGCAAGGTCCCTCTTGGAGACAACCCCACCAGGAAAGTGGTGGGCACAGGTAGAATAAAAAACTCCAAGAACCTTGTGATATAAAATATTTTACTTGTAGATGGACTAAAACACAACCTTCTCAGCATCAGCCAACTCTTCGATAAAGGGTTCACCATCAAGTTCCTGGCAAACACTAATATTATAAGCTTAAATAATAACACTATTTTGCAGGGTAAGAGGATCAACAACTTCTACATCCTTGATTTAAATAACATTGAATGTGCTGCTTCATTTTGCTTAAAAACTATTAATGATGAGTCTTGGATGTGGAACAGGGGGTTATATCATGCCAGTATGAAAACCCTTAGAAGAGTCACCCAAAAGGACCTAGTTAGAGGTGTCCCCAAGCTTAAGTTCACTAAGAACCACCTGTGTGATGCCTGTCAGCAAGGGAAACAAGTCCATTCCTCTTTCCACTCAATTAAGGACATCAGTACCTCTAGACCTTTAGAATTCCTTCACATGGATTTGTTTGGACCTATTAGCACTTCCAGGTTAGGGGGAAAAGTCTACGGATTTGTGATTGTTGATGACTACTTGAGGTTCACCTGGATTAGATTTCTATCACTTAAAACTAAGTCATTTGATGAATTTAAAACCTTCTCCACATGGATTCCGAAGAAGTTAGGTTATGAGATATTGACTATTCATAGTGATCATGGTGGAGAGTTTAAAAATGTGAGATTTGGAACTTTTTGTGAGGAGCAAGAGATTAGCCATTACATTTTAGCTCCTAGGACCCCTCAACAGAATGGAGTAGCTGAAAGAAAGAACAGGACCTTAGTGGAAGCCACTAGAGCCATGCTTGTTGAGTATTCACTTCCAAAATACTTTTAGGCAGAAGTGATGAACATAACCTGTTATGTGTTGAATAGGGTGAATGTTAGATCCAACCTGAATAAGATACCAATGACATTACTAAGGGTAGAACTCCAAACCTGTCCCACCTCCATGTATTTGGCTGCAAGGTTTTCATTCTTAACAATGGAAAATCATCCTTAGGAAAATTTGACCCAAAATCAGATGAAGGAGTGTTCTTAGGATATTCAAGTGTGGGCAAATCCTTTAGGGTGTTTAACAAGTGAACATTGGTGGTGGAAGAGACTACTCATGTGGTGTTTGATGAATATGATCCTAAGGAGTCTAGAGTTATGGAAGAAGAGGAGGTAGGAGAAATTACCCAAGGTGTAGAAAATGTAAATCTGGAGGAAAGGGTAGAACCTCAAAAGTCATTGCCTAGAGATTGGAGATATTCTTCGAGTCATCCTAAAGAACTCATCTTAGGGGACCCTTCTGAAGGTGTTAGAACTTGGCATTGACTTAGCAAGGAAGTAAATCATTCTACCTTTATCTCAATGATTGAACCCACCAACATTAATCAAGCCCTTTCTAATGAATTCAGGATCTTAGCATACAAGAAGAACTTAACCAATTTATGAGGAATGATGTTTGGGACTTGGTAGGAAGATTTAAGGATCAAAGTGTAGTTGGAACCAAATGGATCTTTAAGAATAAAATAAATGATTCTGGTGTGGTGATTAGGAATTAGGCAAGAATGGTGGTTAAGGGTACAACCAAATAGAAGGGATTGATTTTGAGGAGACCTTTTCCCCTGTAGCTTGATTGGAAGCTATTAGAGTGTTACTAGCCTTTGCCTGTTATAAGGGATTTAAGCTTTTTCAAATGGATGTCAAGAGTGTCTTTTTAAAAGGGGTAATAAAAGAGGATATTTTTACAGAGCAACCCACAGGTTTTGAGAGTTCCCAATGTCCAAATCATGTTTACAAATTAAAAAAAGGCCTTATATGGATTAAAACAGGCACATAGAGCTTGGTATGAGAGGCTTAGCATATTCCTACTATAAAGAGAGTTTGTTAAGGGGAGCATAGACACCACCCATTTTCTGAGGAAAGTAGGAGATGATCTACTCATTGTCTAGATCTATGTTGATGATATACCTTTTAGATCTTCTGATAAAAATTTATGTGATGGTTTTTCTAAGATAATGAGTAAAGAGTTTGAGATGAGTATGATGGGAGAATTCTCCTACTTTTTGGGGTTTAGTATAAGGTAAATGGATGATGAAACTTTTATCAATCAATCAAAGTACATTAAGGACATCTTGAAGAAATATAAAATAGATAAAGCCAAGCCAATAAACACTCCCATGATCTCTACTATTCAGTTAGATAAGGATTGAAATGGAAAATCTGTTGATCAAAAGAAGTTCAAAGGAATAATTGGATCACTCCTTTACTTAACTACTAGTCGAGCTGATATTATGTTTAGTATTTATCTCTGTGCAAGATTTCAAGCTAATCCTAAAGAATCCCATCTAACTATAGTTAAGAGAATTCTTAGATATCTCTTAGGGACTTCAAACTTAGGAATCTGGTATCCTAGACACAACACTTCTTTTGAGATTATTGGATATTCTGATTCTAATTTTATAGGGTGCAGGGTGGATTAAAAAAGCACTTTTGGAACTTGCTAATTTTTAGGATAGTCTTTAGTCTCCTGGTCTAGTAGAAAATAAATCTCTGTTGCACTTTTCACTGCTGAAGCTGAGTACATTATCTTAGAAAGTTATGTGGCCCACGTCCTTTGGTTGAAGAAACAAGTTTTGGATTTAGGATTACCTGTTGGCACAATTTTAGTTCTATGTGATAACACTAGTTTCATTTGCATCTCTAAGAATCCTATCCAACATTCAAGAACTAAACACATTGACATAAGGCATTACTTCATTAGGGACCATGTTACAAAAGAGGATATTGAGCTGCACTATGTAGCAACTAAAAACAAACTTGCTGACATCTTTACTAAACCACTGGCCTTTGACTCAATCAACATTTTAAGGACCAGATTGAGTGTGATTGACATAAATGTATGAATTTGATTATTATTGATTTCTGAAGTTTCTGTATTTTATTTTTCTTTTGGTTTTTTCTTGAATTTATTATTTGTTTCTTTTAGATTTTTTATTCTCTGCTGATTTTCTTTTTATTGTTGTTATTTTTTCGATTTGATTATTTCTTTTTATGTGATTTCCTACTTATTTTTTGATTTACTGATTACTCTTTAGAATCAGATCACTGCTCACTATTGCTTATAAATGGGATTTCTAATTGAGAGTTATGCCTTATTTTTATGTGAAAGCTATAAGTAGTGATTGACTCCACGGAATCTGTTAAAGGAAAGAAACATTGATGATTGTTTCTCTTCCTCTAACTCCTTTAATGGAATATTATTTCTTTTGGATAAAAATCTTCTTCAAAATAAAAAGTTGGTTTTTGAAATAGAGATCTATTTTATCTTCCTACAGTAATCTACCTCATATGAATAGTGTTTTCAAAGCTTTGAATTATTGTTATGGTTTTCTTAATCAGGTGATTACACTTATCACATGAAGTATGGTTTTATTCTGTGAATTACTTCTCTTTATTGTAGAGAGTGAGTCTGTCTTCCCTTATGTGTGGAAGGTAATTTCACAACTGAGATTCTTTAACGATTATGAAAGAAAGAAAGATTGGAAAAGAAATAAAAAGAGGCACAAAATGGGCCAAAAATGAAAAGATGCGTAATGCCGCCAAAAATTGAAAAGATACACAAAGTGTATCAAAAATCAAATGATGTGCAAAGTGCACCGAATAAATTAAAAAAAGAGGCACAAAATGAGCCCACAAAGAAATAAGCCTTCTTCCCTTTCATATCTTTAAATGTCTTAGAAAAATCCATGCATCACTTAATATTTTCAAAAACATAAGATTAAAAGTCATGATTTCTGATTCCTGACTTTGTAATACTATATTATCAAATATTTTTTCTGGAACAAGGCTTGAAAAGATCTCTTTTCAAATCTAATTTTTTTTCTTCTGAATTAAATTTTTATTTGAAATGAATTTAAACCTGTTAGGTGTCCGAGGTAGGAGTTACGAAAATTGATTTTCCAACTTTTCTAAATTTTACCGTAGTCAATTTTCTTCTTATTGGCTTTTGAATATAAAATTAAGGGAAAATTTAGCTTTAATGGAGCAAATCGATTAACAAAAACTTTTTAATTTTTTTTTTTATTTCCTCGTGTTTACTTATTTTTATTTTTTTCTGTTGCTTTAATTATGTTTTTTTTTAGGGTTCTCTGATAATTTCTCTCCTTTCTTCAATTTTTTACTTTTTGTTCACATCGTCTTGGATGATCCTCACATCATCCTAGACGATCTGATCAAATTATCCCCATCTTGATCCAACGGCTGATCTGAACTAATTATTGGTGATCATCAAGGATGATACACCTCATCATCCTGGATGATCCATAAGGCAACTGTTGGACGATTCAAATTTGGCTTGCCTGATTTATTTATTACATATCATCCTGGATGATCCACCGAATCATCCTGGATGATCCACCGAATCATCCTGGATGATCCACCGAATCATCCTGGATGATACTTTTCATCAATGGTTGTCCAGCTTGACTCCTTGGGATGATCGTCTGTGTTTAATCATCCTGGACGATATCTGACCATCCTGGATAATCCAACAAACTTTTTGACCAATCATCCTTGATGCCATTATTGCTCCTATCATCCTGAATGATCCTGTAATCGTCTTAGATGGTATAGTCAATTTCTATTTAAATGGCCAATTTCAGCCGGCTCTCTTCACCACACTCTCCTTGGACACTCATACAAAGTTCTCCTCATGGCTGGTGTTAAATAATCAAGGCATCATGGAGCTAGTTCCTCTTGGGGAAATGTTGATCCCCGCTTTCCTGATGCAGTCGATTAGGCTGCCTTCTAACGTTATCTTAATGTGGGGATCACTCAATCCAAAATTATAAACCCACGCAATCTCATACATTCGATACTAGATCTTTTCACTTACACCTCCCTCACTTTTATTCTTACTCTTACATTTCTATTTAGCACTGAGCTTCTCTGCATTTTCTTTATGAATCTTCATATTGATTCTTCTTACTCCGCTATCCGCTCTTATGTTAATTGATGCCCTATAGAATTAACCACCCAGGACTTTCATGATATTCTCCAACTGTCCACTACTGGCTATAAGCTCCATCTTGTGTCCTCTGACCCTAATATTAACTGGATTGTCACCAATCACTTTCTTAGCAACACAAATGCCCCATACCATGATAGTGCCTGCTCTTCCTTAGTCAAGGATGCTAGGAAAATCTAGCATGTCCTTCGCTCCTCTATCATTCCAAGAGCTGGAGACTGCATCCATATTACCCCCTTGCTCTCAATGACTACCTATTACATCATGGCCCATCGTGATTTCAATGCAACTAATCTCATATTTTACTATATTAAACACCTCACTAGCATTAGAGATTTGTGCCATAGGAGACGTCCCAACCTAGCCTTAGGACACCTCATTGCCTATTCTCTTGAAACAAAATATAATCTGCAATAACTAGTTCCTGAAAATGTCTAACCTTCCTTTTACTCCAACAACTCCTTCCATGTTCTTCATAGTACTCAATTTTATCTGGAGCCCAGCATGGATGTTGAGGGAGAAGTGGTAGAAGCTTCTCTTGAACCTTCTGCACCTTCTCCTCTCCGTATAGAATCACCATTAGATCACCTGGTGCACAAGTTTGACCAGTGGGAGGCACGCTTTGAATCCTACAATGTTGCCCAGGAGCAGCAGGACTCTGAGGATGAGAACTATTTCAATGCCTACATAACCCAGCAGTAGCAACAGTGCGACCACGACATGGTCTGGTTTGGAGAATAGTTTGCCACCCTCCATAGGCTATTTCTGCCACCACCACCTCCTCCTCTATCTAATCAGGAGCCCCATTTTTATTAGTTTGATTACTTATGATATTTTCTTGTGTTGGTTTTCTCTATTTTTTCTTTCTATTTCTATGTGCTATTTTCCCCTTTTTGAGATGTCAAAAGGGGGAGTAGTTTGTATTAGTTTGTGTTCTGGGTCAGTGTACTGGTTGAATTATCAATGCTCAGTGTTTTACCATTGTTCAGTGTTCTTATACTATTCACCTGGCTAATAGAAATTGCACTCCTTGGTTTTATTGCTTTGTTGTTTATTTATTATATTTGGAATTACTAATAAATGCTTGCCATTATAAAAAAAGGAGATTGTTGTAAATCTAGATTGAAGGATTATGATTTTGATGATAGTAAACATTTCTATTTTTATTTGACTGTCTAACCTTTCAGGTTCACAAGATCAATTGTAATTCAAGACAGCTCGAGATCAAGTCAGTCTGTATGTGTTTCAGGTTCAATATAATTTTTTCACCTTTCTTGAGTCAAGTGTAACGTAATGAATCCCCAAGCTAAGTAACCTTGCACACACACACTCAGGGGAGAGTTTTAATGAGTTAGAGTTTCTGTTCATATTTTGTTCAAATGATCCTGGATGATATTTATATCATCCTGGATGATCCATTATAAATAGAACTCTAATCAGGGCAACCATGTTTAGTCAGTCTGATTAAGCAGCTTGTCTTGAATATACACCCATCATATAGCATAATATGCTCAAACCAGAAATTCTCAGCCGCTAGACTAAGTTAGACAAGTTTTTATTTTTATCTTTTTGATCTGATCATCATGGACAACACGTGTATTATCCTAGATGATTCATTACAATCATGCCTAAATTAGTCAGGTGATTAAGGAAAGTAATTAAGGTTTGATTGATTCGATCATATCATCCTGGATAATTGCAAGATTATCCTAGACGATCAATTAGAAATCCTGACCATCCAGTGTATTTCACCTGGACGACCCGAATAGTGTGCCGGACAATATTCCTATTTTTGAAATAATCATATGGGACGATATCAATATCATCCTGTACGAGTAAGTCATTTTGAAATCATCCAGCAGGGTTGACCTGTATGACCCGAACAGTATGCCGGATGATTTTGGGCAATTTTGAACTAATCGTATAAGATGATATACATATCATCCTAGACGATCAAATCATTTTCCTTTGATCACCGAGGTTTTTCTCCTGGATGTCCCGAACTATCTTCTAGATGATATTCCTTTTTTGAACTAATCATCCAAGATGATCGCAGAATCATCTCGGACGATCTGAACAAATTTTCTCTTTTAAATCCAGAGGAACTAGATCATCCAGGCCAAAAGGGGCTGATTTACACTAATCGTACTGGACGATCTTCGATGGCAATTTGAAATTTAGGGAAATTTTTAAGCCCTCTTATTTAGGATCTCTTTCGTTTAACTGTTGAGATCTTTTGCCACTTTCCTTACCTGAGAGAGCCTTGACAGAGAGAGGGAGAGTTTGGGAGAGAGAGAGGATCTTATGAGGGGGAGTTTGTTAGGTGTTCACGAAGGTTGCTCCAAGCAAGGATCTAAGTCATCTTCTCCAGTCGTCGTCCCTTGTCCTTTGGGTGTCTCTGTGGAAGGATCATCTGCAAGAAGATCAAGGTTCTCTACCTGCTTTAGGAGGAAGCAAAAGCAGGTAAAGTTTTCTACCTGCTTTAGGAGTAAGTAGAAGGAGTCCAGGTTCTCTGCCTCACCGGATTGGTGAAAAGGAGTTTTGGAAACGCTTCTCCGCCTTACTGTGGGAGTAGAAGGAGAGTCACTTTGTTTTAGTGTAATACCTGGAGGGGAGGCTCCGAGGAGTGGATGTAGGTCCAGTTGATCAAACCATTATAAAATCTAGTGTGTTCTTTCTAATTATTTTTCGTACTTTATTTTATTGTAATTAACAGCTTGGGTGGAATTTGTGTTTGATCTGTGCTATTGCATTTATTTTAAAACTTTCAAAAAGATTTTTAAAATCATTTTTGCTCATGAATTTTTAAAACTACCAGTTCACCCCCCCTTCTTGGTTAGCCTCAGGCTACTTCATAAGGGCTTAATATCCCTAACGAACTTTTATACTTTGTTGGATATACGATGAAATGCTTGGTCTGTCTGCCGATGTAGCAGTTCATAAACTTGGAATCTGACATGATGTCATTCCTGTTAAATAAGCTCTTCGATGCATGCATTTAGAGATCGAGCGACAAGTCATTTCTGAAATCAAGAAATTAGTCGAAGCCGGGTTTATCTGAGAAGAACAATATTCCTCTTGGGTGGCCAACATTGTGCCAGTTTGAAAGAAGAGTGGTCAAATTTGAATCTATGTTGATTATAAGGATCTGAATAAGGCATGTCCTACGGATGAATTTCCTTCACCCAAACCTTAGCTTATGGTGGACATTGCCTCTTTGCATGCAGCTTTCTCCTATATTGACAGCTTCTCTGGTTACAATCAAATCAGGATATCCCCAGTAGATGAGAAAAATAATGCATTCAGGACCCTATAGGAGTCTTTTGTTATAGAGTGATTCCATTTGGCCTTAAGAATTCTGGTCCAACCTATTAGCGGGTCATGATCAACATCATTAATGACTTAATCCACAACCAAGTTGAGTGCTATATTGATGATTTAGTTGTCAAGAGCGAAGTTAAAGAGTCTGACCTGTATGACTAAAGAGTTGTATTTAAACGGTTGCGCAGCTATGACCTCAAAATGAATCCCTTAAAGTGTGTTTTCAGTGTCACTTTAGGGAAATTCCTAGGATTATAAGTGAGGCACCGTCTAATTGAGTTTGATCCGTCCAAAATTATAGACATCTTAAAAATGCCGCCTCCTAAGAGCCTTACCCAGCTGAGGTCTCTCTAAGGTAGGTTGGCATATATAATAAGCTTTATCTCCAATCTTTCTGGAAGATGTCAAACCTTTTCCATCCTAGATAAAAAGGATGCTAAATTTATATGGGATGAGAAGTGTCAAAATGCCTTTGACGATATCAAGTAATATCTTTCTAATATACAAGTTTTAGCAGCTCCAGTTCTGAGGAAACCTCTTATTCTTTACACTACAATCCTAGATTAGTCTGTAGGTGCCCTGTTAGCTCAAGTTAAAAATGAGGGGAAAGCGAATACTCTCTATTACCTTAGTTGAAGACTCCTGCCTACCAAAATTTGATACCCTTAGATCGAGAATCATTGTCTTGCTTTGGTTTTTCCAGACCAAATGTTGAGGCATTTCATGCTATCTCATTCGATCAGTTTGATTTCTAGAATTAACCCTTTATAATATCTTATGGCCCGGCCTACGCTGTCAGGATGTTTGGCTCAGTGGTCAATGATATTACTCCAATTTAAAATCACTATCATTCCCTTATGCGCTATAAAAGGATAGGCTATCGCTGACTTCTTTGCGGTGCACCTGCTGCCATTGGATTCTCCTTTAAATGATTATTTACTGATGAACAAATCATGAGTTTAAGGGAATCCGATGACTATGTATAGGAATTATATTTTGATGGTTCAGTGTCCTCTCGACGGGGCATGACCCAAAAATCTACAATCCCTAGAAAAGATAGAATTGGCCTGATTTTCATAACACTAGAAAAGGGAATAATGCATTTTTTCGACCATTTATCAGAGCCTTGCACAAACAATGAGGTTGAATATGAAGCTCTGATAACTGGTTTGGAACTTCTAATCTTATTAGAGATTAAAGAGATTAATATCTTTGGTAATTCTTAATTGGTGATCAACCAAGCTAAAGGAACATATAAATTTTTAAATCCTAATCTCCTAAAATACCATCAATACACTACTCACTTGCTCGAGCAGATCCCCATCATAACTTTGTAAGGTTTCCCCGTGAAGGAAACTCTGCGGTAGATGCCTTAGCAAAGCTTGCAAAGGAATTCACATGACTCCATCCCTATAGAGA